>VWZT01005336.1:129901-182055 GCA_013397055.1 Pachycephala philippinensis | reverse complement strand
GACAAGGTGTCTGCGTGGTTCTTCTCATGTCTAAGTGCAACACCTGCCCAGTTTCTGTCAACTGTCCCAAGTGCTGCCCAGCTCTAGTGCCGGGTGAGACAAGGCACCACATGCCTGGCAGCTGCAGCATTTTGTACCCTTTGCCTTCTAATGTAATACACAGACATTTGCCTTGGGAAGGTCACAGGAGAGATCACAGGCATAGAAGCTTGGGCAACAAAAAGAAATCACCTTGATTCAGTCCTTAGGCAGCACATTTAGTTATTATTCCTGTCTTAAGCTCCCACCAACACTATAAGCCACAAGTCAAGGTGAGTTTAAAATTCAGCACATTTTAAAGAGTTTAAAAATAGATATGATCATGATTGTAGATTAAATGTATTGATAAATGTGTAAGTACCCCCATGGTTTTCCAGGGTCACATGGGAAGAAAGGAGCAATACCAGGAGCTGAATCTGTTTGCCAAGGAATGCTTTAGAACTTTGCCAGCAACACTGCCCTCACCATTCCTCTCCTGATTCATCCATTATCTTCTTCACAAAAATTTCAGCAGTTTTCCCTTTAACTGACAAACATGTTGCTGGGGCCCTGAGGGCACTAATATACTCCAAGGGCCTCAAGCAGCTTCACCTGGAGCTTCCTCCCACACCCCTGCCCATGGTCCCAGGAAGTATTTAAGTCCAGCCCAGGACTACAAATCCTACACTCTCTTTTGTGGGAGTGTTAGTTTTTGGCTCTGCTAGTTATGACCATTTCTATTCTATGGCTCCTGCTTGGATATTTGAGACCCTACTCCACAGTAGGCTGGGGTGAGTACTGCTTTCCTGTAATGGCTGATGGAGCCTAACGGGGGGGAGCAGGGGGTTTGGGAATAATGGCAGTGGTTGGTTTTCCCCCCTTGTTGCTACAAAGGTGAGTAGTGTCTGCATAGAGAATGTAAGGTGCTCCCAGTTCATTTTTGTATAGGCAGAAACCGATATATCCTTCAGTCACAAAAGTAGTCTGCTGAAATGGGGTTTTCACCTTTGTGACTTTGGTCCTGCTTTTTATCCATCTCCTGATGCAGCTGAAGTTTTACCCCGACTTCATTCAAGTTGCAAGCGTGCTAATTCCGAGCAGGGGCTGCCCCCGTGCCCGTGTGAGCAGCCTCGGTGTCTGAGCGGGGATCCCGGGCCCAGGACAGCAGAGGGAGCCGGAGCCCCGAGCAGCAGCCCCGGCCCGGGCTCGGTCCCACCGGGGAGCGTCCCAGGCAGATCCCACATCGCCAGCACCTGCAGCTGTCCCTGCTTCGTGCGACTTGTGTGGTCCGGCATGAATGGAGTGAAGTCCGTGCCAGGACCCTGGTAAGGCTGCCCTGCCCATGCATACGGCTGCACTTCAGTAATAGTGACAAAAATGGCATTAAACTGAATGGTGAGGCAGGTCATAGTCTGAGCTGCCAGGCAAAGTCAGATGCAAACTGACTGTGTCAAACATGGGCTATGATCATCAAATTATGAACTACATAGCAATAAATGCTGCAGGCAAGAACTGCTTTCCCTGCGTTTAACTGTATGCATCAAGGAATTTGAGTGTCAACAATGCTGTTCTAAAGATTAATTTATTTGGTCACTCTTTATAATAGGTTCGGTCTTGTTCAACTCCACTGGAGTTTAGCACATCAGTCCAAACCAGAACCTCAAACATCATCTCTGCGAAGTAGCTTGTATAGCTTGGTAAGGCCAGTAATGTACAAGGCTAATCTCTGTCTTTAATATGTAAGGCAATAATCTGAGTAGCCATAATTTACAAGCTCCTAGAGCTGTGCAGGGTTTGTTCTCCAACTGCAGTATTAGTATTGGTCACTGTTACCCAGAAAACCTAGGGCAGAGGGTAACTGCTGTTTCATTTTGGGATGGTGACTGATAGTCCTCACCCTGTCAGTCTTTAAAACAGCAAAACTTTGTAAGGTGGATAAACAGAACAATTATTTCCCAAGCCACGTGTGATATTTCTTGGGTTTGCGAACCTTGAGGAAACAGAGAAGAGTGTTCCCAAATCCTCCCTGCTTCTCAGCTGCACCTCCCAGTGCATCAATGCACTTGTTAAACTTTAACAAGTTGAGCTTGTTTCACCAAGTGCTGGAAGGCTGAGGGGAGGTAGGATGTAGGTGCTGCTTGCAGTGCTGAGCAGCATCTCCAGCAGGGAGCATGCAGGGTGACTGCACTCCTCAGTCACACCACCCAGATCAATATATTGAACCTGCCTCTTTGGTAGAAGTCTCTTTCACATGTAGACATTCCCACTTGCAGCTGAAACAATCTCTTGACAGCTTGATGGTCTCCCTGTGCTAATGCCCTGCTTCTGGGTAGCCAGATCACTGCCAGCATGGCAGGGCACTGTGCAGCACTTTCTCCCTGCCTCTGTGGCTTTGGTCTGGCAGCTGCTACAATGGTACATCCACTAACAGGTCTCATTGATTGCTGGTATCAAATATACTGGCAACTTGCTCACATTTGTGATGGATTTTTTGTAATCAAGCTCATCTCTTCATCAATCCGGTTAATCAGTTTTATTGTCCCTAGGGCAGAGTTGCTTGTGGACAGGTATAACTGGTGATATTGAAGTAGCCTTGGCATATGAATCAAAGGGAAGAGACCCTGGGTGTAAAGAAACTTCTATTCATCCTACTAAAATCTTAACTTCGGTAATGAAATATTTAATGCATTTTTATTTAAAGAAACATCTCTGTGAAATGAAAACAATAAACAGCTGCTGATGGCTTAATAGCTTAAGTGTAGCTGGAGCATTCAATCAATCTGAAAAAATTGTGAGTATATTTCAAAATAGTGGAGGTTATTGCTATGATACATCTACCCTTAATGGCAATGGGAAAAATATATCCTCTCTTGAGAGTTCTCGAATAAACCTGTCACTCGGTGACCAGTTTATTAGATTCCCTCCTGAGTTCAGTCATCTGTGGCTGTGCTGAATAGCTGAGTAAGGCTAAAGCAAAGAACTGACCAATTTCTCCAAAAAGGTGCCTCAGACAAGCTTAGGCCTAATATGCTTGTAGGAAGGGAGAGGAGAAGTCCTGGATACCCTACTACTAGAATACAGTTGCTGCTGCCCCTCATTTTCCCTGCAGCAGAATTGCTTGGAAGCAAGAGCTCCTCACCGCCACATACCTTCTGTGGTGCTGACAGGCATTGCCAACTGTGTCTCCTGAGGAAACAACATGCAGGAAACCAAGTGGACTTGTTTGGTTCTAATACTCCATTTTGCCTATAGCAAAAATAGTTTGAAATGTTACCAAATCCTAACCCACTTAGGTGGCAGGCTGGGTGTAAGGTTCCTGTCCTTCATGTGAAAATCTGCAGATGGATGGTAGAAAAAATGTGTTGGTGTCAGTGGTGATAGGAGGGGAGAAGTCAGCCTGCAGCGGTTCTTTGTGGCTCAGGAGCATCTGCTTGACTCATGAGCAGGAGCACCAGCCTTCTTTGTTGTGCCAGCAGCCTTGCATGGACCCTGGAGAAAGCCAAACCTGGTGCTTGGAGCGGGCAGTGCTGCCCTGGGAGGGAAAGGCACAGTGGGGGAGAGCTGGGGATACTGGGATGTTCCTGGGGAGTGGCACTGGGATACCTGGCAGGAACACCTCCTTGGGAAGCAAGCTGCACTAGTCCCGATGCCAGTAGAATTGCTCCTTTCCTTTCACTATGTGCTGCTGCATGCAGCACTGCCTGCTACCTGTGAACCCCTGGAAGCTCATCTGCATCTACAAATACAATCTTTCTTCAGACAGAGGTTAAAATGATAAGTTGAAGTAAATGTGGACAGATGCAGTTGTTTGTTGGCTCTTAAGTGTGATTGATTTAAATGTAGAGCTACTCCTTAACTCTATGGTTAGTAACACTGACCTTTACAATTAGCTGTAGTACATCTGAAAGTAGTTCATTTTCACTGGGCTATCTCTAATTGCACTGCAGTTATTCTGTTAATGGTTTTGTAACTATCCAAATCCATCTGCTATGTCTCCCTTCAGTTGCTTCCAGGGGCTACTATTACCAGGATGATCAAGCCACTTGCTGGCAGGAAAGCTGTCTGTTCACAAGAGCGGGAAATATTACATATTTCAGTAAAACTGGCTGTAAGATCAAGCACAGGGTCAGCCTGGGAGCTCACCTGGCCCAGCAGCAGAAGGTATCAGAGGAGTGAGACACAGAGCAAAAGCACAGTGCAGTTCTGCTCCCAGGCCATGCTCAGACACTGCAGCCAGGACGCTGTGTAGTTGATAATACATCATGACATGACATTCCACATCTTAACTGTATCAAACCTTTTGTTTTGAATAAGCTGTTGCCAGACTAATTTGGTATTTCTTGGTAGAAATCAAGGTCATCCTTTTGCTGGCCTGAAGAGTCCCAGTCAGCTTCAGCTGGTCCTTGTCTGCTAATTCCCCTCACGTTCTTCTTTGTATCTTGTCGTGTTCAATTGTGACCTTCTGTTATGTGAGACCAAAAATGCAGGCAATATTCAAAATGGGACCAACTGGCACAATGGCAAAGTGATGCCTTACGGGTTTTGTTTCCTGTCTTATTTGATTTGTCTTTTTGTCTGTGACTGAGCATTAAAGAACATTATACCACAACTATCTTTTGTAGCTCCAAATCTAGTTTCTGAGTGGGAATGGTCAGAAACCACATGCCTTGAAAGTGGGAGAAATTTACACAGGGACCTAATCTTACATTTACTTTTACTGGCCACTTTGTTACTCGGCTTGTTGGTACTGTGAGATCCTTACACCTGTCTGAGCAAAGCATATTCTTGTCACAGGAATCTCCTTTTGACCTGCATTATTTGGACAAATTGCTGGAAGAAATAATCAAACATTTGTTGTTTGTTGTTTTTAGGGATGGTCAATATATCACTGTCAGTAGTTGTTTCTGGCATACAAAAGTGTTGTAGCCCTATGGAGAACGTTTTGTCTGCTCAGCCCAAGGGCAAAGCACTTCAGATGCAACTGTAAGTCCTACTTACTTTTTAAATAAGTTCCTATGGAGCTCTGTATGCATTTGATTTTGCCTATTGATTAAACAGGAAAGATTCTGGCTTTTTAAAACGATGTACAGGGTTTTTCTCTCTGCCTGGAGGATTATAGATTTCTGTGTGTGTGATACCAGTCTAACAAAGCTATCGAGAAAACAAAGGTGTCCATAAACTTGCTTTTATGTATTCCTTTATCTTTGTTTCAAGTTAATCGACAAGGAGAGCTGAATTGCTCCACAGGGGTTAGCTCTGGGTAAAACAGCCCTTTAGTAAGAGGCCCATCTGAAGGCAGGCTGGCAGCTCCAGGACTGCTCCCCATCGAGTCACACAAACAACTGTGCTGCCCAAATTGCATTCCCCTATTCCCAAGGGAATGTCCTCTGTGCTCCGATTGATTTCTGTCCGTGACACGGCTCTGTGTGGGATTTTCTGGCTTTGAGAGCCATCTACAAAAAGTACATATTGATTGGATCCTCCTGGGATGGGTGGATAGGAAAAAACAACAGCCCTTTCTATCGTGTAGCAAAGCTTTCATGAGTGAATGGCCTTAGCTAAAAAACTTTATGCAAACTTTACAGTACAGAACCCGAAGAACTTCTTGTCAGCAGGAGTAACAACACTTTGAGCTAATGGGCTGTTCTGAAAAAGAGGAGAACAGTAAATTTCTTTCCAAAATAAGTAGAAATTAAGACACTGAACTCATTAAGCAGCTGCCCTGTTAAGTGCTGCAGTGTCTGCTGAAATGTGGCTGCTGCTGAGCAAGATTTGCATTTGCGGGCACCATGGCATCTCCAATTACTGCTCAGCAGTGAAGAAGCCTGCAGGGCAGCAACTATTAGCAGAAGGCTCTGCTAACTGATCCGTGCCAGCACTTGGGGTGGACATCCAGTGCTGTTATTTTAATTGCCCTCTGTGTTGAGTTTGAAAAAAGGAAAGTGCTCCTAGAGAAAGAAAAGGAAAAAAAAAAAAAAAAAGGAGAGGAGATTAAATGAATGTGCTTGCAGGGTGTTACAAGTGCTGCAAGTCAGAGCACCATGTCTTCTGGGACCAGCCAGAGAGCACACTGTGCACTGTTTGGCACATTGAACCCACCAGGCACAGTCCTTCAAGGAGCTGATGAGAACTCATCAGTTTTTCTCTAGTCCAACGTTGTTTAAAACTGACCCAATTGGGACAAGTAGTCACGTACAGCAACAGAAGTGTTGATAGAAGATGTTGTATCCTGTAATGCAAGTTGTTTGCAGTGCTAGTTCTCATCTTCTTTTTATAATTTCCTAGGTCTGCTTTAGCATGGAAACCCTGCGAATTTATTCACATCTCCAATATGTGCACTAGCAAGTGGAAAAACTTGATTTGAATTAAGTTGCAAGCATGTAGTTGTTAGAAGACTGTCACATGTCAGATCAGTGATCCTCCTAACTCTGGAAGAGGGTAACTCCAAGCTTCACAAGACAGAATAAGAAGGTGTAAAGGAGGTAGGTGTAAAGGTGTATGTCAGCCCAATAGCTATGTGAATCCTCCCAAGATCATCCAGTGTTGTAGCAGACCATGTTGTGACCAGATTGACCCTGAATCTGATAACCTCTTTGTAGGACTTTGTCTCCTCCTACAACATTGTTAATATCTCAAGGGGAGAGCTGCAGGATGTGGCTGCATCAGGAGTGTCATTATTCTCCTTTGTCATCATCCAGAACATGTTATCTCACCTCCCACTTGGAACAACACCTGCCTTATCAACTGCCAAAACCAAAAGCTACTGATGGGTGTGCACAGAAGTAGCTTTATGGCAATTACTCAGTTATAGCTGATAACTGTTATGTGTGTGTATCAGCACACCTCAGTGCTTCTGATTTTTTATGTGAACAGGATATGCAGACTAGGCAGTGAAAGGGAAAGTTTGGCTCTGCAGGCAGTGCTGGAGGGTGGGCCCAGGACATGGATGCAGCACAGGACTCCCAGCAAGGAAATGCCTTTTCCCACCCACAACTGCTGCAACCCAGGTGAGTGGGCCAAGGTGCAGGAAGAATGTGGCTCATGTAGGGACCCTTCCTACAGACCTGGGAAAAATATATTAAACAGGAGGATTAAAGCCTTTCAAAGATGGAACAGGTTCTGCTTTCAAAATATTTTTCTTTTCAGCCTCCACAAGAGTTGGCACAGGCTAGTGTGCTACAAAGCACCTTTTTTTCCGTTGCTCAGAACAACTTGAATTAATTCTTGGCAAAACTATCTAACTATGTGTAGATAGGAACAAACTCCAGCCAAGCTGGGTCCTCCTGCAAGGCCACTCACCCGCGTCTCTCTGCTCCAGGACTTTGTGAGTATGCAGATTTTCCCTGCTCCTGTGGCAGATGGATGGATGTGGTACAGCAAAGGCACCAGCATTGGGACACACACGCAGCTGGGAAATGCAGGTGTCTAGAACTGACACAGAGAAATGATTTTGTAGACCATAAAGATAACTGAAAATGCCCAGCAAGAGAGTGCAGCTCAGATCAGCGTGTATACAGTCAGATCTCACAGCATGAACATGCACAGTGAGCTCTGCACTGGCATCTCAGTAGCTCCCCTCAAGAGAGGAGCCATCTGGAAATAGCTGCCAGGTTTGGCAAGATGACCTGAACTGCCACATCTTTGAGAAATCCCCCCATCTCCCCATGAGGCACAGAACACTTTCTGCTACACCTTAGTCCCTGACCACACCTGCTGCCATCAGGGGTTGTGTGCTAAAAGAAAATCAATCAAGATGTACGTGTCAATTGAATGTTCTCCAAACTGTGTTTCCCCTCCAGGGTTCTCCAAGTGCTGGATCCATACAGCAACCTGCACAGGCTGGAGCCCAAAGCACCTGCTTGGTGTGGGAAAGGAATCCTTCCAGGAAATCATTATAATGTGAAAATGCATTTCAATGCACCTTATCGACCCTCTGAAGGCACCTGCACCATCAGCATGGCTGTGGTCATCAGGGACCTCCTTCTTTACTTACTGTAACCCAACTGATTTTAGTGGGCACTTGGTGCCTGTGTACATTTTAAGGTCTAGATTTTAAGGATCCTAAGTAAGAACATAAAGCAGTGTCAAGTATTTCTGGGTTTTGTGACTGAGCTGGAGAGGGAACTCGATATCCTTTTAGCAATTTGCTCAACTAACGTTTTTGAAAATCTGTTTTTCTAAAGGGGAAGAAAGAAAGAAAATCAGGAGGGCAGCAACTGTAATAATCACTGAATTTGCTTCTGGACTTTTTCCATCTATCTTCTAAAAACAAGTGTTATTGCCAGAGTTGATTCTGATTTCCTCTCAGAAACTGTCCACTGTGTCTTCTATGGGCAGTGCTGAACTATAAAGCAAATGTGAGCAGTTAAAATACCTGAAGAAGACAAAATCAGATTGGTGTAGTAACTCAGTGACGTTTCCCCCCACCCTTCCTTACAAAACACTGCTCTTTTACAGCAATAGAAATCCTTTTGGAGTTTTGTAGCTGACTCAGAGCTGCAAGAAGATAAGAAGAGAAAGAGAGAGGTAATTTCTAAAGTGAAATTAAATTAACCACAAAATCAAACATTTCCAAAGACACTTAATTTCATGTCAATTCGGAGGCACCTTTTGGATTTATGCCATCTAAAACCAAAATATCAATACCCATTTCAGGACTGACGGTCTTTTAATACTCTGTGTTGCACTTCAGAAGCTGTAAGAAATGTAATTGGATTTTGTTATGCCTAAATTAGTAACTAGAATCTATTTTGGAATGTATTCTTCTGTTAAAACAAGAAATAATAGAGTTTGTATAATTATTAATCTCTTGTAGTAATCCTCAGTTGTACAGACTACGTTTCAGAAACACGAGCAGTGTCTTGCAGACAAGATGACGTTTACTGGCTTATTTTTCTTCTGTATGCTGATGAACATGCTAACAGGTAAGATTACTACTGAATTTTTTCTTGTTTATTCTTTTAAGCCGCCAGAAATATTTTGTTACAAATACAGCATCTTCTGCTTAGTATTGCTCACACATTAATCCAAACTGTTCAGACTGTGAGTTATGACCAAGAGCCAGGCTAAGTTGGTTCATAGCACTGATTGATTGAAAATGGGGAATTCTTTGCTCTGCTGTTCAAGAAATAAAAATCCTTTGGCTACACAGAGGGCCCTATGTGGGCATTAAAGAACTTCTCAGTTTCCAGTTATACATGGAAAATGTTTCATTAACAGAAAGTCTTTTGGTGCAGGAGCTGGTACTGATGCATCTCCTCTTTATTTACAGATGCCCGATCCATCCTGGATGGAGATGGTAATTCCTGATGTGTTTTTATTTCCTTTATATCACTAATAACTGGGAGAGTCACTTGTAACTCCCAGACTTGATGCGCAGTAGTGACTTTGGCAGGAATGCTTATTAACCTCAGTGGATTATGGAAAAGCTTTCAATTAGTTCTGGTGGAGAAAGAATAGTGAATTAAAAAAAAATTCATTTAGCATTTATTAAAAGGTGGTGACATATTAATGTATAATAATAGAGCTAATATCCAGTCTTAAAATGAGAAGGGATTACAGTCAAGTCACTAATTCTGTTGTACAGAATCATAACTGGAAAGCACCAGACTTATAAATGTATAGGACATCTGAGAATTTTGTCTGTCCTGAACAATAGTGCTGTATGTATTTGGTTTTTGGCAAGAGATACCGACTTTCATGACAAAAAGCTTAAAATTTACAAATTGCCACAAATCCAATTAAAGAAATGTTGGAATAAATCCCTTAGCACAGCTACCCTGTGGTTCATGTCACTTTGTATGATTAGTCCATTGGATTAGTATTTGCCTTTGATTAAAAAAAAACCCAACACCCTAATGATGTTTACACTGGCTTACTGATGATTCTATCATTTAACCTCTCTTTGGCTTTTCAGACAGAATTCTGTCTGAAAACAAAGTTGCAGAGAAGTATCTGCAATAACCAAGTACTGCTGTTGCTGGTGTACATCTCAGTTAACCAGCAGGACAGCCAGCAGCATCTCCACTGCACAAATATGCAGAGTATTGTAACATATATAAACAGGACAAATACAGAATAAGGTCTAATATGATTGCTTATAATTCAAACCTTTTTTTCCCCTATGTTCCATTCTATTTCTTTATGCCTCTAAAATCTTTTTAATATATCATCTGTGTTTGTGTATAGCAAATATTTTTGTGGCAACTTTTGAGACAGTCAGGAGAGCCTGCATCAATCTAGAATTAGAACCCAGTTCAGGCAGTGTCCTGTTGCTCTCATTACCAGCAATTACTGTTTTCTTTCACACTGGGCCAAGCAGGAGCCTGCAAAGTGAATCTGAGGTCAGCTGGCATAAACAGTGAGTCCTGCTCTGCAGACAGCATTTGGCTGCTTCATTTGGTTTGTTATGTGCCATCTGTGCCTGCACACTGCAAACTTTACTCTGTAAAATTAAAGTCTGACAACAGGATTGTTGAAGGCTCCTAATTCGTACTAAAGACTCTGGCCCCAAGCTGAGTGGAAAGACTTTCATTTATCTAAATGGTCTTCAAATCAAAATAAAATACTGTGTTTAGCTTCGCTGCACAGAAAGACATTTGTGACTGTGGTTTCAGCTGCTGTTTACCTTTTATATATGCTTCTCTCTTTGCCCACATTTGGGCCCAAGGGTGGTCAGCTCCTGCATGTTCAGAACTGATTTTGTTTTCCTGCGGAATTTGAAACCTTGTTTCGATGACTATATCACACTCTGATATTGCTAGAGCAGACCCAAATGCTGTCTCCCAAGTCGCAAAGCCTTTCCTCTCCATCCCTTAGCTCATTTCCTACAGTCCCGTGAGAAGAGTCACAACTCTGCAGTTCCAGGCAGTATCAGGGAAGTATGGCCCCAGTCCCTGGGAGTTCTGTGGACAGTGCTGTCAGCTGCAGGGGCATGGCACAGAGGGTGGTGCCTAATTCCTAATATTTTTATATTGGGCTAAGCAAATTATGTGGAATGAGGAAAAATGGCTTTCAATTGCAATTGCTCCCTGCTTTTAAATAACCAGTAGCCTTCTAGAAATTAAACCAGCCTGATGAATTCTTGAATTGGCATAAATGTGGATGTGTCCTTTCATCCCTGCTCCTCATCTTGTCCCACTCTGTCACTCCTGGTGCATCTGGAGCAGGGAATTCCAGCTCAGTTTTCTGCAGAGTGGGCCACGGAGAGGGGTCAGTGGCTCTCCTTGCCTCTCTCCTGCCAGAGGAGCACACCAGCCCCCAAAGGGAACTATGACCCCAAACCATGATGGCTCCCAACTTTTCAACAAAAGCACTTCATATTATAGTAATCTGCAATATTTTATTTTGGCTGGGTTTTTTTAGATCTTTACCGGGAAGCTGCAGCCTTGCCGTACTGGCCCTTCTCCTCCAATGATTTCTGGTCCTATGTGGAATATTTCCGGAGCTTGGGCGCCTACAACAGGATCAATGACATGGCCAGAACCTTCTTTGCCCAGTTCCCTTTTGGGAGCCACCTTGGCTACCACGTGCCTGACCATGAGCACTGAGTGCCTCGCTCAGCTTCGCCAGAGCTGTTGCCCCAGTGTTTGGGTGAGCACCTGTCTGCCAGGGAACGCTCCTGGGCTGCCTTCAGCTGCTTCATGATACCATGGCCATGTGCAGCATTTTATGGTTTCAATGAGTCTCTTTTTTACCATTTCTTGTAACGGTGTTTGAGTGAATACCTGACTGCCAGCAAATGTACCTGGACTGCGCTTCAGCGACTAAATGACACTGCAGCTACACGCAGCATTTCAGGCTTTAAATTAGTCTCTTTTTTTCTCTTTATGCTTCTGTGTGCAACAATAAACTCCTCCATTCTGCTACATGGTTTTTGGGAGTTTTTTTTTTTTTACAGGTGATGCTCTTAGCTTTGTCTCGGGAGACTGCTCTCTGTGTAGAGGAGTTATTTAACGCTCTGTGTGCACAGGAGTTACTCAGTTTGGGGGCTGGAAGGGCCGCCGCTATCAGTCGCACCCCCCTCGTTTGCAAGGTGCTGCCTCACTCGGGCCTGAAGGCGCGCGGGGCCCGCCGTCGCCATGGCGACGGGGGCGTGGGGAGCAAGATGGCGGCGGCCAGGGCGGGTCGCCATGGCAACGGCGCGGTCCCGCCCGGGGGCGGCCATTGGGCGCGGCCCCGCCCCGGCGGCGGAAGTGACGTGGCGGAGCGGCCGCCATGAAGCCGGCCGTGGACGAGATGTTCCCAGAGGGAGCCGGCCCCTACGTGGACCTGGATGAGGTGAGGCGGGGGCTCCGGCGCCGGTGGCGGGGCTCTGGTGCCACGGCGCCGAGGCGCTCAGCGGCTGCTTTCGCAGGCAGGGGGAAGCACGGGGCTGCTGATGGATCTGGCCGCCAACGAGAAAGCGGTGCACGCTGACTTCTTCAATGGTAAGGACCGCCGTGCTCCGGGGGCCTGGGGGTTACCTCAGCAAACCTCGCCTGGCTTCTCTCTCGGGGCTTTGGTGCCTGGTGCTCGCTAAACTTGTCGCTAACTCCAATTCCGTGAGAGCGCATCAGTGCCAAATGATGCAGGGGGAAGCGGTCAAATGCGGGGTTTTCCTCTCCTGGAAGTTGTAGCGTGTTAATCGCTACAAGGAAAAAGACCTTGGTCTGTTCACATAACACATAGCTTATGTTAAACAGTGCAAACAGATGTAAAAACGTGGGCGGGACTTTAAAAATTTGTCTCGGAGTGGTAGGATTTTCAGGTAGTTCATTAAGTCTCACAGTATACGTGCGTATGTATCCAAACGAAAATAAAACATTGTTTTTCATATACTTTCTACATTTGAAAGTCAGCTGTATGAATATAGAATCACAGACTTATAGAGTGGCCTGGTGTGGAAGCGACCTTAAAGTTCATCTCATTCCACCCCCTGCCATGGGCAGGGACACCTTCCACTATCCCAGGGTGCTCCAAACCCCATCCCACAAGTCCTCGAACGCTTCCAGGGATGAGGGAGCCACAGCTTCTCTGGGCAGTCTGTGCCAGTGCCTCACTGCCCTCACAGGGAAGAATTTTTTTTCCAATACCTAAACCTACATTCTGTCAGTTTGAGGCCATTCCCCCCTGAGCTGTCACTCCAGGCCATTGTAAATAGTGTCTCAGTCTTTCTTGTAGGCTCCCTCAGGTACTTAAAGGCTACAGTTAGGCNTGAGGCCATTCCCCCCGAGCTGTCACTCCAGGCCATTGTAAATAGTGTCTCAGTCTTTCTTGTAGGCTCCCTCAGGTACTTAAAGGCTACAGTTAGGCCACCCTGAAGCTTCTCTTTTCCAGGCTGAACAATCCCAATTCTCTCAGCCTATATGTGAGTATTTTCAGCTGCTTTGAGAGAGAAGAGCTACATATCAGGCCACTTAGGGGTAGAATATACAACACTCTGCACTTGGTTGCAAAAGGGGTTTTTACGCTTCTGAAGAAATACATTTACAAATTTCAACAGTGAATTTTAGATGTTATTAAATCTGGTTGCCGTGGTACTGTTAATATCACAAACTGGTGCTAATTCCAAAATAAAGTACCTTTCTCGTTTTGCTCAAGACTTAGAATACAGGAGTAAAAGGCAGTTCTACTCTCAGCAGTTGTGGGGGACACCCAGATATCTGTCGGAGCCAGCATATTCAGGAGTAGCTATTTCCATATATTTCTGCCATCCCACTGTGGTATTGTATTCCACTGGTAGTTTAGGACTCTTATAAATAAGGATTCATCCTCAGTTCATTGTACGGTACTTGTAAACTGCCTTCTGTAAGAATAAAGGCTTGTATTCAGTTAGGTTATTAGTTTATGTTCAGTATACAAAGAAGATGCAAAGCTGAGTAGTTAAGAGTACTTCCAAAGGTGACTAGAACCATTTCCCTAGTGGGAGATGTGTTCTGAGACAGAAATGTTATTGGCACCTTTAACTCAATTAAATGTTTTTAAGGAAGGGGTTTTTAACACAAATCCCAGTTTGTTAATCTGCAGAATTTAGGGAGGTGTGCTTGGATGCTCTGACCTAAAGCCAGAATTCTGCAGGAACATCTACAGTGAGACTTGCTGCATGCATAAAGCTACTGCTTGCTCAGTTTTGGACTCTGGGTTTCGTGCTTGAGCCCTTCTGTGATGGCTAGTTAATAACTTTATAAAAGCCCTTCTTTTGAAGCTTTGCTTTTGTGCGTTTACCTGCAAAGCTTGCATTGTGCAGGTGAAGCGGTTTAATTTGTCCATGACAGAGAACATGTGTGTGGGTCTGCCTGCCTTTGCCTTCTCACCCTGATGCTACATTTCCAATAACTGATGGTGCAGTAACTTTCAGTCACTGAATTCACCTTTATTTCTGTCCTTAATCCAAGTCATGAAGTACTGTACTTGCATGTGCATTTGTAACATTGAAACTTCTGAGGTTAATTTTTGTTTTATTTTTCTGACTAGATTTTGAAGATCTCTTTGATGACGATGACATCCAGTGAACTTAGTCATCCAGCCGTGCAGTGCTGAGATGTGGATTTTTCTCTAGGATCGCCTGTGCAGTCCATTATTTATTAAATTAATCAAAATGGGAAAATCACAGAGCGGGGGAAAAAAACCTGTATAAGCTGCTTGGGGAATATGAAAACCAGATGGTTAAAGATAACTAAGGAGGGAACTATGCACTGTTGTTTCTAGGAAGCTGTGTGTAGATTTTCCTGGAAATTTTATTTGCTGACGTGCTTACTGAATAAAATACTGAAGAAAACCCCCTCTCTCTGGCTTATACTTTGAAAGTAGATATTGCTGTCTTCTGAGCTCCCTTAGAGTGATTATTTTGGTATTAAATAATTCAGTGTTGCTTTTGGATATTACATAAAAGATATGCAGTAGGGCACATTACTGCCTAGAAAAGTTTTGTTCATCCCACAATAAAGGACTGTGTTGGAATAAGATGATTGCTTGTTCTGAATAGTCCAACTCATTTGCTGGTCACACTGAGAAGAGTGTGGGTTGTCTTTTGTTTCAAGACACAGAGCTACCATCAGTACTTCACTTTTAATTTAAGGAACACAGAAACAAAAAGTAATTTCACCTTGATACGATAAGCAGAGAAATGTTCTGACCCCAGACCATGGGAATGCTCGGATTTAAAAATATAATTTCATTCTTGAAATTGTCCTTTATAGAAAAAGAAACCTGAAATTATTCTCCTTTCCTGCAGAAGCTAATGCACTTATTTGTGCTTAGAGGTATAGTGTATATGAATCGGGCTGTTGAAACACTAGTTCAAATTTTGATGTAAGCTTTTCAGAACATAGAAATGTTTCATTTTTACCCTTCAGTGACCAAACTGAATCTCAGAATGAAAGGAACAGGTGACTTTTTAGTATATTTTTTCAGAGTCAAGAGTGTAATCCTGTCTAATCTCAAATGCAATCTGTATTCCATAAATTGATCACCAGATTAATACTGTGACTGTTCTTTCTTTAAACACTTCCCTCTACTTAAATTTTACCTGCAGTGAATCCTTTCATGCTTCTGCCACATTTTTATTTCTTTAGTTTGCCTTAAAAAAGGAAATCTTAAATCTAACAGTAGCTGTTCTGACCAGTGAGCTTAAAAATGTAAGCACAATAAACCCAGCAGGATTTAGGTGTCTTTTGATTGTGTTGCTGTGGATTTCTGAGCAGCCTGTGTTTCATCATGCCGTGCACTCTAAATCAGCATTCTGACATTTACTCTGCTTGGTGCCTGACACTGTGCTGAGAGCCTGGGGTTTCCAGTTCTCCTCACCGAGACCAAGGTAAAACAATTTGAGTGGTGGGAAGTGTGCTTGGACTGCCTCTGGCTTTGGTGCTGTGCTTTCTCCAAACTAGGTTTTGAGAAATGAGTTGCTGCCAGGAAATGGAGGCAGCATTTTGGGCAGGTGCAAAAGATGAATAGGATTCAAGATGCAACTCTACTCCTCTGCTCTTCTGTCTACTTTTGCTGATTCCTCAATATGGTCATCTTGGTTTTGGAAAACATCCTTGTCAATGTTTTGTACATCTTTGTTTTTAATTTGCTTCCTTAAGTTGTAAGAAACTTGAGCTTTAAGTTTGATCACAGCAGCAGGAGTATATTCTGTGATACAAACCCACCTTGAACAGTTACTCTTCAGTATGCATGGTGTTCTCTCCTTTAAAGATATCTAAAACCTCAGTGAACATTGGTTTGAAGGTGCTGATGGTGAGTGGTTCTAGTTCTGTAATATCTCACCTGATCAAAACATGGAACTCTCTCTGTGGAACTGGGTAGAGGGCAAATAATGCTCCTGGGTCCAGCAGGAGTTTTCATCCTGGTGGGATATGACTATCCATTCAAGGTAGGTATAGTTAACACAGCTTTTTGTGAAGATTTCCAGGAACTCGGGGTTTCATGTAGAAAAGCAGCATAAATAGTACTGCTGGCACCTGGGAGGTGTGGTATGTGTGTGTGTGGGGAGGGAGCTCAATCTGTGCAGTGTTTAAAAGTGTTTGAGTTAACCAAAGTCATTATGAAGAAAGCTGTGGAATCTCATGAACTGCCTGGGTGTGCAGCTAATGCTGCTGTGGCTGCAGCTGCTGTGAGTCCTTGGGTATTCCCAGCTGCTGTCCTGCTACCTGAGCTTGCCCTTCAATCTGATACCTGTGTGGGTCTCCTGGGGTGGAATGAAATGGAAGGAACATGCAGAGTTGGGATAGGATATTACCAACCATGCACCTTGTAGCTGTCTGGAGTATGAAGTTCCCTCCTGCACAGCGAGGCTGAGGGTGTGTATCACATCCTCTCCCTAAAGAGGGGTGTCAGGGTGTTAAACTTCCATCAGGAGCTGTAATTTGGGTCCCTTCTGGAACGGTGTTAGATGAAGAACAAAATGCCCTTCAACGTCACATCGTTTCTGTGTTACCATTTGTCAAGGCTTTCAGTCTAATTAGTCTGTGGGCAATCAGCCTGTTGTCAGGAAATAATCATAAGATGTCAAAATCTCTAATAAAAATTGATGTAAAGGGCATTTGACTGCCTTGGCCAATTCACTTCTTGAGCTTTGATTCCTGTTCCTTTTGTGGAGATTGACACCTCTCATAATAAGTGTTTCTTAGGGAACAAGGCTGTTCTAACAGCAATATGCACACATTTAGACTGATGTGTATTGGTTTATAACCTGCAGGGTACTGCTCAGTATTTCAACGTCCAAATAAAGGCTCTAGTCTGAATAGATTTGTGAATTGTCCCAGTGACTGCAGTGGGACAGCTGGCAATCTATAAAGCTGACCTGCCTGAGACTTGGCAGGATGAGGTCCCAAGTGCTGAAATGCCTTAGAAGGGTGTAGCCAGTTGTGCAGCACAGATGAAAAGTAATTGCTCCAAAACACTTAAATGTCAGCCTGTTCCCTTCAATACTCTCAACAGGCCAAGGCTCTGTTTGCAGGCAACTGCAGACTGTCCCAGTAAATTCTTTGGAAATAAGAATGTGCAGTCTGTTTTGAGCTGAAAAGAATCCAGTCATTGTGAGGGAGAGAAAGTTGCCATGCTAAAGGAAACTGGCTGTCATCTGTGTATAATATTTCTGCAGTGCTGCTTCTGAGCTGGTGTCCAGGTTATCCAGTATCCAGTGCTTTACTGCTCTTCATATGAGCAGGAACAGGCAAGCTCAGACCTAGTGTGGCAATAGTGGGTTTTCCTTGGTGGCTTTTTGCTTCGTTAACTTCCAGAGAATTAAAAGTTTTCCTTTTAATATTTTATTCCAATAATCAAGGTATTTTTCTTGATAACAAAGGAATTCATTTAGATGACTAAATGGACTTCTTCCTGCTTCCCTGGGGTGTTGAGAAGCTGGCAGGCATCTTCCTGCTCTCAATGTGCAGTTGTTCAGCACATGAGAACATGCTGGGCAGATGACAGTGCAGCCCTGTTCTCTGTGAGTCCCTGTTGGTGATGGGGCTGGAATGCCAGTGTCACATCAGGGATACTTTGAGAAAAGCACAATGCAAGGCAGTCCTTGGCAGCAGGGGTGGCTTTGAGCACGAAGATTTGCTTCCATGTTTTTGCTTTCAGATTTAATTATTTTTTTAGTTTGTCTTTTATATTTGCGCATTGGCCTTCGCCAAGCAGCAGGGTTAGAATCCTGACCCATATTACAAACCTTTTAGTCAAGCTGCTATAAGGAGTTCAGAGCAGAGGGAGACAGGAGCAGTGTCTTTTTAAATTTTTAGAATTCCCAAATAGGACTATTTTGTGAATGCTGCTTGCTTATTTATGAAAAAAGTCTTAGGTAATCTTGTACAAACTCACGTAAACATAAAGCCTCCTGGAAGAAAGGACTCTGTTTTGAATATTGTCAGTAAACAGATGCACAGCTGAGAATGCTGTATATGAGGTGGGTGATGTGGCAAGGGGATGTGTATTGCCAAGGGAATGTGACACAGCATCCCTGGGGCTGACAGAAGCTGCCCAACAAAGGGAGTCCCAGCTGGGGTTGCTTTGGCAAGGACACTTCGGAGGCGACTCCTGTCATGGGACAGTGGCTCTGTCCTGTCAGAGAGCTTCCCAGTCAGGGCATGCCTCAACTCCCAGTGCAGCTTGCTGAGCAGTGTCCTGCTGTGGCCTTTTGGTCTCCTCCTGCTTTGGAGCTGCCTCTGCATCGCTGGGTACAGGTGCTGTGGTGTGGGAATCACCTTCTCTGTGCTGTGCCTCGTGAGGGATGACAGATCCACCTTGGCCTTACAACGCTTGCCAAAACATGGTACAGAGCTAGAATGGCTTCTCTGGAAATCCCTGACAAGGAGCAGAGAAGCTGTGCTGTCCTGACTCTTTTAGGCAGAGCTCCACTTTCACAGATGCCCAGATTTTCAGAGGGAGTTGGGTGTGTTGGTTCAAACCCCGGGTCCTTCCCTGCCTGACTCCAGAAGGGAATTAGAGATCGTCTTCAAGTGTGATCTCTCTGCCTCCCTCCCCGATGCCTCTCCATAAATCGGTCCTGCTTTATGGGAGGGATCCCACAGATTGCCTTGAGGGTGGGAATCCCTGCAGGAAGAAATAGATATTGACATTTAATACTTCCATTTCATTGGGAATAAACCTTTCCTTCCCCCTGGGTTGGCTGGAGGGTAATGAACTGCACCTCCGTGAAAGGAAGTTTCTGTGTTCTCAAAGAGCAGTGGGCTGGGCTGATCATCCTAGGATGAGCTGAGCGTGGGTTTGCTGACTTACAGCCCCATGGCAGACTTGAGTCTTTTCTTCAGGTACCTACACCCAGCTCAAATACAGTCACAGAAAGGAGGCAGCCTGGGCATGCTCTGGTTTCATCCACAGTATTTCAAAGACTTTAAATCTGATGGCATTTCTTGTATGGAAGAAGAGTGGCTGATTAGCCAAATGTTGGACTTGATCCTAATCCGTCTGCCTGCTTCCATGATGAAAACCCTCTAGTGAGTTTATACTTCAGAAATGCAAGTCTTGCAAGCAATTTATCTTTTTCTTGTAGCTCTTCATGGTTTAGTGCAGCTGCTATTTGTATTCCAATTAATTACTGGCACAAGTGATTACATGGGGTTGAAGTACAATTAGGACCAGCCTATAATTGTGTTTGAAAGGGCTATGGATGCTTTTACAGATGGTTTCCCTGCTGGATGAGACTGGCCAGTCTCTCCAGCTGTCTCCAGCTTTCCATGTTATTTCTCCCTAATTGTTAGTGCAGTGACTTCAATCTTTCACTGGGGAGTGTTCCTGCTTTCTGCCTCTAAGAGTACATTAGCTTCTAAAGGGAAAAGCATCCATTTAAACCTGCCACAGCCAGAGAGGCAGTAAATAGTGAGACATAACTTTGCACAAGGCGTCTACTGTCAGGATTGATTAAAAACCACAAAATACAACACTTAAATTTGTTAGAGAGCAGGTGATTCTGTGCCCTCTCAGCATGTCAGTGTCATTCTTGCTCTTTTGTTACAAGATAATTGTGTTTTCGATGCACTGTGATCCTCAGGAGCCAGCCCAGGCCTTGGAGATGTGCCTGTGTGGGCCAGGTCTTCCCCTCCCATGGGTTTATGAAGCATGGAGGGATAGTAAAACCACAGCAACTCCATAATGGAAAAAGGCCAGATTCCTTAGGAACTCCCCTGAGCTCATCCCCCAGGACCTCGTTATCCCCCCAAACCCTGTTTGCAGCTTTATCTTAAAAGCAGCCCAAGGCCAACACGGTGCCCTGCAGCTCCCTGCTGTGGACTACCACGGTCAGCCTGGCCATGTGGCACTGATATGGCAGAGCTGGTGAGGTGGAGGTTTGATATCCATCTCAAATGCAGGAATTTGGAGGTGCTGGGCTCTCGAGGGTGATTGGTGGCCCTGCTCAGCTGCTGTTCCCGAAGATTGTCAGCACATTTTGGCTGGCTGAGACCCCCATGCAGACCCGTGCAGGGGCTGGGCAGCCTCAGGAGGCAGGAACAGAGGTGAAAGGGCAGCTGTGGGGCTGCAGTGGGGCAGAGGTGGGGGTGTTTCTCTGCCTGCCCTGTGTCTGTGCGTCCTTTGTTCATGGAGTGAGTCTCTGTTGGGAGCATCTGCCTTATAGGAGAGATGGGAGGTGGCTTAAACTGGAATCTGGTGCCTGCTGGGAAAGTGCATGTCTCAGCTGAGCAAGAATCTTACACAGATTTGAGGTGAAAGACTTCTTAGTCCCAATCCCTAACGGGAAGGCTTTGACCCCTGTTTCCATGCAGTGGGTGTTTGCCTTGCTCACAGCCTGCTGCCTGGGCTGCTGTGTTTGCTGTCCCAGCCTGCCTGGGACATGCATGAGCAATGCAGGTACTCTCCTGGAGTATCATGGTGAAGCTGCAGTTCAGTATTTGTGTCTCTGAGAAGGGGGAAGAGTCAGTACCCGGAACAGCAGTGCCTTAATGGCTTTCTTTAAAATTTTTCCCAAGGTCTAAGCCTCTGCGTGCTGGTGTACTGGATAGAGCTGTAAGCATGTTTGCTCCTGCTGCACGGCAGCAAAGAAAGCAATAATTTGTTTTGGCTCCCTCTTGAACTAGTCTTTAAACTTGTATAGCCTCCTAATGTTTATCCCAAATGCCTCTTAGTACTCTGGCTGTCTCAATTTTCCCTGCCTTCTGAAGATCCGTCTGAAAACATTTGAAAAAAAACAGTGCAAAAGCTCTGACTTGCTCCTTTCTATTTAAGCCTCTTATGCCATTTGATCCAGCAAATGCTGCATTTTTAAATCTCCTTTTGTTTATGGATTTATGGGGGTTTTTTACCTTTGCCCTGTTCCCTTCCCATTAATTCCCACGATAAGAGCAGGGTTTTTCCCAGCTTTCTGAATTTAGCATGACCAGATTGAGCGTCCGTTTCACCCTTGCTAAATCCAGTGTGCTTGAAGCCTTCAGGGCCAGCAGAGGCCCTCACTCTGGATGGCCATTTAGGCTGGATTCAGGATATTTGGTTGGGGAAATAGTCTGAAAACCAGAACTCATCCAAAAAGGATGTAATACAGTGTAAGGTGGTCAGATGTGAAGCCTTGATGAAAGTTAGAGTGTGGAGTGTTTCTTGAGAAAGGAAAAGGGGGGTACTCCTGTGTTAGCCAGCCTATGGTGCCCCCACCTTGCTGGAAAAAAAAAATTTCCTGGGCTGCCTGGTGAGGCTAGGAATATATCCCTTTCTTCAAGTCCTTCCCAACAACACACACAAAAATGTGGAAACATTCTCATTGAGAGAGTTTTTCATTGGTTTTTATTTGCAGTGTGGTAATTCACTGGAGTGTGGAAAATGATGTTGCAAGTAATTTCCCTTGAAGCTCTTAATGCTGTTTTGTGCTTGTAATACTGCATTAGCTCTGATCTGTGTTAGCTTGTTCTGAAGCTTAGTAGCAGGAGTCTTCTTTGAATGTATCTGAGAAACCATCAAATCCTCTTTTAGCTAAAAGTCAAGCAAGTTCCTTGGAGAGCAGTTTGATGGGATTGATGCTAATTCCAACCTTAAGCCTCTTCTGCATTCAGGTAACCTTGCCCAGAGCTGGGGCAGGGCCTGGGGATGTTCATCCCAGGAGCCCACTCCACATGGGAGGCTTCAACACCACCTGAAGCAATGCCCAGCTGGTGGGCAAACCATGGCTTATGGCACACTTAGGGTGTGGAAAAGTAGAAACACAGCTGATAGATCTCAACTTCTGGGTGCACTTGGGAGCTACTTAGAGGGGAGATGGGACAGGATCTTTGTGGTCACCTCAGGACCCCCAAAACCCCACAGTCAATGGGCTGCTTTTGTTGTGTGGCCTCACCAGTGCTCGTAAGGCTTCTCAGATAAATCACAAGAGAAGATCCCTGCCCTAAACCAGCCTGCTGTCTGCATTAGAGATAACAATAGGGGATAAACATAAAAGGAAAACCAAAGGATTAAAATCAGTGGAAGTTAATAGCCTGAATATATTCAAAGATCTGGGCTAAAAAAAGGGAGACAACAAACCAGGAGTGGAAGTCAAAGGCCCTAATAAGAAGGAGTTACAAAACATTGAGCCATCTGTTCCAGCTGAAAACAAGAGCACTCTGCTTTTGTGAATAGTATTTTCCGTCTTCTACTCAAACTTTAAAATGCTGGCTAAAATTTCTACAATTGGTTTAAATGGATTTAGGTGGCTAAAAAAGGGAGATTTAGAATGTAATATTTAAATGCAACCAATTTTTCTCTTCTCACTTTTAAATTTAAAAGACGTTTAAGCCATGTTGAGAACTACTTTTTCGTGGCATGGCAGGAGTGGTATTTGACTTTGGGCTGAGGTTTCCACAGGAAAGCAAGAGCAGAGTGAACTCTTGGTTCCATGGAAGTACTGGTATGATCTCAATGATTTCACAGGAGAAAGGGTCCCCCCTTGGCAATTGTTGCCCTTGCAAAAGGCAATTTTCTGGTAAATACGTTATAGCTATAGCGCCAGTGCCCCAGGACACGTCCGGGGTTAAGCCACCTCATCCTTCTCCGTGCAGCACCCCCTACTTTAGTAATTTTCTGGGTCAGGGTACAGGAGGAAGCCCATGAAAGTGGAATCGTTGAGGTTGTCAGCATAGACACCATTTTTGTCCCCGTTCCCATACACCTGAAGCCAGACCTCGTCTCCGGAGCTGAGGTGCAGCAGGACAGAGCCGCTCGCTTGGTCAACGTTGTTGTTCTGGAACTGGTCGTAGGTGAAGATCACGGCCTTGTCCTTCCTGTAGAGGCTGACCTTGACGTCAGACAGGTAGACCGTGAGGTGGTAGGCGAAGTAGTAGGTGCCGGGGACGTTGCAGAGGAACTTGCCCGTGCTGGGGTCGTAGTGGCCCTGCTCGTTGTAGAAGATCTTGCTGAAGCGGATGGGGACGTTGGGGGCAGGGCTTCGCTCCGTCAGCCCTACGCTGAAGGCAGAGCGGTGCACAAAAGCATCTTTGCCATTCTGCCCTGGGGTTCCAGGAATTCCAGGAGATCCGGGAGGTCCGGGAAAGCCTCGGCTTCCTACTGGGCCTGGTTCACCTTTGGGACCTGCTGGACCTGCAGGACAGAGTGGGGACTGGGCGCTGTGTTTGCACTGTGTTGGCAGCTGCTGCCAAAATGCAGAGGGGGCTGTGGCGTGAGCCCTGCTTGGCAGCACGGAGCCAAGGAAAGGCTCAGGGACCTCAAGAGCCCCCAGGAGCTGAGGCAGTGAGTGGAAACCCTGCTCACCCCCCACCCCAGCTGTGTGCAGAGCTGCTGAGAGCAGCATGTCAGAGAAAACATCATTAACTGGGGAAACAAACCCCCCACCAAACTCTTTAACTTGGGTTATGGAATCTCCACCTCAGGAGATAATCAAAAGCCATCTGGATGAAGATCAGTCATGGACCCACCAGACATGAAACCTGTTGGGACTGGGACTGGGGCTGGGGCTGCCTGTGGACTCGAGCACCGACATATCACCTGTTCCTCACCAACCTTCATCTCCTTTGTCTCCCTTTAGTCCATCTCTTCCATCTTTCCCATCCCGGCCAGGGACTCCGTTGTGGCCAGGGTAGCCGGGCGCTCCTCCCATCCAGTTGGCACATGGCATTTTGGGGTCAGGCTGGGTGTCCTGGGCAGCCACCCCTGTGGAGCGGAGGGCCATCAGCAGTAACGAGCACAGCAGGAAGCCTGCCAGGCCCCTCATCGTTGGTTCCTGATGTGGACAATTGCTTTGTTAACTTTAAAGGTTAATAGGGAAAAAAAAGTGAACACTCTCCCTCCCCTCCAAATAACAGAGAGACACAGAAGACTAAAGTTTGAGTCAGTACATCTGAAGGAAAGCAGTTCTGCTGGCCCCAAGGGCCTCTCTGCATCCAGCGTGCTGCTGGTGTGAGCTCCATGAGCCAAGAGGGACCCCTGGGGGCACATTCAGTGCAGAGAGGAGCAAACACCAGCTACTCCTGCAGCACTCTTGGGCTCTGTGCACAGGCACAGATGTTTCAGCACCGAGCACGGCAGATGCCAGGGTATCTGTGCCTGATCTCCTTGCAAAGCTCTGCTCAATTAGCCACAATAAGCCCTGACTCCTGCCCGGGTGAGTGAGCAGCTGATGGAAGGTGTGGGTCTGGCAGAGCCTGTCTCAAACCCTCTACAGCCTTGAAGCCAGGCAAGGGTGGTTTGTCACTGCACAAACAGCCTGCTCACCTGGATCTACCTAACACGAACAGAAACCACAGCCAGGCTTCCCAGCTTCTCTGAGCCACCATATGAAATTATGATACTGGAGTTTTTTCCATCTGAGTTGTTTTCTGATTACGGAAAGACAAGTTATGCAGTGTTTAGACACTGTAGGATTGTATTTCTCTTTAATCTGGCTGCTTTGCTGGTCACAGCAATTAGTGCAGCTGCCCAAAACCAGGTTGGTGGTGACACCCTGCAGCCAGCCTGGCTTTGTCCTGTGCTCCCAGCCCTTGGTGGGCTTTGTGTCAGGTTTTTAGAATACAAGGTATTTTAAAATTACCATTGTTGTGTGATACTGCTCCCCAGGCAGGGTTTGTACTATGGAACAGTGAAGGTATCCTGTTAGGAGCATTGTAAATGGCATAATAGGCAATAAAAAGTGAGCAACAGCATGGCAATTAGAGTCCCTTAGCTCTGTAATTTTCAAGAAAAATAATATTTTGGAGTAATTTCTTTGCAGGGTTGATTTTCCTAGGCAAGCTATTCAAATGTCGTATTTTAAATAATGTCTTATTAGCTCTGGTGTAATTGCTTCAAAGGAAGCTAAAGAAATGTGCTGGTTTTAGCTGGGGCAGAGTTAATTTTCTTTGTCATGGCTCGTGTTTTGGATTTGTGCTGAACACAGGGTTGATAATGCCAGGGTGTTTTTGTTATTGCTGAGCGGTGCTTGCACAGCATCAAGGCTTTTTCTGCCCCTCACCCACCAGTGAGGGGGCTGGGGGTGCACAGAGAGTTGGGAGGGGACACAGCCAGCACAGCTGACCCCAGCTGACCCGAGGGATATTCCACACCATGGCATCATGCTCAGCTATAAAGCAGGGGTGAGGCTGGCCCCAGGCTGCTGCTCGGGACCTGGCCGGGCGTCAGTCAGTTGGTGCTGATCAACTGTTTTCATTTGCATCACTTGTCTTTCTTGGGGTTTATATCTCTCTCATTGTTATTTTCCTTTCCATTACAATTTCTTATTGTTATTATTACTGTTTTATTTCTATTATTACGTCATTCTTATCTCTACCCATGAGTGTTCTCGCTTTTACCAGTGCAATTCTCTCTCTCCCATCCTGCTGTAGCCCCCTTGCCATGTCCCAGTGGTTGGCACCAAGCAGAGGGATCTTTGGCCCCCCTACTTGGGTCCCCTCCAGCTCAGGCACATGCATGTACCCCTCCAAAATCAGCACAGGCTGTCTGGGGACACCTAACTGTTAAAACATGGTGATGATCCATAAAAATCTGGCTCAAATTTGTGTTTCTTGAGCCGTGTTTTGGTGATTTTGTTGGGGTTAGTTCTGCTTTCTGGTGTGCTGCCTAGAATTCAAATATAATTTCAATTTTAGTGATGTGCCCCACAGCCAGGTCTTCTACTGGTGCAAAATAACCCCTCCTGTAAGGTCACAAGCAGTGCAGGTGTGAGGAGCCCAAAGCAGGGCTGCAGGGATCTTTTCTGGCAGCTGCCTGGCCAGTTTGCTCCGGAGGGCTCAGAGCCATGCCCCAGCATCAGTGCACACACATCACCCACTCAGTGCTCTCCTTTCTCACGAGAAAAGCACTGTGATATGCAAGGAGAGAACTAATTCTATCCCTGCAGTTTAACTCAAGCACAGGTCATTTCTGTGCTTGAGAAGTCAAGCAGTTCTCTGGCATAAGCCTGTCTTACAAAGGGGAAGTTTTAAGCTGGGTACACTAGATCTGAGCTTAAACTCTGGTTTAGAAGTGACATCCCTTTACTTGGTCTTTCCTATTTTGTTTTGTTTTCCATCTGATGCTCAGCATCAGTTTAACATGAAATAATCTGCTATACCTGAATGTCAGTCACACCTTTTGGACAAGAAATAGATGAACAAGAAATAGATGAACTCTGTACTGCTGGTGGCTTTCAGTTATTGCCTTGGCAGCTG
Organism: Pachycephala philippinensis; assembly: GCA_013397055.1. Lineage (NCBI taxonomy): Eukaryota > Metazoa > Chordata > Aves > Passeriformes > Pachycephala > Pachycephala philippinensis. The sequence continues at coordinate 155,455 of VWZT01005336.1, read as the reverse complement.
CTGTATTAAAAGCACACATGCGTTATATGAAGCTTATTCATTTATCAGCAGAAACCAGTGTAGCATCTGTGAGTACAATTCCATTCCTAAGGGAACAATTCCAATGCCATTCCTAAGGGCTACGTAATGATTCAGAATTTAAATTTGAGATAGCAGCATATAAAAACTATACACTCTAATCCCCCACACCTTTCTGCGCAAAACAGACTGAGAAATACCTGTTTTCCTACTAGAGAATTTCCCTCAAAGGGTATTAACCAGGGCTTTGGCTTATGTCAAACATTTTTCTTTCTGTAACTCTCGTAGCTTAGTTTTTGCTGATGTTCCAGCAGTGACTTGTTCCAGAGGGCTCACACCTTAAATGTGAGTGGTGCAGGTTTCTGGTGAGAAACTGATGTGACTTAGGGAGATTTGGGGCAAACCCAATCTTCCCTGGAGTCTTTGAGGAAAGAGGTGAATTGAAAGGTGCCAGTGCAGTATTTACTGTTACAGCCATGCAGTTTTTCACTGTTGTTCCTGACTACTTTTTGATTTAGGAGTTCTGTTCTCTAAATAGTGTTTCCAAAAAGGGGAGTATGAATCTAATGGAGATCAGCTATTCTTGGTTTAAAATACTCTCCTGGCTATTATGAGAATAACTCTGAGAAAGAGAACTTCTTGCAAACAGAAAAGTCTGTCCAATTCAGCCCAAAAGAAGAGAAACTCTTGAACTTAGTAAGGAGGGAGAAAAAAAAATCATGCTTACCAGCTGCTTTGAGTCCTGGTTGGCTTGCTGCAGTCTGTTTAGAGAATGAGGTCTGGCTATCGCATCGCTATCCCTAAGGGCACAGGGAGCTGTCAGCTCAGACACTGCAGTTTCCATTTGCTATTGCGCATGCTGACCTAAAAGTTGGGTTTTCCCATTAATTTTTCCTGGACATAACTTAAGTTTTGGAACACATACATAATCCACTGGGATAGCTTGTGAAGATGGCCTTACAGGGAAAAGATGGGTTTGGGAATTGGACAGGAACTGGAAGAGCAGTGGTTTGCTGGAGAGCCCATGTGAGAGCCTGCTCAACCAGGGCTGTGCTCACCCAGCACAGGCTGCTGCTCTCTGCAAATTGGGAAATGTTGTTAGTGGCTGGTGGAGAAAATGTGTCCAGCCTGCAGTAATGCATGCACATGGGGCTTTCAGCGTGTTAGTAAATGAATTATTGTGGAATAAGTTTGGGCTTCTCCTTTTAACTGCAAGAACCATTCGTGCCTGGATGCTGCTGCCACACCAAAGAAGGGCAAAGCTGCCCGAGGGGGAGGGCAGCACTAGGGGAGAGTTCCTTTTTAAGGCACCCAAGCATGTGCCAGCACTGTTGTAAATGACTGGAGTAATTTCAGCCGTAGGATGGCTTTCCACCTATCAAGCTTCTTGGCTTTAGGTCAAAACAAAGTCTCGTTCTCCCTGTATCTGTCTCCTTCGAAAGCAGAGGTTGAACCTTAGCTAGCAGACGCTTTCCTCTGCAGCTGCCCTGGGGCAGCTCAAAGTTAATCTAGGTGGAACCTTGGCAAACCTGAGCTCCCAAAATCATACCAGGAAAAAATAGTGTGATGTGTGATGTTGCAACTGGGCATGGGGAGCTGGTGTGCTTGTGAGAGGGGAAACTCATCCAAGTGAATGCCAGCATGGCAGTATTCGGAATTGCTGAGTTGTTTCAAGAGCTGGCTATCTGGAGGGACTAAAAAGATGTATAAATGAGCACATAAATAACTTTTTATATGTAGTGCTGGGAGTCAGCAAGAGTGAATTTTTAAGCCTGAGGAGAAGGTGCAGAAGGGAGGAGCCACAGGACAACTGTATACTGCCTGCCTTGTTTTGGTCAAGCCTTAGTCCAGCATTTGAAGAATATTTTTAGTTTTTGTTGGATGATGGGTTTTCCATGCAATGTTGAGACTTAAAACAATCTCTCATGCAACCCCAGTAGAATATGACGGTGATCTAGTTGGATCTCTTTTGTTATAAATGGGATTTTCTAGAGCCACATGCATTTGTGTGCGTGCAATGCCAATGCTTCTGTCGAAGTCTCCTGAGCAATGAATGGAGGAGCAGGACCTTGGAACAGAAACTGGACCTGCTTTTGCTGTGGAGTGAGAGGCTTTCAGCTGCCCCTGCCCCCAGTGTCAGCAAGACAAGGCTGGTTCCCCTGCCAACTTTCAGCTTGAACCCCAAAATGTATGATTGAGATATTTGTTAGGCTGCCAGGAGCTGGGGGTTGGACCTGAGGTATTTAACAGGTAGTGCTGCAATTACCTCATGGTCTTTCAATTCAGTTGTCAGGGAAATACCACAGTGATAAAGTTTTCAGTGGTCCATCAAACACAGTCCCAAACATTATCCCTGCCTGCCAGAAGAGAGGTGGAAGTTTATCTCTGCTGATACAACCCCTGGCACACTTGCCTGCAGTTCTGTTGTGTTGCACACTTGGTTTGCAGATTGGTGGCTCCTGTTGCTGCTGCAGAGGGAGATATTGTACAATCCAGGGAGCTGTTTCTGGCTTTGTGATGGGAAAACAATTCAAATGCTTTGGCTCTGCCTGGTGACAAGCAAAACCTGCCACCAAATGTGGGCTGTCCTGGCAGTGCCCACAGCTGCGGTGCTCAGGGACAGCTCTGGATGGACTGGGGGGTGTTTTGGCACAGAGAAAGCTGCTGCTCACAAGTCCTGCAGTGCCTTCTCTGCTTTGCTCCGTGGTCACCAGCTCTCCTGTGTGGGACACGCTGCCAGTACCTAACTTGGCTACAGGCCTCGTGCTGAGCCTGGATGTTTCCTCTCTTGGATCTGATGCAAGCCAGCCAATAAGAAAAACACAAAACTGACTTGATGGATTGCGGCTCGCAGCTTTCAGAAAGAATTAAAAATAAGCACAAGGTTATATTTAGCCATCTATAAACAGGGATAAAATAGAACAGAGGCTCATTATCAGCTGTGCTCTGTCAGATCCCTGCTGGTGTTGTTTGAGGGGTAGAAAGCTGCTTTGGCCAGGGAGGTTGGGATGGCTGCCTCAGCAGGAAGTTGGTGACTGTCCCGGCCCTGGTGGCAGGGTCTGTGCCATGGGGCTGGAGCAGGAGCCCTCAGTTGCCCACCACTGTCTTCTCCCAGCAGGATCAAACCAGCACCACCATGGAGCCCAGTTCCATTGGAACCCTCGTCCTCCTGGTTGTCCTTTCCTGGGACTGCTCTTCCCATCCAGAGCTGGGGCTCCTCCACTGGGATCTGTCCCGAGCACTGTGCTCCGATTCACTGTCCCCCCGGGATGCCAGGTCATTCCCTTGTCTTCCCTCTGGCCCTGGATACCGCATGTCCCAGAAACAACACACATTCCCCACTTTGCTAAAAATGGCCAAAACTGTTGATGCCGTCTGGCAGGCGGCCTGGCAGGCTGCTCCCTGCTATTTTGGTGCTGTCTGAGGCCGTGCGGCCTGGAGGGACCACAGCCTCTATGCCAGGGTCTGCAGTCTCCATGCCAGGGGCACTGCTGGCTCCGTCCCAGGGCACCGCAGGCAGCTCGGACCAAGTCAGCTCCGGCCAAGTCCACTCCTGTGGCCAGCCAGACCCCGTGCCCGTTCCTGCCACTGCCTCATGGGCACCTGCATTGGCTGCAAGACAGCAGCGAGTGCTGAGGAGCCAGCTCCAAAGAAAAAGCAGTAAAATGGCCTGTGCTGCCATCTCCCCAAACTGCAATTCCCCGCGATCCCAGGCATCCTTGTGCACCCAAACCCTCCCTGTACAGCCTTGTACTTCCCTCTAGTGGCTAATTATTAATGGGAGCTCTCCCTGTGCCCAGCTGGAGGGTGTCAGCCTGGTCCTGCGTGCCCTTGGGGCCTGCTCACCCCTTCCCCATGAAGCTGGCTCCTGGGGGATTGGCCGTGCTGGTGGGTGGACTGTGTGTCATTCATGTCCCCATAGTGCCAGCAGGGAGGCACAAGGGCCATCAGCATGACGTGTGGCACAGCCTTTCCTGTTACTCATGGGCCCTGATGTTCCCCCTGGATTTTCCTGCATGAGCGTGGGGAGGTGGCACAGGTCCAGGGACAGGCAGATTTGGCAGCAGTGCCCAAGGCCACTGTGTGGGTGCGGTGTAGGTCAGGGCAGCCCACAGCAGGGGACAGTGGCCTTCTGTGGCCATGGGAGAGCCCAGCTGGGCTCTGCAGGGTGGCTGCTCACCCAAGGCCATGGTGGTGTGATGAGGGGTGGAGTGGGACAGGACACACCACAGCGGGGATGCTGAGCCAGCGTTTGGGTCCAGGGAGAAGGGGACACACCCTGCTTGGTGGGCTGGGGGGAAGCCTGGCCCTGGCTGCAGGACATGGGACCCACTGCCACACACTGCCTTTGCTCGAGTCCAGCCTCCTGCTCAGCGCTGGAGTTACCGATTTCTCGGCCCATTTCACACCGACAAACAGGCTCTTTTTTTCCCTGTGATGGGCAGCTTGGACAGAACAGCTCCTTGCCAGGCTTGAGCAACAGCGTGTTTCTCTTCTTGGTGATTGCAAATAAACTTCCCTGGCCTCAAGGGATCCCCGCTTGGCTCCCGGCGAGGGATCTTGGCACAGCAGGATTTCTCATGCCGAAAGGGACATTGAGACGCGTTTGTCCAGGAAACGGAGTCCTGTAAATACTGCTCAAAGCTCCTTTTACTAATGTCATAGCTGTTCCCAGGGTGCTCGTTTCTGCACTGCAAGTTCAGGGTGCTGCTTTGGCCTCCCCAGGCTGGCCGGGGGAAGGCAGCCAAGGGCCCGGGGAGGGGGTTCTGCACGACTGCATCCAGCTCCCCCCTGCTCCCTGGCCAGCCCCCGGCTGAGGCAGGTACTGGCTGCTTTCAGCACAATCTGGTCTGGTTTGGGGGCTCGCTCTAGGCTGGGAAGAAACCGGGCAGGGAACAGAATAAGCTCAGTGATGTGGTATGCGGGTCACTCCCCTGTGACATCCCCTGCCGAAACAGCCCCCCAGCTTTCACTCCCTGCAGGGATCGCATGCTTTCCGACACGGCACCTGAGAGCGCACCTCTGCCGGGCTGCCCTCTTCAGCTCCAGGGGCTGAGCTGTTAATGAGGTACTTAATGAGATTGCCACTTGCGCGTTAAAATGAGCAGCTCAGCGCAGGCAGGGCAGGAGAGCTGGCAGCTGCTAGCCACGCAGCCCCCCGCAGCCTGCCTGCGTTCAGCGGGGCCGCGTTTCTACAGAGTACAGGAATTATTTATTAGGAGAGCGCTTCTGAGTCATTCGGGCAAGGAAAAGCGCATTTCCTTCGCGCAGAGGAGTTATCCCAGCCAGCCCCTCCGCCGTTTGGACAATAGAGGGAGCTCACCGCCCTGGCTCCGCACGCCGGGCCGAGGCTGCCGGACCGGGGATACCCGCAAAGAGCCCCCGAGCTCGGGGACAGCCCCAGGACCCTCCGGGGGCAGCCAGGCCCTTCTCTCTGCCGGTGGGTGGGCAGTAGGGGATGAGGGAGCCGTGACCCCAGCCAGCTGGAAATAAAATGGAAGAGGAAAATGGGGGTTTGTCTGGGGCTTTGCAACATTTGTGCAATGTGGTGGAGGTAATCCCAGCACAATTTCCATGGTCTTCCCAGTCTACATCATGCTTCTGTCCTTTTTAAAGAGGTGTCTGCCCTCTGTCCCCTATTTTTCTTTGCTTTTGGTTGCTGAGGGACAGAAATGGCATCATCTCCCCTTGTCACCACTTCCCATCACTGGTCACGTCTCTTCTTTCAGACTCCATAGCTGCTGCTCTCGATTTGGGGTAACAGTGTTGCCGGGGTGTCTGGGGAAACTGCACAAACCAGAAGAGTGTATTTGCTCTGGGTCTGATGGCAAGGGGAGCAGATGGATCCCCAAAACCCCAAGCTGTTTGGCAGAGCCTTGGGGGGGGCTCCATGCTGGGACCCAGTGCAGGCAGCAAGGAGCCATGGGATGCTGGAGCTCCTGCTACTGGGGTTTCAGGGTACCCCCAGCCCTCCACACAGCAGCCAGTTGGGATTTAGGACTCCTCACAAGGGGATTTTCTTTCCCTCTCTCTCTGTCCCTTTCCCCCGTTATCCCCCACTGCAAACAGGACAGTTGCTCTCACTGCAGGCAGGTGTGGGTGCTGGTGCCCCCCAAATGCAGCCCCAGGCAGGCAGGGGACAGGCAGGGGACAGGAAGGTCACAGAGAGGGTGCAGGCAGGGCACAGGGAGGGCATAGGGAGGGTGCAGGCAGGGAGCAGGCAGGGGANCCAAATGCAGCCCCAGGCAGGCAGGGGACAGGAAGGTCACAGAGAGGGTGCAGGCAGGGCACAGGGAGGGCATAGGGAGGGAGCAGGCAGGGGACAGGGAGGGCACAGGGAGGGCGCAGGCAGGGGACAGGCAGGGTGCAGGCAGGGAGCAGGAAGGCCACAGGGAGGGTGCAGGCAGGGCACATGCAGGGAGCAGGCAGGGGACAGAGAGGGCACAGGCAGGGCCCCTCATGGCTCCATAAACCACAGCCCTCGCCTGCTGTGTCTGAAAGCTCTCCTGGTGACAGCCCCATGCTGTCCATGTCCGTGGTCACCCCAGCACTGGGGTGAAAGCCAGGAGCCCGCGGGGGGGATGACTCCTTCCCATCACACTTTGCTGTGCATGATGCAAATTCAGCAGAACAATTTTTGGCCATAATGGTTTTTCCATTCACTGAGGTATCGATCCAGAGGCACCAGCCTGGTAACCTCTGCCGTGCGTTAGCTGACTCCCTGCCTTTCACAGATGATGGATGTGGCGTTAGGGCATGGGGTGGCTTTGGCATTGGCCTGCTGCAGTCTGGGGCTCTTTTCCCAGTGCAGGACTCTCCTGGACTGTCATCCATTTACCAATGAGATGGAGTCACTGTGTTCTCAGATCAGGAAACCGGTCCTGCCTGCCTTCCAGAGGGTCTGTGCTCGAATTCAATAATCTTTGAAAACACCAGTGAGGTGCTAAGGGATAACAGTTTGCTTGTTTCTCTCATCTACAAAATGTATTCACTTAGAAATGAGGATGTCATTAATTAAAGGCATTAGGAATATTACATTGTCTATAATGTGAAATGTCATTGCTTAGTCTGAGCGATGCATGTTTCACCAAGAAACTGTACATCTGTTAAAAGATTATTACCCTGTGTTTTCACTTTGGGCATAAATCATCCCAAAGTGCTCTTTGGGAAGTCCCAGAGAATGACACATCCCATGACACTTTTGATAGGGCATTTTTTTGTCCTTTGCAGAAGGCATTTATGTTTACTGTAGAACTAATAAAGGCTTATGGTATCTTCAATTATTCATTTTTATAAACGCTTGTTCTCCTGACTTGAGCAGTCAAAACCACACTGTCACTGGTTTTAGCAGTAAATTGTGGGGGGTTTTCTGTAATCAGATGACTTTGCCTCTGCTTTGCCTCTGTTCCACATGAAAAACAATGGTGGTTCACTCAGCCATCACAACATTTTATGTTTCTGACTTTGGAAAGCACCTTTCGTTTGAAAGGCAGTCTGGCAGCTCGGGTGGCAGCCGGCTGACCCAGCAGCCCTTGTGGCTGCAGCACCTTGCCTTGTGGCTGCCAGGAGTGTATGTGCAAGCTGGACAAGCAGATCTGGCAGCTGGGAGCAGACTGGGGGCCTCAACACGCTGTCCCAGCAGATATGAGGAACTGGAGGAACTCTGGAGGACTGATAGGACATATTCAGGCTGTTGTGCTGGCTGTGGTAGGCTGTGCTCAGCAGCCTGGTGAGAGCTTGCTCCTTCATGCTTGCAGCTTGGCCTGGGCAGAGCTATGACCTGATGTTTTAAAATCCCTTTACAAATGCACACACAAAGCTTGTGCTGGTTTGTGCCAGCGCCCCTGAGCTGGAGCTCAGTTGTGGCTGGATGCCAGGGACCCTTTGCTCCAGGCACACAGCATCCATGAGACCCTTAGTGCTGCTCATGTGGGCTTGAGACAGCTTCCATGCTCACATGGCAGTCCTGGGGGACTGGGCCCCTGGACACCGAACCCACAGGCAAACCAGATGTCCTGAACTCTCCTGCCATTGCACACAGCCTCCTGCTCCTGCCGTGCCCTGGCTGTCCCCCCTGGCAGGACGGGTACCCCGACCGTGAGCCTCAGGGTGCCCTGGTGTGCTGGGCTCAGATCCTGCCGCCTTGGCATCATTGGAGTCTCCTCCTGCAAAAGCTGTAGAGCTAGACAGGCAGGTGGGAGTGAAAGTACTTCTATATAAAACACATTTTCTGGTGCTCCTTTATAGGTTTTTAATGTGATCCGTATGTCCCTGCCTGGCCCATCGCCCACAGCCAGGCGCTCCCCTTCCTCCTGCTCCTCACTGCAGTGTTTTCTGTGGATTGGATTCAACTGGATAATTTCATCTCCTTTTGTATTTATAATCCCTATGAGGGTGGTGTCTTTAACAAAGACTATTCCCCTCTCATTGCTTTGGCAAAGCAAGCAGCAGCTCCCTGCTGTGTCTCTGCTCAGATGACACAGAGGTTCTCTGAATAGCAAAGAGAGAAAACAAAAAGAAACAGCTTAGATGCTTTCTTTTTCCAGGATGGTGGTGTGATGAGCCTCATGATACACATATCCACCTCATGGAAAATTCCCCCCAGTACTTTAGATTTTTCCTTTTCATGTGCCTGCATCCACAAGGCTCTGCCTGTGAAGCACACTGCTGGCTCATAGATGGAGATGGGGACATCAGAGAGAGTGTCCAGCAGGAGGAGTGAGAAAGGGGCTTTTTTCCCCACAGTCAAAGAGGAAAGAGTAAGGAAATTCCGAGAATCCAGATGAGATATGATATAGGTATTCTTCATGAGAAACACCCAGGGTCTGCAGTCTGGGACTGCAGTGGGCAAGTGGTTCAGCTAAAAAGTAATTTAATCCCTATCATCACACAAGCCATTCCTGCGCTTGGTCAAGGCTGCAGACTGGAGGTGGGAATGGCATTGCCTGATTTTCCACGGCAGGGCAGGGCACTGGTGCCTGCTAACCCCAGGCCCTTTTCATCCCACTGGCTCTTTTGGCAAGGAAACCCTTGGGCAAACTCCCCATCAGTGTCTTTGGAGGGCACTGCTGGTGGGATGTGGGCACTGAGACCTCACCTGCCCTGCGTGGCTGTGCAGCACTGATCTGCCTTCCAAAAATGCAGGTGTCGCTTGCCCCAGTGGGCACCAGCACCAGACTGTGCCAGTGCCAGTGCTGTCCCTGCTGGGTTTCTGGGGGCGTGGGGGGCAAAATCTAGCCCCTGAACCCCACTGCTTGTTTGTTTGTTGTCTTTTGGCTTGTTCTCTATAAATATTTGTATCCAGCTGAACCAGAAGTAATTGCTCACAGCTCTGCCATGGGGGTTTGTGATGAGCCTGCGAGCGCCAGCGTGTGCGTACCGGAGATAATCCGGGTGCTTTTGTGCTCAGTGGCTCTGTCATCCCTCACTGTATCGCTTTTGTTTCTGGGCTCTGTTTGTCTCCCACTCTTCCCTCAGTGCATGGTGGCTTTTCTGATACCTCTGAAAATAAGTGACTTCACGTCTTGGTCATCCTTTTGTATTTGTTTCTGGAAAGTAGGAAAGCAGCATCTCTGCATGTGTCCCCCGGTGACTGCTGCTCATACAGCATGTGTCTTTATGGTTCAATTAAAAATGTTATGACATTTCCCCAGCAGACCCTGCCACCATCCTGGCAAAGCATTTGCTACTTTGGTAGCATTTTCCTGTTTGTGAGTGCAAGGTGTTATACCAGCCCTTCCCTCTGTGACAGCATGCTCTGACTGCACTGCAGTGACCCCCAAATGCAGAGTGTTTCTGATGCTCTGAAATAGAGATAAAATGTAGCCCCAAGGATGTAGCTAAAGCATTTCTCCAAGACTGAGATTACCTGATTTTTGAAGAGGAATAAATACAATTAAACTAACCACAAAGTTTTCTTCTCCCAACAGACTTCCACTACCTCACCTGGGACACAGGGTTCTCCTTGGCCATATAGGTCCAAAGCTTTGGCTCTCCTGCTTCCCAGAGCAGCTTTGTCACCTGCAGGAAGGTTTCATACATGCTTATCAAAGAGGAGCATTGGCCATGTTGCATTGCCCAAAAGAAATATTCTTCTGTCCCTGTCCTGATAACTTTACCCAGCTTCTCTCCATCAGTTTGTTACTCTTGTTTCTGACACTGTTCAGTGGTTGTGTTTTCCTCACCTTCTGAACATTCAGTTTGTTATTTGCAGCCAGTCCTGAGCATGACATGAACCTGGCACCACTGGAATCATATTTTCCACTGTTAGTGTCAGAAGGCAGCATAAAAGAATCTGTATGGCTAATGACAGGGCTATCCTTGAGACCTTCTGCACGATGAGATTTCCTACAGGTGGGTAAGGAAGCACTGATGACAAGAGGTAGGAAAGGAGCATGGGTGGGAACCTGGCTCAGCTGCAGCTCCTCTCCACCAACGTGTGTCGAGGCTGCTGCACGGTGGCCCAGCCTCAGGTACAGAAACTCTGCTGCTGTTCCCTTCTGGAGGCAGGCAGTGAAACCTGGTGGTTCAGCGCCCGTCACAGCCCCGGTGAGTCAGCGGCAGTGCGGAAACCTTCGCTGTGGTTTGCTCTCAGTATTGCTCAGCTCCATCCTCTGTCTGGGCTGTCAGTTCCTCTGCAGCCTCTCTTGCTCCTGAATTGGGAACGTGCTTCCCCCAGAGTCTCCTCTCTGCTTTGTGCAGGGAAGCCAGAGAGTGAGCAGCTGCAGCAGATACTGGGGATGTTGCATTTCATGGCAAAGCTTTCTGTTCCCAGCGAGTCTGGTTTTGAAGGTGAGGCTTGTGGCTGTCTCCTTGCAAGGGGTGGGACTTTACCCACAGTCATCACTCAGTTACTCTGTTCTACAAGAAGGTTGTTAAGATGCTGCTGTTGGGTTTTAAACCAGAGCCAGTCTTTCAGAAACCTTATGAAGTTTTGGCTGTGTTTTTCTATTGCTTATATGACCCAAAGGTTTATGGTGTCCCTTCTGCCTGTGGAAGGGCTGAGGCACAGGCTGCAGTCCAAATGGCTGTTTCCTAAAGCAGTGCCTTCCTAAGAGCACAGAGAGATCTTAGGGTGGGATGAGGTTGGTTGTTTTTACCCCTGGAGGAAATCAGCTGAAGCCTCCAGTGTGGAAAAGCCTCTGCTGCCTGCCTCACCACCAAATATAACCTCTTACACTAAGCACAGGGAAATGTCTGTTCTGCATACTTGTTTAGCCCTGAACACAGGCAAGCGTTGTCATCCTTTGTTTTTAACATAAAAGGAGCCAACTCTGTTGTCTCTCTCACTTTTTTGAGATGATTACTTTAACCATTCCCTCAGGTTATATCTGGCACCTTGCACATGTGGCAGCTCTGCCCCCAGGTTGGCCCTGCTCTGGCCTCTCTTTATTCCCACCATCTCCGTGCTCCTTCTGACCATCTCCTGCCTCCTTGCTTGGTATGGATTTTGCAGGAAGCATTTGCTCAGAGCTCCTATTGCTGCCCCCTTTGACACGTTCCTGTGTTTTCCATGCTGCTCTGCTGTGATATTGCTCTGCTCTCCCACCCGGCCATGCAGCCCCACTCCTCCCTGTGCTGTGCATGCTGCCCTGTCCCAGCTGTGGGTTTCTATATTTGAGAAGGAATATTCTGGCAATTACTTCTTTTAAATTTCTAAGCCCATTATACCCTGAGTGAAGAATTCCCTTGTCCTCCAGAAGAGAACATATAATTTGGGTTGTTTTGTGCTTCTTAACAAGTTTCCTGCTCCTTTTGTTTCTCTCAAATCCAGCATTTTTCAAAGTTTGATCAATCAATGCAGTATCTTTAAAATCTATGTGGCACACGACAATAACCTGCTTACTCTTCTCCATTTAACTTTTGAGCAGACCTCCTGCCTCTGATTTAGACATATTAAATAAAAAAATGTGGCTTTTATTCATCTCCCCTTCCAGGCTCCCTTTGCCTCCTTGAAAAGCTGAAGTTTTTGCTTGAATCTTTTTCGACTGCCACAAGTATTTTGGGGAGGCTGAGGCAGATCAGATTTTATAGCTACTCTCCCCCACATCCCATTCCTGCTTTTCCCACCTGTTCCCTGTTCTGTGTTTAGACCCTCACCTTTTGTCGCCTGCAGCATTGTGATCTCTAGGAAGGACTTTGCAATGTCATTTGGACAAGTCACTAATATAATGTGGGGAGAGATTTGCGTGTTTCTCTCAGGTTGCAGCTGCTGAAATAACAACAGCTGCTCTAAACCCAAACCACCTTTCAGTTGGAGCCTTCTGGCATCTGCAATCCCAACTCCTTGCAGATGGGGCTGCAAACCACAGCCTCCAGCTCTGAACATAGGGATCTGTGCTGAGCCTGGCCCTGCCCCTGGGCTCCTGGGAGTGAACACTCGTGCGTGAGGGAATGGGGCCAGCGGCTGCAGGTGGCCCTCTGCCAACACATTCAAAGCAGACCTGGGTGAATCTTGACTTCTCCTTCTAGGAAGATGCTGTCCAGGCCAGCTCCCTCTTTCCAGCCAGATGCATGGAGGGAGCTCTGGTGCTCGTCCCTCTGCTGCATGGCAAAGCCTGGTGACCACACATCTTCCCCTCGGGGACATTTGGCTTCACCAGCCCTGCAGTAAACCAGGGCCAAATCTGCTGCCAGAGGTCAGCGGGGGATGCACCCTGCCACCGTGGAAACAGGAAATTGTAAGAGGCTAAACTTTTTTTTAGAGCTTAGTTGGCTCTTGAGAAAGTGAAGAGTTATGGTTCTTATCTAACAGTGAGTCTTTGCTTCCTGTGTTATTGTAGGTAAAGCAGAAGTTGTCTTCCTTTGTGAACCTCATTTATGCAAGATCTTTGTTCAGTTCCCAGCTTCCCCTTCACACACCGTTATGTAAAAGGTTCTCCGGTCACATCTGATTCTGAAGTTGTGTCTTGAAAAGAAGAGATGGCAGAGATGTGGGCTGAGGGAGGCCAAGGATAACCCCTGTTTGGAACTGTGGGCTTTGGGGATTTGCAGTTGATGCCTTGTCTATGCACAAACAGATGGAAGGATAAAGCTCCAGAACAGGCAGAGGGCACAGTGCCTGTGAACAGTCTCATGTGCATTGATGGGTGTGTGGAGGGGCAGAGCCTAGGCTGGGGCAGCACGTCAGGGAGTGGGTGTTGTGCACCCAGAAGGACAGACCACTCCTGCAGTGGGTCTGCTGCCTTTGCAGGTGGAAGGACACCCTGAAGGATACCCTTGGAGACTGGAGTAACCAGGCTTGGTCTGAGCTTTTATTTCATTAAGTGTTAAGAAACATGTATTTGATAATCTTCTCTGGCATGGGGAAATTCTAAGTAAATAGATTTGATGACACTTAAAATTCTTAGAAATTGTGATGAAGGGTGCAGGAGGGGGGAGGGCTGTGGTCCCTGTGTTCTGAGCTGGGCAGGCTGCAAGGGCAGATGTTCTGCCCCCTCCTTTAATTAGAAAGTTCATCACAGCACTACCTTTGGAGGGAAAGTCCTGTCCCTGAAGACCCTGCGCTTGTGCAGACATCCTGGGAGTATTGTGGGGAGCCTCTGTTCACTGAGCACTGAATGTTTTGACATTTCCTGCAGCACATGGATCCACACCAACTCTCCTCCCTCCACCTTTTGGACTCACAAGCCACCTCCCTGGCAGGAGACAAATCATCCTTGGAATGGCAGCCCCCAAATCTGGGTGAACCACTGAGCAGGTCTTAAAGGCACCACAGCCATGGGGGTGATGGTTGACATAGAATCCATGCCATCTCTTCCCTTGCCTCGGGGCTGTCCCCACACAAATCCCTGGGGAAGGGTGTGCTGCCTTTGCTGCCATCTCGTCCTCACAAGCAGGAGGAGAGGACTTGGCCTGAAGCATGTGTACCTCTGCATCAGCTGTACAACTGCGGAAACAAAGGAGAGCAGGAGCTCACAGGATGCTGAGCTGGCTATGAAGCTCTCACACCTGTGCCTGAGGCTGGAGAGGCACTGCTTCCCACCAGAGAGGGGTTTGGCCTGTGTCATTGACAGAAATTCTGCCCGTGCCTAGGTGGAAATGGGACGTCCTGAGGTTGAGATAGGCTAAGAGAAAGCAGTGAAGTCAGTCTGGAAGGGAAAGCGTGGGCAAGAGGCTGCATGGGGCAGGGGAGGCATTGCTGAGGAGTCTGCAGCTCCAGAAATGCTTCAGAAAGCCACTATCACAGCCAGGCAGGCATAAAAATAATATGTAGAAAGGTTGTGTGGCACAGAGACAGGATCAAGTCACAAGCAGTTCAGAATCTAATGGGAGCAAGTAAAAGAATAGCTCGAGTGTTGGAGATATGAGAAAGTCACCTTGCAAGATGGTATGGGCATGGGGGCTGAAGTGTTCCTCATTAGAAGAAGTGGGAAATATGGGAAAAGAAAGATGAGAAGGCTGCTGTAATACCTATAGGAACAAAATGTTAAGTTCATGAAAGACAAAATCATCATGGCATTAAAAATAAAATATATCAAGAAAGCATGGGCCGAGCAGGCAGCACTTAAAACTTGTGAAAGAAAATAGTTATAGCAACTGTGAGGAAATATGATCCTACACACCCAAATGATGGTAGAGGAGTAGGGTTATTGTTGGCACTATAAAAATTCAAGGTGACAGTAACTGGGGTCAGTCTTGCAGAAAGCAGTGGGTGAGACAGAGACTGTTTTAAGAACAGGCTGAAGTTCCTCTGATACACCGTTCGTGCTTCAGTGACTGGAAAGGGAAGCAGGGTGGGAAGCGAGCAGGGAATGGAAAATGTTTGCCATTTTCCTCAACTTTAGAAAGTTCCCTCTTAGTTTTGCAAGGAAGCAAAGCAGTGAAATTACAGTGAAAGCAGCAGCAATCACCCAGGCGTGTGCAGGGTGGGAGGTTTCTGAATTTCTCGTCAAGCTGGGAAGGAGGCGACAGTTTTAAGTCAGTGCCAAGAGGAGACAGTGTTTTTGTTTGATTTTCCACACTGCAGTTAAACCTCCTGCATCAGTTGGTCCCTCCTCTGTCTGAAGAGGTGCATCCATTCTGTGTGAAAGCTGCTGAGGGGGACACAGGGTACATCCTCACCCTGCCACGGGTCCAGCAGAGCTGAGCTGGCAGCTGCAAGTGAGGGGACGAAGAGCAAAGGGTTGGTGCTTCAAAGCCAGGTGTGCAGCTGCTTTGCAGGCAGGTACAGCAGGGCAGGTGGGTGCCACCCAGGCTGTGCTTTCAGCACAACCTTCCATGCCAAGGGACCGTCAAGGCTGTGGGCTGAAGACCTCTTTGTATCAGGCAGTTTGAACAGGTCCCCACACCAGCCGTGAGTAAGGCAGGAACGTTGCACCTGAGTTCCTTGAGTACTCTACACAAAAGCAGCGAGGTGTTAAGGGCCACCAGCTAAGGTGGTTCTGTGTGGATGCTTGGGAGGCACCCCCACACCTTCACTTAAACACTTCTACAGCAAACCAGAGCAAATGGCATGGGCAGGGTGGCCTTGCTGCCTCCTGGAGCACAGGAAGGAGTGCTGCCTCCCAATTGCTTAGCTTGTGACTGTATTTTTGCAGTTAAATATACCAGTCAGTATAAATCACTGTCTGAAATTCCTGTACATATGTTATCAACCAGTGACATCTTTATTAGCCCTGACTCCTTATTCATCTGAAATCTCAAGGTCAGAGAAGAATCCTGTGTGTGTTTTCCTTCAGCAGTATAAACATCACTTCTCTCTTGCCTCAGCTGCATGCTTTCCAGTGGGCTGTGGGTCCCCAGGGTAATTCTGGTGCTTTTAGGGATACTGTGCTTTCCCATAAGTGCTCTGGTGCTAGTGGGCATCCTGCAGAGCAGGGTTTGCCATCAGCAAGCAGCATTCCACAGCACTCCCCTGCAGCCAGAGCCAGAGCTCTCCTCTGACCCTTGAATCCTGTCCCAACATGGGGAGCGGTCCCTCCTGGTGCCAGGAAGCACAAAGGACGTGGGAGGACCAAGGCACAGGTAGCTTGGCCATCAGAACCTGCACTTCAGAGGACAGTGGGAAGAGGGAAGGTTATTTTGGATCCTGGCCCACAGGTGTAACCAGTACAACCTAGAGTTCAAATATTTTATTCCAGTTACTTTGACAAGTTATGCTGAAGTTTTGAAAAGAGATGCTGGGTCTGTCCTGCACCACATGCATGGTGTTAGTGGAGCCACACTTCTGACAGCGGGGCTAAAAATCCATCTGGATGTGCTGCTTTTTTATTTTGTTTTTGCACCTTCTCTTTCCCAATCTTTTACTGAGAAACCAGCAGTCACCTAGTAACTGGTGCTGCTGGGTGAGTCCACCGGAAGCATGGTGAAGGACAACAATTCCCTACAACAGCATGTATGCTGTGAATTTTAAAGAGAGAAAACTTTAATTATCCTTGTCATCCGAGTGGCAGTGCTGGGGAATTTCCTGGGAGCAGTGGGCAGGAGGGGAGGTCCTGGCAGCAGAGAGGAGCGTGTTCCTGCTGGTGTAGGAGAACAGCAGGGCTGAGCTGCTCCTGCGGCACCAGCCAGGGCACTGCAATATCCAAACTGCCTGGTGATGCTGCAGCACTGAAATGCTACTGAGACAAACCTTAGATTCCATCTGCTTCTGGGAAGAGGCTGGAAAGGAGCAGCCATTGGCTCGGGGGATGCCGCTGCCTTGTGTAAATCCACTGCCCTTTCTCTTTCATTCCTAATTGGCACCATGCAGGCACTGGGCACCGCAGGGGAGGTGGCTGTTGGTGGGCTCAGGTCTCATTCCTGTGACAGGAGGTGAGCAGGACTGTGGCCACATGGAGGGGTCTGACACACGGGAGTCGTGTGGTGGCCAGGCACTGGAGCAGTGACAGACTTTTCCTCCGAGAGTGTTTTGGAAATCATCCCCAAAAAAGTGCATCTTGATGTTAAATTATAGTAATGGGCTCACAAGCTTTCCTGACAGCAAACCTTCATGCTATGCTTCTAGCAGAAACAATTCTAGATATTTTATTAAATCAGGAAGCTGTGGGGCTCAGGGTGAGCATGGTCCCAGTCCCCAGTTTGTCACATCAGGGCTCATTTGGAGTAAATTTTGCTGTGATGCTACAAATGCAACCAAGTATCACAAGCATTGTCATTCCTGGAAAGTGCCTTTTCAGGCGCTGCTGAAGTAGGTGCTGTGTGAGCTCTTTTTAAGCCTATTTTGGACGTAGTTTAAAAAGTCAGCACACCAGATAGCTGCATCCTGTTGGATACCTTGCCTCCCCTATTGTCTTTTCTCAAACAAGGATTCAAAGCATGGGCACAGGACATGCTGAAATCAGCATTTACAGCACCCTTACAATAACCTTCTCTTGCACTTCTTCAGGAAACCAACATCAAGACTGAATGCAAAATAATTTTATTTGTTGATCTTAAAATCCCCTAAATAGCAGGCTCCAGAATCAGGAAGAAGTACACTTGAATTTCCAATGAACTGTCACAAAATGAGAAACCAAATACCTCTCACTACCCCAGACAGTTCTCTGGAAATCTTAAAAATGCAGAATCTGCACATTGCTGTGTTAAGCAACATCTTGCTGGGAGTGTGGGGTGGAGCTTCCTGCCGACAGGAGTGTGGATCAACAGGGTAAGGGCTTTAAAATCAGTTCGTGAACTTCCATATTTGTGACTTGGAAATGTGGTTATTTATTTTGCATATCTCAGGATGATGAGTGCAGGATCTGAAGGTGTAGAGTGAATTAAGGATCCAAGTACGTATATGATAACAAAACTATACCCAGGAAAACCAAGGGGAAATTGCAGACTTTAAATGTGAGTGCCATGTGGCAAAAATATCCTGCTGCCTCCCTGCTAGGGGTGGTGGAAGCCATACCCTTTCCAGCACAGCATTGCTCAGCATCAGGTAGCTGATTACGTCAGGAAAAAATGTTACACTTTCATCAATTCAAAGCACAGCTCTGGATTTAAAGGAAAGAAGGGGTAATGTAGAGTTTGTAGAAGCAGGCAGGAATGGCGTATATTTGGACATTAGTTGTCTTATCATGAGTTCACTGAAAGGGAAGGTAAGCAGTAATTTCTTAAATTTTGCCTAATACATCCTTTAATTTCAGCCCTGCTGTAGCGAGTCAGACAGCTCCATCAATGGGATGAGAACACCCTGCAGAAGTGTGGATGGAGCCTGTGCAAGGCCTCTCATCACTGTCTCTCTTTGCCAGGGACAGGCAGGAACTGAGAGGTGATACCCTCTGGAGAGCACAGCCCAGAGTCTCTGGCCCAGCCCAAGGCACTCCCTGCATACACTGGGATCGCATGGTGGGTACAAAAACACTCCACGCTCCAGATGACACCGAAAATGGAGGTTTCTGCCTCGGCCACCTTTCTCTGTTCAGTGTGTGCTGAGTTTTGATGCATCTTTAGAGGTTTCTTAGACCTACTGGGTTGAGTTCAGCTCAGATAAGCTCCTATTTCTGTAACTCCACTCAAACATACACCAGATAGGGTATGAAACAGGGAGTCTGGACATGCTGTTTCTTAATTCTGGGCTGGGCTGGAACATCTCTGTAGGAGATGTTGCATCTGTCCAGGACTCTGAGGAGTTGGATGTCCTGATGAGAACTACTTTAAAATGTTTCCTTGAATTTATTTTTCCAATTAACTAACCTTTTCTGCGTGTTTTGGGTGGGTTTTTTTTTCCTTAACAAATGTAAGAAAAATATTTTATTAAATTTCATCAGTAAAAGCACTTTGCATTGAGTGGTTTTCATGTTAGAGTTTTTGGTTTTCATTAAAATGTTCTGTTACCACTAATGGCAGGTGCTGACCAGAGTGGCTGAAGTATTTTTTCAGGGTCTGACTCTGGACTGCCTTGTAATGAAATGGTTTATTGTTCACAGTCTAATTACTGTAGACTGACAATCAAACAGGATAACTCACCCAACCCCAGACTAAGCTCATTGGATTTTTGAGTCATGTGGATTGTTTGCATTTCACAGAGGACAAAATTATAATACTCCTGTAAAAGCAACTTCTGGTTCAAAATATTCCTCTGGACAACAAAAGAAAGACCCTGCACAACTTCAGGGCACTGTGACCGTGTCAGATGTGCTTTTATCTTTGACCTGTGATGCTTTACAGGAGAGAGAGGAGAGGGGTTTGGTTTGTTACTGTTTCAGGGCTGTGCAGTTCACCTTCATGGGGAAGGCTGTTGCCTCCTTAGTCATTCCTTTCTCCACCCCTACCCCCCCAAAAAAAATTAAAAGTGCCAAAACACAAACCCAAACACTTCAGAGACCCCAGAGAGTGAGAGACCAGAGCCTGTGAAAGCTCTTCACTTAAGTGCAAAATCAGGCAGATTGGGCTGGCTTTGCAGGGAAGCAAACTGCTGCTCTCAGAGCTGGGCCAGGGGATAATCCAAAGCTATCTAAAGTCTGGATTACCATGAAGTAAGCAAAGTTTTGGGACTGTCTTCAACCCAAGTCTGACTGGGGACAGCTGAGGGTTGGGTCTTGGTTGTGACAGCTGCACTCTGCATCTCTAGAAGGAAGGGCAGCTCTTCTGCAGACAGGAAATCTTTCAAGGATGGGCACTGGCCTCTGCTGACCCCCAGGAATGAACGCTGACCATGGAGGGGTTGCAGTCAACTGCACTCTTCCTGCCAGCCTGAAAAAACAAGCATCCAGGAGAAAGAAACAAGACTCTGCGTGAGGGCTTCTCTTGCCCAAGAGCCTGGGCTGGGGAATTCTGATCTTGTCCAATGGAATTTTTCTTGCTCATCTCTTGACCTCCCAGACTGTTGGCTGTGCTCCAAGGAAGACATCCTCCTCCTCCTCCAGAGCACTGATGGGGCTGCAGTAGCCTTACCTCCAGGAAATGAGTTAGTGAAAAATTACCAGTACTCCCCATCCCTTTCTGCTTGTAACAGCTTTGCCTGGGAAATCCTAATTGCCTCCTGCTGCTGCCTTGGTAAGTTATGGCTCACAGGGTAGGTGATACTGGACTTTCCTCCATAATTAGGGCATTACTTTAGATGTTCAGGTGGTAATTTAAAGATGTTTCAGTTATGTTCTGAACTTAACCAGTCCACAAATTGGTCTTTGGAGGACAGCAGGTTCTGTGGCAATAGCAAGGGCCTCAAGTTCCCTCCGCTGATGTTGTGTAACCTCCATGATCTGCAGAAAAGGATTTCCGTATTTTCTTTGTAGAAAGGCTAACATGCCCCCTTTTTTTTTCTTTTTCTAACCGTGATCAAGATAATGTGCAGGGGTGAGGGGAAAAACGTCACTCGTAATCTGATTCGGCTAAACTTCAAAGTATATGAGTTCTCTTACCTAAATAACTCTCAATGCCATTTTCTTCCCCACTTCATACTCTCAAAGACTGAAGACATCAGCAATGTACATAATAATGGATGCTGGTTGCAGGAATCATTCTAGGTCTTCATTGTTCGGACTTGAATCTTCTCTACCGTGTGAAGAAAACAAAGGAAATTCTACCTGCAGTTTATTTTTACCTTGGCTGGAACATAACAGCGAAAGGAGTGGTGTGACTTTTCTCATTGGCATGTTGCTGTGCATCATGATCTGGCTTCAGAGCAACCTCTTCCAGTGCCAGCGTGGGAAGAGGTAGGAGGTGAGTGGGGCTGGGTTACCTGTGTCTGTGCATATGCTGTTCTGCCCCACTGCTGTAAAATAATAATCACAGCCCTGGGAGGTTATAAAACGGTGTACAGGGTGTTGTGCTGTGCCCAGAGCACGGCCTGGGGCCTTGGAGGCAGGGGAGCAATGTGGTCAGTCCCCGTGACCAAAAACCACATCTGAGAAAGCCCCAGGTGCCGTGACCTGCCACACTGGGTTTCACTCATTCTGCTGGGTAGGGGCCGGATTGTGCAAAGAACCCAGCCCCCTGCCAGGGCCTGGTAAATGCAGTGCCTGGGCAGAGCAAAGAGTGACTGCTGTGTACTTAACCTCACACCTTTCCCCCCTGCTCTGACCCCACTGCTGTGTACAGAGGCAAACCTGGGCTGCTCTGACAGGGAGCTGAGCATAGGGGCATCCCTGGTGAGCCACATCCCAGGGCTCAGGCCCCTTCTCACCCCCCCATCAGGGTCTGGCCCCTTCTCCCTGCTCTGACAGATGAAGGGAGGATGAGCTGCTGTGCCATCCTAAACTCTGTGCTTGTGCTGGTAGAATTGGAGAAGAAACCGTGGCCCACAGACTGCTGGGATTTGTGCTGACCCATTCATTTGCAAGCAGGATCCTAGCTCAGAGTCAGATTTTGCTTTCTTCCATGGGAGGCAACTCAGTGACACAGAATTTTCCAGCCAAAAAGATGGGATCTGCCTGTTTTAGCTCGGGCTGTGTGTAGACTTGCATTTGTAACGTCTGCAACTGCGATCTGAGACAATTGAACCTGCCTAATTGTTGCTGTGTGTATATGCTGTGTGTGTGCCAGCATGGATTATACATCCTCCTTTCTCCTCACTCCTGCTGCCTGGGGTGTGCTGTTTCTGCCACAGTTAAATGTGTCATATTTTTATTGAATAGCAACGTCCCATCCAAAGACATAACTACAACACAGGCATAATGAATCATGAGCTCTGGTGGACTTGGTCAGCCCCAGGAGACTGGAGCAGGCCAAGGGATGAAACACTGTGGTCTAACTCTTGTTTTCTTCACTTTTGCCTGGAAAGTGCACTCATGGGAGTTCAGGAAACAATACTCATCCTGCCTGTGCAAGAATCCAAGGATCCTAAACGGGCCAGGAGGAAAAGCATGTGCAGGGGCCAAGAGGGCTAAGTGGCATCGTGCTCCTCTCTGCTCAGTGTCCCTCTCTGAGGAGGGGTCTGGCTGCTGCTGCTGCCTGGGGAGCCTGGCCAGGGGCTGGAGGGCACTGGTCTTACCAAAAATTCCTTGGTCAGTGCAGAGCACAGCAGGCTGAACACAAGCCTCTAACAACACTCCCACTATGAGAAGAATAAATGAAATGAAGAATGCAGACAGAAGTGCACTTGTACACACCATGCAGCCCTTTCCCTCTGCTTAGGGCCGGGCAGGCTTCAGGACAGATGTCAAAAGATAAATCCTGACTGGGGAAGAACCAGAGGTGGGCAGCAAGGAAGACTGGAGCACTTATGTTTATAACCTGTGAGGGCAGGCAGAGTGAACTGGCATTGATTAATCCAGAGGAAGGAGGACTAGGGAGACGAGTTAAGCCTTTAAGTGTATAAAAGACTACCACAGAGTAAGGTAGTAAATCGGTCTCCCACTGGGGATAGGGGAAAATTACAATAATATTTTTGAAAAGACATTGAGAGAAACTTTCCAACTGCAGGATAAATAAGGACTGGAAAAGATACAGGTTGGCTTATCTCCACCAACAGATGTTTTTAAGACCAGGTTAGACAAACCTCTGTCAAGAATGCAGGTTTTGGCAGCAAGGAAGGACAATGTGGGGTGTTAAGATTAATTTCAGTATTTTTTGTTAGCTGGTTTCATTGTGCTGAAGCCAGAAGCTTCTGGAGAAAATTTCTGCCATTGCACAGGGTGAAGGTATTCATGCACATCCCGAGCATGGTGGGACGTCCCTGCAACCACTCCGCCCAGCATGAGTGGTTTCCCTGCAGTTCAAGGACAGGCAGGTCAGGCAACTGAGGAGGTGGCAACTTTTTATCATAAAGCTATTACAGCTTTAAGGAAAGAGCAGAAGAATTGAATATGCAACAAAATATTTTTTCATGTAAAAGCCACTCAAACCTACCTTTATGAGCTCCTTGGTAAAGGAAAGTGTCTTTGAGGAAGATTCCATTTAAAAGCCACATAAAAGCATTATCTATTGTTCTTGAACTGCTAATATTAGCAGGCACAGAGCATAAATATTAATGACTTCATTGAGCAGCTGAGTGCTGGTCTGTGATGTTTCTAGCACTGCACAGGTAAGTGTGCCCCTTCCCCCCTGATTCAGTCATGAGCAGAAGTCACACACATATAGCCCAGAAAATCAGTAGTGCTGGGACAGGCAACAGCTGCCGATGCCAGGGGTGGTACAGGAGTCCCTGAACTGTCCTGGGATGTGGCTGGGACAGGACAAGAGCATGCTTGGACAAGAGCCACCTTTATATGCTGTTCTTTTGACTCTGCCCATCTCTTTAGAGTGACAAATTGAGAGGGATGACTATGACTCCCAGCACTTTTCCCTGAACTGCTTGTTCTGCACCATAGGAAAAAATGACTTGGACGAAGATGCTGATGCCAGCTTTGTTCTCCAGAAAGAAGCTCTGCTGGAAGGTAGGAGTCATGAGCCTGAAAAAGCCAGCACAGCTCAGCACAGCCCTCTGGAATTTGGATGCTCTCCCTCACTCTCCCTGTGGTCTCTTGTGCTGCTTGCCCGGGGACATGGCAAGGTGAGTGGGTGAGGTTCACCCCCCGGAGGCTCCTGGGCTCCAGCATACTGCTTTTGGTTATCTGCAGATTTTGTAAGAGTTTCCAAAGGTAGGGGAAGGGTTTTCTCCACCATGGGTGGTCTCTGTTCAGGTACTCTCATGGTCTGAAAGCTTATAACAGCAAGAAGGGAGGGATGAGCAGAGTGTGTGTGTGTGTGTGCGTGTGTGTGTGTGTGTGTGTGTGTTGGGCGAGTGTTACAGTGGTTTGGGGATTTCTGTACTATCCAGGCAGGTGAATTTGTTAAATTACGCTCCTTTCTGCAAGCAGCACAGCACAAGGGGAATCTGAGATTGAGCCAAGGACCAGTGAGAAGGGGACTTCTGCAAGAAGTGGGTAGAGGGAAGAGGCAGAAAGCAAGCCCCTGTGTTCCTGACCTGGAGACCTGAAGGGGAGGGCAGGAGACTTCTGTGCAGCTCCTTGCACTGACAGCAGGTACCTACCTCCACACGGTCTAAGGGCAAAAGAACTTAGAAGATTCTGAGTGAAGGATCTCAGCCCAGGCTAAGACCTTTCTGAGCAAATATCCACATAAACATACCCCAATTAGTGGTAAGTGTGGGCTGGCCAGCTGCCCATCTCACTTATGTCCCTACTCAAAAGAGCCACGGGAACTCATCTGCCTTAGGGTTCAGCACATATGTAAGGTTTAACCAGCTTTTAAAGGCCAGGAAGTGCCCTAAACCACCTTGTCTGTCCAGGAAAGTGTCTGCCTGCTGTGAACCCCCAGCTCCAGTGCTCATGCTTCAAGAGCAGCACTGCCAGCCAAGGGTTCTGAAGGGCACCGAGTGTGTAAACCCACCCAGAATCCGAGTCCTGCACCTTGTCCAGGCAAGCAGGCTCTGCCTCACTGATTCTCCCGGGCACTGCATCAAACTGCTTGCAGGGAACATCCCATCCAGCCCCTCTGCAGCCGGGGAGAGGCACCAGGAGAAGGTGCATCGCATATGAAAGCCACAATTCTCCCCTGTCAGCTCTCCCCCCAGCACCTGGCTCAGACTGGTACCAGCCATAATGCGAGTACCTGGGGAGTGCACGGGGTTGCAATGTGAACCTGAATGCTGCAACAGCACTGTGGGATATTTATTTTCTGAGGGTTTATTTTGTAATACCTTATGTATGCCTGCAGATGTTTCATGTCCTCTGATGCTGGAAAGCCCTTGTGAAGACCTTGCTCTGTCCAGTGGGAGCAGCGAGGTACATTGTGTGAGGGAACATCATCTGCAGCCAAGGTGGGAGTAATGCATAGTGAGATGCTGATTTTGGACACAAACTTGTAGGATATAACCCCACACCAGATGCTGACTCCTTTCAAGTTGGAAAAACATGGATGAACCCCAGAAACAGTTTGCTTGCTCTTTCCGGTAAAGCACTGGAAGCACAGCAGCCAGGACAGGTACAGTGGGACTGCGTCCTACAGCCCCAATGAGGACTGGCACTGATTGAAGCAGGACCTTTGTTTTGGCTTTCATGGCCAAGACTCAGAGTTTGAGCTTTTATGATCACAATAATCAGGTTACCTTGCCTGGAGCCTGATTAGTGCATAGCTTGGCAACACGTATTGCATTTACTGATCCCTGCTTGTGCTTTTGTTTGACAGAGAAGAGGCCAAAAGTAGTTAAAGGCTGAAGCCAGTTGCAGCCAGACAGTAGCCATGTGCCCCACTTTCCACACTGTGGGCATCCCTGGGGGTGCAGGGTGGGCCCTGAGGGGGCCATGGCCCAGAGGGCTCTCTCTCGGCCGAACTAAAATAGGTGCTGGGGGAAGCTGCCTGCGGCTCGCTAATGAAGTATTGATGGATCTGCAGTGTATATTCGAAAAGAGCCCATAGTGATGGAGTTAGAAGGCAGCTCTGCCAGCGCGGGGCTCTGCCCGTGTCTGTAACGGGGTACGATCGCTTTTTGTGCCTTTGCACAGGGAGCTCCCCGGGGCGGGCGGGCAGGGCCGGCGCTGGGGCTCCCACCGGGGGGGCTGCAGCGTGCGGGGCACTTTGTCCCGGCCGTGTGCGGCACCGAGCGAGCCCCTCGGCTGGCGCTGCGCTCCGCAGCCCGGTGCCACCCGCTGCTCCCCGGGCCGAGGGAGCACCCGGGCTGTGCTGGGGGCGGCTCGGGGGCTGCTGCTCCCGGGCAGCCGCTCC
>VWZT01005336.1:46453-129325 GCA_013397055.1 Pachycephala philippinensis | reverse complement strand
CCCGGGCAGCCGCTCCTCCTCCTCTCCGCAGCCGTGCCGTGAGGGGCGGGAGGATGAGGGGGGCGAGGAGGATGCCCCGTGCCCGCCGAGGCAGCCGGGCTGGCGGCGGCGCCTCCCCCGCGCGGCGGCCCCCGCCTCCCCCCGCCTCAGCGCCTTAAATGCCTCGGCCGCGGCGGCAACAAAGGCGGGCGGCGGCTGTGAGTGAGGGGCCGACTGAGGGTCGGCGAGGCGGGGCCGGCGGTGAGTGACCGAGGCTCGGTGATGAGTGAGGGACTGAGGGGCAGCGGGCCCGGCGGTGAGCGAGGGCTGAGGGGCAGCGGGGCCGGGCTGGCGGTGAATGAGCGACCGAGGGTGGGCGGTGAGCCAGGAGTGAGGGGCAGCGGGGTCGCAGGTGCCGCGGGAGGGCGGGAAGGGCCGTGTCCCGCCCGGCCCGGTCCCGCCGCCCTCGCGGGGCTCGGCTCCGGCGTGAGGCGGCCCCCGGCTGCGAGTGGGCTCCGGTGGGCAGCGGGGGGCGGACGAGCGCCAGCTCCGCTGCGGCGTAACTTTTGTTAATTCTTATTATTTATGTTCATAACCCCATCAATATAAACTTCTAAGAGAGGCAGATGTGTATGGCCGCGGCTGCCCGGGCTGCCTGTCCCCCCTGCTCCTACTCCTCTCTCCGCCGGGGTTTTGGCAGCACAAAAGTGGATGGTGGCTGCGGAGCCCGCCCGGTGGCGGCACCGAGGGACAGAGGATGGGCAGGGGATGAGGCAGACCCCGGCCCCTGCCTCCCTCCGGTTTGTGCTCACCCTCGCCTGAATTTGACAGATCCCTGCTGGCCTGGGGCAGCCCGCAGGGACCCGCGAGTCGTAGCAGGGGATTTACTATGTGAGTAATTTTAGAAGTACCTACGTTCATCTCTAATAGCGCACAGCAGGTCAGGCTGCAGAGAGAATAAATAATGTGTAGCGTGTTTTTTGTGCTGCTGTGTGCTAGCCTTTCAGGGCAAATCTCTGTTCCTGCATTTATGAGCCCCCAGTAAATCAGGGCAGTGGACGGGGACCAGGGGGTGAAGGAGTGGGAACTGCTGCTGCTTTATGCTGTTTCCATATCTGCTTGCTGCAACTGGATCTAATCACTGACAGTGTCAAAACAGAAATATCTGCAAGGGGAAAGGTGCCATGGCAGAGCAGCTGGATGTAGCAGGAGATTTTCTTGGCTGTGAGGGAGTGAGAAACCAGAGCTGCCTATTAATGTGTGAGGAATGAGTCTAACTCTCTCCATGTGACTCCTCCTTTAGTGGCATACTCACAGGACTGCACTTGCCTAAAGATTGGTAGCTAACCTGGAATAATTTTTCTGAGCTGGGACAATTTTAAATAGATGGGAGTGTTGATGCAAGGCTGCATCATCCTTCTGTTCTCAGAGGGGAGTCAGTGGAAGGAGACCCCAGCAGAATGGGGTAAGTGTACAGAAGGTGTGTTACTGAGGAGGAAAGGGACAGCTTTTTGTCCTCAGCTTTTGCTGCAAAAACTGAGTATTGTACTGACCTTGGTTACGCATCCTGGAAAGCTGTCCTCATCTCCTGGTGTCCAGGACAAAATAAGGTAACAAACACTAATACCTTGTGTTTCATCACAGTGCCCTGGGTCACTGTGTCAGGGAAGGCTGAGGTGGAGCTTTAAATACCTGAGGAGCTCATATAGATGTAAGTGATGCTAAATCTTCCCCAAGAGGAAGAATATTACCAGGAAAAATCTTCCCCAGAAGGCCCCTGGGACGAAGGCCAAGAGTGTCTAATGAGACAGACTTTTCCTGTTAGCTGCAGTCCTTGATGTGGGAGAGTGAGGGCTTGGGGGCTTGGAGTCAGCCAATATGGGGATCTCAGAGGGCAGGCAGCCCACCTCCAGGTCTGCTCTGTTCTGGGCAGCTGATTGCCTCATCTGGGCATAAGCCACTGCTCTGGAGGTGATGCAGCTGCTGAGTCGAGACAAATCATGTTTTCTGGTTTAGCAGATAAATTGGTCGGGTGATGGTGCTGCAGGGATGAGCAGCTCTGTAGCGCCAAGGTGTGTGCTCTGTTGGTGTTGGGGACAGGACAGCCACGCAAAGCTGCAGCTTGGCTCCAGATAAATCTATGCACTGCTTTTCTCTTTTAATGCTTGCTTCTCTTAGGTAAGCTAAATACGGTGGAAGGAGCTGTGTTTTGTGGGCTTGGTGGGAACATTGTGGGGTCCTCTGCCGAAATGTGTGCCTCTGGCAAAAGCGGCCGGAAAACGGAGATGGACATATTAGTGAGCTGCCACATTATCACTGGATGCTCAGTTGGGTGTGTGTGTGTCTGTTGCTGACAGCAAATGTGAGGTTAGGTTTCAGAAAAGAAGAATATGTGATCATATAAACTTAATTCCTGGACACAAAAATATTTGTTGATGTGGCTTTGAGCAAGCTCTGGTGGCTGCTATTTGTGTGCTCTGTAACTTGGTTAAAACCAAAGAGTGGAAATGTAGGTGTATCATTATTCACGGAGACCTAGTTTTCTAGGGACAAAATAGGTGAGCACTTAAACCTTGTTTTGCAGTGACTGCTGGCAGAGTCATCTCCTGCAGGAGCTGGGAATACACGAGAGGAATTAGAGGTGCCAGTATGAGGTGGGCAGGGGTGGCCTGATGAAGGGCAGAGCAGATGCAGGCAGTAATGTTCTGTATCTTAACTGTCCTTGAGACAGAGGTGCAAGAGAAACTGCTGCAGGAGCAGATTGCTGTGTACTCAGAGGCTTATGTCCCTGTGGCCTCTGTCGGAGGACAGGCGGGCGCTGAAGGGCAGCCCTGCGCCGAGGGGGTGTGTCCCCAACACCGCCCACACGGGCACGTCAACCACAGCCCTTGGGCAGCGCAGTCTCACCCAGCTCCTGTCCTGCTCTGGGCTGCAGGGATCAGGGGATGGTAATGGATCAGGCTGTGTTGCCCTTTGCCCTCAGGCTGACTGATGCGGAGATGTTTGAACTCAAGTTCTTCGACTGCCAGTGCTTCTCCTCACACCCTTGCTCTGTTGCACTGGCAGTTTTTGGAAGGACAGAAATGGTGCTGCAGAGTCATGGTCCTCATCCCTTTCCACAGGAGACGTTCAGTGGTGTGCACAGCTGCCTGTGAAAATGTCGTTTTCCTGTTCTCTACTCAACATTCATAAAGATCACTGTAAAAGGTCTGACAGAATTGTTTTGATGATCTTTTACAAAGTATTCAGACCCTTTCCATAGCCCTCAGATTTTGAAACAGTGATGTAAATCACAATTCTGCACAGGATTAGCAATCAGAGAGCATTATGAATCAATCTGATACTTTGTCTTAACCATAGCCCTTCTTAGAACGCTGACCTACATTTTACAGCTTTCACTATAACTGCTTCACCAAGGATAGGCTTTGCGTCTGAGTGTAAGGTGGTCCAGCCGCTGGACGTGTTTGTGTTTGAAGAACATTCCTGGTGGCTTCAGATGTGCTTGAGGTCTGTGCTGCTTGACTGGGTAACTTGTCAGTGAAGTGTGAAATACAAGTAGTTCCTTTGAATGTTCTTTTAATTATAATCGTGCTGATGAAAAAACTAGAAGATGAAATTAGATGCTTTCTGTATAAAGTGCTCTTAGATGTTGAGCCAGCAGGGATCATTGTTATCAGATCCTCTAATCACTTGTGTGATTAAAAACCTTGGGAAAACTTACATGTTTGAGCCACTTTCTTTTAGGTAAAAAGGAAGGTTTATTGCCTTTCTGAATGTGTGCTGCAGCTCCGTCTTTAGTGAGATGTGAACCCAAAGCTTCTGTAAAATCCCTCCCTGTGGGTCACTGATGGCACTGAATGTGAACGCACATCTGCTTGTTCCACTTGCAAATGAGTTTTCCTGCTGATTCCCTGAGTGACGAGGTGAACAATGATAAAAAGGAGAGTCCAGAACTGTGTCTGCAAAGCAGCGACTTGGCTGATTTAAGGCAGCACTTAAGCCCATTTCTACCTGTCATTATGATTTCAGCTCTGCAGGATAGCTTCCTTGGTGTGAAGGATGCTGGGAAGCAATGAGAAATGCTTTTACTGGTGTGTGTGTGTGCTTCCCAGAATGTACCAGTAGCATGGGCCATGGTAAAGGTCCTTCCATGTGGAGTGTGTGTACAGCAGCATGTTCACATGCAGATCTTGGGTATGGAACATAATTTGGTTCTATGAGTGTCCAGGAGCTCTTCTGCGAAACCAGAACAGAGGCGGTCTGTCCTGTAGATTTTTGTCTCAGCAGGTTCCAAGCGGTGCCTTTGCCTAGCCTCAGTTTGCTGGTCCCTCTGCAGCATTTGGAAGCTGCCTGGGGTGCTTGGCTTGGGATGTCTCTGAAATTAAGAGCTCTGCCACCAAGTCATCCGGTGGTCTTGAATGTTTGCTTGTGGTCTGCTGCTCACAAGTTCCCACAACCTCCGTTCTCAGACAGAGGCTGGTGTAGAAAGCTGCAACACAGCATCTTGCAGTTTCTTTTCTATAAATAGGTAAAATAAAAAGGTCTGTTTGCGAGATCTTTATTTAAAATGGAAGCATTGCACATAATATCCCTCCTTCTAACAACAGGATGCTGAAGTGCAGGGAGGCCTCTGCTTTTCTGCCTTGTCTCCTGTGCCCCAGACTCCTTTGCCTGGAAATGGTGTGTCTGTACAGGCAGAAGAGAGCTCTGTGCCAGACTGTGCTAACGCTTCTCTGTGCTCCTGATGTGTGCTAGCTCTGGGAACAGGCAGCTACTGCAAATGAGCTAAGCAAAGCTGCTCCTGGTACCTCAGTGCTGCTGAGGAAGTGGAGAACCCGAATGCACCCAGCACAGGATGCCAGTCTGTCTGGCTGTACATCCCACACTGATCCCCGGTCACTGGCGGGTGTTTGTCACAGAGCTTGTGCCTGGGACTCCCAGCGCTGATGGAAACAAGCTAATGGTCCCTTCATAAATATTGCATCCATTCTGCTTACAGGGCCTGCAGCAGTTTGGATTTTCAGCTGTAAAATTTTTCAGAAAAACAAAAGTTGTTGACAGCAGCAAATTAATGTTGATTAATTTTTTAATATGCATTGCAGCTTGCCCTTTGTGTTTTTGTGGTACAGCGTTTGCTGATTAGGAAATCAAAGGGGTTCCAATGAACCTGGCTGTGTTCACTGGATTTTTCTGCCAGTACCCTGTGTGTGCCAGCAGAGTCCCAAGTGTGTGGGGAGCGTGTGATGACCCTCACTGGGATGGAATGACAACAGAAAATGCCACAGCAGTTGTGCAGCAATGATAGCTTTCTAAAATGGATCTCCTGGGGAGTAAAAGACATCTGTGGTCCTGGTTTCCCCCTGCTAATCTCAAGGACCTGCTTTTCCCTTGAAATAACATTTAATGCACAACATCAGAGTAATGACTTTTTTGTTCTAAATTTGTTTGTAAGACAGAATCCGTAGGAGAGGCTGCAAGCACAGCTCTGTTACCTGAGCTGCTCTCTTCCGAAGGCACAGAGGATCCCAAAAGCAGTTAGTTTGTATCTTAAATGAATAAATTAACAAAAAACTTCTCAGAGAAGATGCCTTCATGCTGTGAGTTGCACTGCCTAGTAAGACTGAAAATTTGAGTGTGATCCTTTGTTAACTAAGTTGGGTTAATGTTTATTTATTTGGTTGGTTTTACTGTTTATCTCCTTCCTTCATAGTTTATTTCTTCCTAAATTCCAGCTTTTACTTTGGTCCAGGGATGGATGATCACTGTGTTAATTCTTGGTTATTCCTGTGACCTGACTGTGGTCCTGCTATCCTTTGTGCTTGCAAGGGGTCTTAAGGAAATTAGAAATTTTGGTGTACAAGATTGTAATTGTTGGGATAAAATCTCCCTGTTGGTCTCGTGAGACCCCCACCTGGAGGGCTGCATCCACCTGGTCTGGGGTCCCCAGCACAGGAACAACATTGGCCTCTTGGAGCGAGTCCAGGATTATTAGAGGGATGGAGCACCTCTCCTGTGAGGAAAGCCTGAGAGAATTGGCATTGTTCAGCCTGGAAAGAAGGGTTCAGGGTGACCTAAAATTGTGGCCTTCCAGTGCCTGAAGGGAGCCTTCAGGAAGGGTGGAGGAGGGACTATTTACAAGAGCTTGGAGGGACAGGAAAAGGAGAAATGGCTTCAAACTGACAGAGAGTAAGTTTAGATTAGGTATTAGGAAAAAATTCTTCTCTGTGAGGGTAGTGAGGCACTGGAACAGATTGCCCAGAGAAGTTGTGGGTGCCCCATCCCTGGAAGTGTTAAGGCCAAGATGGACAGGCTTGGGGCACCCTGGGACAGTGGAAGGTGTCCCTGCCCATGGCAGGGGGTTGGAACGAGATGATCTTTAAGGTCTCTTCCAACGCAAAACCTTCTATGATGATTCTATGACACTTTATATTTTTTGGGTTGCTTACATTTTTATATAAATGTTTATTTATACTTCTCCAGCTCTTATTTCTCCAGCAGAGCTTCAGTGTAACTAATTGTCAAGGATCTGGGCACTTTGTACCTGAGGTCCATTAGCAGAAATGTAGCAAAGATGGAAAGATTGTGTTCTGTCTCCTCTGGGCTGGTATTTCACAGGCAAGTCTGACGAATACTTTGTATGTTTTATGAGAGTCTGGAAGCTGCTGGATGGATTTTGCTCACATCCAGATGATGGTGTCTGTGAATATGAAGATCGTTTCCTATTAACAGCTGTTCTTGCAATTTTGAAATCCACTTTTCACAAATGCTTACGTCCATGAGAGTGTTGCTTTCTTGGGAGGATCATAAAAAAGTGACTGGTTGTGTCTTAACAATTTTTTTCCATAGCTTTATAACGTGTATTTTGTGAAGTCTGTAGCTGCCTAGGGAGCTGCCTTGCACCTTTCTGAACAGAACCCATTGTGGAGGGGAAGTAAGTGATGTGTTAGGGCTTGCCTCCAACAAATACTGCAGGGGCAGGTTTCAGTTGGACAGGGATGGCATTCAGGGTGAAGGAACTGAGAACAGAGATTAAATAGTCCCAAGGATGTGTTTTAGTCTTGGAGGCAGGGGGATTCCCAAAGGCAAAAATGGAATTGGTAGAAATAAGTGTTGCTTGTGCCTGTGACATGAAAGGGTATTTTTGGAGGTGTGGGAGTCCCCAGTTGGAGAGGAAGGAAGATCAACGGCTGGAATGCCTTGTGTGATGGGTTAGTCAGGCTTTCTGCTAATGGGACAAAGTGAGGGATCACTGGCATTTTTAGGCTCTCCATATTTAATGTAATGTTTGTTTAAAGAACAGCTGTATTGAATCCTGCAGACTGAGCAGCTACCTATGGATTGAGGAGTCTGAAAAGGTGATGGAGCCTTGGTGTTGGGCGGTGGTTCCATGTGCTGTGGGCATGGACCACTGCCGGGCTGCCTGCTTTAACAGAGGGGTCTGAACAGTGCAGAGAGGTGGGGGAACTGTACGGATGGGATGTAATTTTCTGTAGATTTATCTGCTGATTTTCAGAGCAGTTATTACTTGCGTCTTCTGTTTTATTCTTTTATAACATAGTGTGGGTGTAGAGTGGCAATTATTTTAGGTTCTGTGGATGTGGCTCAGCAATTTCAAATGTGGTTAGAAGCGCGATTTTAAAAATTGAGGTGAACTCCTTAAAGTCTGCACCTGGGGTAACAGTCAAATTAATTTTCAAGTGTGGTATAGCTCCCCTCTCCCTTTCCACTCTCAATTTTGGAAACTTCTTACTGCTTTGTAAATCACTTGCAAAACACCCATCTCTTTCAGATGAACTATATGTTCTAAGGTTAAGATGTTTGCCTAGTTATTAGGGGAGTGCAGTTGGGTAACTATTTTATTAGATATTCATGGATGGATTGTTTAATTAGACAGACGATCATATGCTTGCAATCTAAGGAGAAAAATTCAGAAAGGTTAATTAAGGAATGGTTAGAAAATTTGATGTCAGAAATGGTGTTAAGTTTCAGCATGGACCCTCTTAATTAAAATTAGTTTAGTTCATGCTGAAAGTGAATGGAAACAAAGGAAATTTAAGCTTACCATAGCTACAGATGTAGGGGTGTACCAAGGTCATTAATGCATATTAACTCATACTTTTAAAATTAATTCCTGGCATTAATTTGGCTTGATTTTTCCCATCTGTCTTCACACAGACAACACTCTGGAAGCCTCACTTATTTGAGGCATTGCAGAAATGCCTTTTTTCCCCCCGCTATTCCTTCGCGACCTCTGCGCTGAGATTTGACGCTGGGTGAGGACGGCAAGTCAAACCCTGCAGGTGATGTTTCAAATGCTTAATCGTGCACCTAAACATTAGGTTAGGTTTACAGCTGCCAGCGCTTCACATCTGTGAGGTGTTCTCAGGCGTAAAGGTCATGTCCTGCCACACGTGCACCGCAGCCCCTCGGTGCGGTGGCTGCCTCCGAGGCTGCAGGGCAGGAAAGGGGCGGCTCTGTCTCAGCCGCTTCCCGCGGCTCAGCTCTGCACAGCCGAGCCTCAGACCGCCCGTGTGCCTGAGCCCGTCTCAGCAGCGCTCAGCCTGCTCGGGCTGAGCTCATAGAACCAGTCGCTGCTGTCAGAAGATCTCTGGTCTTCCTTCCCACGTTCTACCCATGTGGGTTTCCCCTGGTTGCTGTAACTTCCTAATCTGGAAGAAAACAAACGTGGGGTGTGGTTAAACACTACACAGGGCTCCCAGTAAGTGGAGGGAGCAGCTGTGAGCATGTTGCCAGCCCCCCACATTCCCCTTGGTGTGCAGCTCCAGCTTGAGCTTGCTGGTGCTGGAGACTGTGGGGGATGGTGGTGATGACTTTTGGAGAGCGTGGGCCACCATGGCTGCCCTAAGCCCACCTGCCAGGGTTTCAGTAACCACAGGCTGTGCTGGTGGGAAGGGATTTGTGACTTGCTTCTTCCATCACTGGCTGTTTTTGTGAAGTGAAAAATTCAGGCTGGGTGAGAAGGTGATCATATCCTACTTATCATCTGCGATTGCCCCACAGGCATGTTTTAATGCTGTGTCTTACAATCTTGAAGTTGTTTTAGAGCATTTCCTTTGGCCAAATTCCTGGCTAGCCATATGATCCAAGAAACCTTCTCATCCTTCCAGTATTGCTCCTTCTAGCCCCTTTCAGCTCCTGTCAGGTTCCTAAGCAGCCATCTCCTAGAAGCTTTGGGTCTCTCTGGTCCTTGAGCATCTTTTAGCCCTCCCACATCCTTGGCTTTCTTTCTCTTAGGTTTCATGAAAACAAACTCTTGGGAAAAAAATCCCAAACTAAAACCAAAAATACCACTGCGAAAACCCCTACCCACTCTCCAAATGTCCAAATACATTCTGCCTCTTTTCTCTGTAGTTGCACTTATTATAATTTTTCACAAAACTGAATTTAGCTGTTGGTTTTATCAGTAGTTCTAATGAAATTTTTTATAGCCAGTTACCAGGAGACTATTAGCTGTGTGTTTGTGTCAAAAAGTAGATGTAATGGTTCAGAGCAGATGAGCTGCAAAAACTACCCCCTTATTAAAGGGCCTGTGGAGAAGCTAATTTGGTGTTTCTCACTGGAGAAAGAAATTCTTTAGCTCTGGTTTGGGGAGGAGGATCAATGAAGTTCAGTTCATCTTGAGCAAGGTGGGTTTGAACTGGAAGTGTTGGTCTTTGCAGTACCTGGGGAAAGCAGTGAGAAAATTCTAAGTTGGTAGGTGTGGAAAAAGGATCCTGCTGCGGCATTGCTGGGACAAGACTGGCTGACTGAGAGATTCTAGGGTATCCTGATAATGTCCTGATAATTGGGTCTGTGTTTCCCCAGGCCT
This sequence comes from Pachycephala philippinensis, assembly GCA_013397055.1. Classification (NCBI taxonomy): domain Eukaryota; kingdom Metazoa; phylum Chordata; class Aves; order Passeriformes; genus Pachycephala; species Pachycephala philippinensis. The sequence continues at coordinate 119,517 of VWZT01005336.1, read as the reverse complement.
GTGGCCAACCTAGCAATCAGTAACTGGATTTTCAATTCCTGCCCTTGAGGCTGTAACCTGTTCTAGGTAGCAGAGGTTAAGGTCTGGCAGCAGTGTTCACATCAATCTCAGATCCCTGACCAAGGTACTGCCCAAGTGCCTTTGCTGCTCTCTGTGTCCTTGGTTCCCGAGCCCATCTTCTGCAGAAGGGATGTTTTTGGCTTTCTCAGTCTTCTGTGGTGCTGCTGAAGATCCAGTATTTGCACAGAGCCAGTTCCTCCGAGGTGATGATTGTTCTTCTGCTTAAGCACAAGCTGCCAACTTACAGAATTAATTGCCAGTGGTCCGCAGTAGCCCTTGACTTGTCCTAGAATTTGCTTTAATAAAATGGAATAGATCTTTAATGAAAGTGGAAGGACAAGTTTGATTTGGGCTGTATGACTTAAAAGCTGTCCTGCCTTCTGAGAGCCTGGCTCTGCAACCCCTTCTGTATTTCCAGAGAAAATACAGATGTCCTTTTACTTTTTTTTTCTCTGGAAATACAGAAGGGGTTGCAGAGCCAGGCTCTCAGAAGGCAGGACAGCTTTTAAGTTACACAGCCCAAATCTGACTTCTGTGTGCACTGCAGGTTCTGACTGCATGATTCCACAGCTGCTACTTGGCTTGATGCTGCCTTGCTCATTGTGCATAACCGATATGTATTTGTGGTTCTTTGGTGGGGTTTTTATTTTGCTTTTTTCAGCTCTGAGGTTGTGCTTTACTTGTGTACTTAAGTCCTGCCCCAAGAACAGAAACACAAGTTGTCCAATATGCTCCTCTGTGGTGCTGCTCATAAATGTCGGAGCAGCTGCAGTTCATGGTGTGTTTGTGGGAAAGCAGCTCTGTAAATGGGGAGCTGAGGCACGCACAGGGTACTCAGTCAGTTCTGGGTGCTCTTCTGGGAAGCTGCCAGGAACTCTCTCTTCTTAATTTCTGATGTCCATGAAATGGAGCTCTGTGGTTGAGAGCTCAGCCCACGTGCAGACCTGACCATGGATCTGTCCTTGTGCAAGGCTCTGGCAACAAGGGATGTGAGAAGTTTATTTTAAGGTTTGTTTGATTTCATAGCAGCTGTAAAAGAAGCAAGGCAGGAATCACTTCTTTGTCAACATTGGTTTGCCTCTCCCGAGACTTTATCTGGATTTTGTGCCTTATTTACTACACCTTAAAAATAAATCTGATGGAAGAAAACTCACCCAGGTAGAATGTTATGTCAGTGCTGTCATTCGGTGAGTGCTTCTGCTGTGTGGAAGGAGTATGCTGTGACAAAATGAGAGGCAGGATTATAAGGTCCTCTTTTTTGTGTTTTATGGATAGAGGAGAGGGCTGGGCTCCTGAGTCCACCACACAGGCTCATCCTCCTTGAATGATCAACAGGCAGTGCTAATGGAACATTGTCCTCCCTATGGACCCTTGGTGGGGAGGACAGGCTGTGCAGACAGGATTTGTTGGCTGGTTGACACCAGCGACCAGGGGAACCATGGGCTGTGCCAGTGGCCCGAGAGCAGGTATTTGCTCCAGTCGTTGCTCCTCCTCAGGCTTGTTCCCAGCCTACCTTCCAGTCCTTGCCTTAGTTGTCTTCATGGACCAGTCCTGGTCTGAAGCTCTTCAGTGTCTCGTTCCATTTCTTCTCTGAGATGTTTTCTGGGTTTAACATCCCACTCCCCTGTGTCTGGTAGACCTGCCCCATCCTGGCTTCTTTATTCCTCACCTCTTCTCATCCGATTGATGTGACCAGAGGGTGCAGCTGTCCCTGCCAGTGGTGGTATTGTTTGTGTCCCTGCTCCCCAGCCGGTGTCTGTGCTCTCCCAGCCATTCTGGCCCCCATCTGAGCCTCTGTGTTGTGGGGCTTGGGGGCATTCCTGGCTGGTGCTCTGCTCTGCAGAGGCTTTAATGATTTTCCATTTAACTGTGATTAACCTGACAGGCAGGGCTTTGCTTATTGCATTCTGGAAGAGTTGTGGTGTCAAGATTTCTAACTTAGGGATGAATCAGCATTAACAATTAAGCAATAAACAAATACCATTTCTTTTACAAGATGACAGACAGCAGGATGTTTTCCTCTGCCAAAGCATCCATCAGGCTATTGGTTATGCTGTAGTTGGTAAAGTGGGAAGGAGAAATAATTCCTCATTGCAGAAAGAAGATAAGTCATAAGTCTCCATCGACTGCCAGTGGGAGGGATGCTGAATGACAGAGGAGGCAGTTGCCTCCTCCTCCTCGTCCCACAGTCTGGTGATTACTGGCTGTTAGTGCACAGACCTGTCACACTGGAGCCTGGATGTTACTAGAGTGTATTAAATCCCTTCAGGCAGACAAACTCACCTGGGTTGGTACTTAATTTACAGCATCCTCCAGGATCTTTCCATATAGATCCTCTGTCTTAGGAGGGGAGAAGAATGAATGATAAATTATTGAAAACTTTTACATTGTTCTGAATTAGGGGGTACTTATGGGCCCCTACTTAAGCTTGTCATCTTTCAAGCTATTGTCTCTTTTAGTAATTATCGGCTTGTATTCCTGATGGGGAAACTTGCCATGGAGAAATGTTGTGCTGATGAATTCCTCAAACTCTGGTTTGATCAGCAGGCAAGGAGGCCTGATCACTCTCGTGCTCCTGGCTTTCAGAACAAGTGCTGAGAATTCAAGCTCTGCTGAGGGACGCTGCCCACCCTGCAGCTGGTGGCTCTCAGCACCCAGCTCTGTGCACATCTGGAAGGTGCTGGGCTGTCAGAGGTGCTCCTGAGCAGGCACTTGCTGTCCTGCTTTGGTGAGGGGCACATGTCCCCTTGATCCTTTTGCCTCCCAGAGATGCTGGTGAATATTTTTGAGCATTTTGCCCTGTTAGCAGGAAGGAGTGGGTGGATGGCTGGGAAGCTCCCTTGGCCCCAACTTGGCTGCTGTGCTTCCTCTTACAGCTCTGTGCCTGCCCAGGCTCTGCCACAGCAGAAATTGCATTGCCTCTGGTGGCATCTCTGGGCTCACTTTCCAGTCATGTATAAAGGCAGACTTCAGCAGGGAGCAGGTAGCCAGGGGTGGATTGCTGTATGTTTTTAAAACTGCTGTCCCTGAAGAAGTGCTGCCTGGCTGGGCAACCAGTGTGCCAGGCTTCTTCAATTGTCTGTGTTTCTCTGCATCCCTTCTATCTCCTGTTTGCATCATTTTTCTCATTTAAATGCACCCTTTCTGCAGGCCACAAAGCCTGGTGGGAACACAGCCTGCAGCAAGGGGATCCTGCTGAGCTTGCAGGCTGGGGACTTCCTAGCCTGGCATGTAAATGTGCTGGGGCTCTGGCTCACCATGACTCATTCAGCCTTCCTGGGCTGCCTTACAGCTCTCCTGGGGTCTGCCTGTCCACATTTCCTCACTTGCTGTGATGGCTGACCCCTTGCTCAGCGAGGTGCTTCTCAAAGATGCACCTATGCCAAGGTACTGCTGCAGGCTGGCAAACACAAAGAATGTTATTTTTCAGTCTAGCAGACAGCTGTTTCTGTTTTTTCTCTAGTTTCGTTCTTTTTCACCTGGCAGGAAACTTCACCATCCTTTCCTGGTGGGACTTCAGTGCTTATGGTAGGGCACTGTGTGCTAATGTCTCTTTGCATGAGCAGCACCCCTTGTTTTAATATCTTCCTCCTTTCTTGCTTTTCACCTCTCTTTTTCCCCGTCTTCCTCCTTTTCTTCATCACACAAAATGTATAAAACCTAAGCTTACCTTTTTCGTAATGCTTTCCTTCCCCTGCTGTGGTGTGCTGCCATGGGTTAGGGTGCTTGGATGGTTTGAGCTGGCAGTAATTTGGGATATGGACATATTGGGACCTCTTACTAAGCTGTGAGTGCTTGGGCTCCCTACTGAGAGCAGAAAGCTGAGCTGCTGGACTCGAGGTGGAACATATGCCAGGCCATGCACATATACTGGAAACTTGCCCAGGGCAGGATAATTATGGGAGGCAGTGTTTCCTCAAGCGGACAGTGTGCTCTTGCTTGCTAAACAGTCTTGTGATTAATATCTTATTTAAGAGGATTTTAGGACATGTGCTGCAGTTACACTGAGTTTCTTTTAGAAGTAGGGGAGAGCTTAGAAATATAAGCTGTGTAAAGGCTCTTTTGTGTTTCCAGCAAGGGTCACCAGGTAACTGCAGTGCATCACTGCTCTGTTGAGTCAGAGTAGGCAGTAGGTTTTGCTATGGATGGTTCAGTGGGAGAAAGATCCTTGAAGGGCTTTGCACATGTTTTTGTACAGGCTGCATTCTGAAGATCTCCGTAGGGACCCATAGCTCCAGCACTAAGGGTGAGTTCTTCTGCCCTGATGTCAGCATTACCAGCTTGCCCTGGCTGCTGGCATTAGACTCTGGCAAGTTCTGCAGCCAGCAGGTGTTCACCAGCAGATTTTGCCTTCAAAACAAGGCTCTGTGTGCTGTTCTACTCAAGTAACATTTCAAGGTGTCACCAGCTTGATTGTTGGCCTTATCCAGAACACAGGGTGTGGGCACAGCACTATCTGCATGCTCTGGCTGTTTCTGTGCTACTGCTGACTTGCTATGTGGTCCTGGCTGCTGGTTTCCTGTCCAGTGGTTTCTGATCAGTCTGATGTGGCTGTCTAACCTCTTCACCTTAATTTCTTTCCTAGGCTAAAGAACTCAATTAAAAGGGACATGGGAGCATGAAGAATTGCATGGAGAGCACAGATGTGCTGCCCGTGGTGGCATCTCCTACAGATCTTACGTGGCAATCTGCTGCTGCCTGGAAGGGATTGACAGAAACCTCTGTGGACAGCAAAGGAACCTGGAGATGAAGGTGATGGCTCTTCCTCTTATTTTTCCCTTCCTCTTTTTTCACTTCCACATGTCTGCAGCAGGAGCAGGGTTGCTGTCAGCATGACAAGGCCACATACATTGAGGCACTGCTGTTTGCACTGAGGCTGTCTCATGTTACATGCAGAGTTGGGAGGATGGTAAAGAAAACAGGGAGGGTTCCCTGATACTCCCTTAGCAACTACCCTATATTTCTCTTTTAAAGCGAAATAAAACATTTATTCTGCTTCTTGTGGGAGCCCTTGTAGAAGCTGACAGGTATTGGTTGTGCACCAGAGATAAGAGTCTGATACCCAGTGTTTATTCTGACTTGCATAAAATGAATATGAGATGTGTACTGGAGCTCATTTTGGTAAGGGCTTTCCATAGAAACACTTTGGGACATTGCCTTTGCCTCTAGGTTAGAGTAATTAGTTGCCTCCTTACACAGCTGACCTCTGCTGATCATGCCTGAAGTGCTTTTGTTGGTGGTGCTGCTGCTTTTCCTATCACTGTTCCCCACTGGCACCCTGTCCCTTATCACAATACTGCAATCCTTTGGCTGTTGCCCTCAAGAATGATGAGTATCATGTGAGCCATTGCAGTGACTATTGCTGGTGCTGGGACCTCCCTTTTTCTCTCGTGCATGGGAAAGCTAACTTGGTAGGAAGCATTTTTGGAGGCAGCTGCAAATGTAAGTATTGGGTTTATGCCTGTTTTCGTGCGTGAAGAAGGTTTGGGAGGACCTCATTGTATAGCTGCTTCTCTAAATGTTTACCTTGCTGGCATCAAGAGTGCCAGCTGTTGCTCCTTACTTCATCTTCTGCTGGAAACATGCTAATGTCCTCTCCTCCACTTAAAACCTGATCTTTAATATGGAAAATGCACCACCCGTTCTTACTTTCTGGCTGAGCAACACTTGTCTCTCCCAGTGTTGTGTTACCTTCAGCATTGCAAACTGTAATGCTTGGGCAAGGGTGGTGGAGTTCCAGCAGCTTGCCTGCCTGGGGGCTGCTGGGCTTCCAACCCCAAAGAGGGCAGAGAGCAGCCAAAATCTGCACAGAGGTCAAGACAGAGCAGTATGGAGCCTGGGGAGCATTGGCAGGAGTGGGAATGCTCTGCTGGAGGTAGGTGAGGGGAAAAGAAAAAGCATGGCCCATTGCCTTGGATATCTCTGGCAGCTGCTCTTTCCATGGGGAAAGAAGAAAACTAAGCTGGAGACAGCTTGATTTCTGGTTAGGTGGGATTGGGTGAAAAATAAAGGATTAAAGAAGCAGATCGGCCATGGAGCTCTTCCACTGCAAAACTTGGTTTTGATTGTTGTACAGAAAAAAGGGGTTTTTTTAGTTCCGTTTTTCTTCCTTGTTCCTCTGTGGAAATCCTCTGCTCGCTGGACAAAGATGTGACTTGGGGTATGATGCCAGGTGAGCTGGTGAGATAGCTGGATCCCATGTGGACATGGGAGCCATCCTCTCGGAGGCTGTGGCAGCACAGGGCAAATCCACGTGCATGTGCAAGGCACAGACAGGCAGCAGGGACTGGGACTATTGGCCTGGATTGGGTGCCTGTCTTTGGGACAGCTGAAACTCAAGGCCAAGCTCACCTTTCAAGCTCAGATAGACTTTTTGTGTGGAGATATTCCTTCTCTTAATGAGCATTGGTAGCACTGAAGAGTCACCTTCTGTTTGTGCCAGAACAGAATCCTGTGCCCCTTTTGAAATGCTCAGAAGTCTTCCTCTCGAACAGTCAAACCCAGCCCTCTGTTACTAAATCTGGTTTCAGACTAGGCAGCCTGGTTAGGCCTGGCTTGCAAGACAGCAAGGTTGCTGGAAGAGATGGATATTTGAAAAGCAACAAAGTGATATATTTGATCTGTAATATCTGTATCTCTGCCCACCCTCTTGTCAGTTACATTGTTTTATATGTTAATATCTGAAGTGGAAAAGGGACTTCCCTCTTTCTTCCTTTAGGCACATCTGAAATAGGGAAGTAAAACCAAAAACAGGCACACACCCCCCCTTCATGTCCCTGTGCTCCCTGTGGCTGTGCGGGAGCCTCTGACCCCCTCCTGCTTTAGAAAGGGGCAGAGCCTGCCTGTTGGAGAAGAGGGTTTGTTGTGTGTTGGGCATAGATGGTCAGAGGCAGAGGAGAGGATAGGGATGTGCTTTGGTGTGTTGTGTCCAGGTTTAGGAGTGGTTTTCCAAGGTGGGTGTCCAGACAAGTGGACACCAGAAGCAAAGCGTTCAACCGTGTACTAAAATAGTTTCCCTTCAGGATAATGGGATGATGCACACGTAATGGTGTTGTGTAAGATGAACAGAGCAATTAATTCTGCTTGTGCTGAAGTGCACTGTGAATGATCTGCTTGTTTTGGCTGCAGTTTCGTGTGTGCTTTAGAGAGAGTCCCACCAGTGCTATCAGTTTGGGGCAGCTCTTTCAGGTGCTGGGTGTTGGTGTATGTGGCTCTGTGGCCACTCTGGTGGCAGCAGCCTGTTTCTGTGTACTCACGGCCTCTCCTCTCTCTGAGGTCCTGTGGCCGGGGTCACTCATCTCAGACACTTGAAGTATTTTGTGGGACTTGTGCATGAGCTCTGAAACACCTGGGTGAGCAGGGGATATGAGCCCAGGACAGGCACTGCATGCAGTGGATCTGGGCAAGATGGGGGGAAAAGCTGACCAAAACTGAAAATAAGGGAAGGACTTCCAAGAAGGAAGGTTAGTGGAGGGTGGGAGGAGAGCTGGTGGTGGGATCTCACCAAGGCAGGAAAGAAGCTTCCTGCTGCTGCACTGTGGGGAAAGGCCACAGAAATTAGGGCATCCCCTTGTGCTGTGTGGATGCTGGAAGGGATGTGAGGAGCCTAAGGGGAGATTTCCCAGGAGGAAGAGGAGAGTCCCGGAGATGCAGATGCAATAGGAAAGCACCCAGTTCCTCATGGGTAGCTCACGTACCCACCCCCAGCCTCCCTCCCCTGCTCCACGCAACGCTGTGCGTCCCTGGGCTCTGAACACAGCTCTTGCACGAACCACCGCGGTTGGTGACGAGTGCTCAGCTCGGGGCTGCTGCTCCGTGGGACCGGGCAGAGCGGAGCTCGGGGCTGCTGCTCCGTGGGCCCGGGCAGAGCGGAGCTCGGGGCTGCTGCTCCGTGGGACAGGGCAGAGCGGAGCTCGGGGCTGCTGCTCCGTGGGATCAGGCACAGCAGAGCACGGGGCTGCTGCTCCGTGGGATCAGGCACAGCAGAGCTCGGGGCTGCTGCTCCGTGGGATCAGGCACAGCAGAGCACGGGGCTTTCATCTGCCCTCGCAGCAGCAGCACCTTGGCCGCGTCAAAGGCTTTGGGGGAGGGAGCCGGCGCCTCCGGACGAGTGTGGGGAATTTTTGCTCTGCTCCCCTGCTCTCACGCAAATGATTTTTCACCTCTTTGGGCTATAATCTGCCGAGATCTCTGAAAGACCTCTGATGTTCAGTCAGCTCCCAAAAATGGCATGGGAGGTTTGCTGCAAGTTTCTGAAGCACTGGTGCTTCCCCTATTTGAAATGCCTACAGATAGGGCTGTACAGAGATCCCAGACAAGATAAAGAACCTATGAACTGTGGCAGGCTTGTAATTTTTAGCCTTCTGCTTTGGGGGAAAAGGACCCCTTAAACTGCTGTTCTAGCAGACTTCAGAAAATATTCACCAGGCTGATGCATTTTAACTAGTGATTTCTATATTTGTTACTTTAGAGTGAGGAAGAAAAATTCAGAGCTAATGCCATGTAAAAGTAATTTTCCTTGACAACATACAACTCTGGCCTACATGCATGTTGGACAGCTTAGGGACAAGCTTTTATTTCTGAAATATCACTGTATTCTGAATGCATTATTTCTTAACTCAAAAATAGATGAGGATATGTATGTAAATATATAAGTACATGTATTTGTTATAAATCCGAGAGAGAGTACATGTTCAGTGGAACAGAACCACATCAGCTGAATTGGCCTGATTCTTAAAAATAATTAGAAAAAAACCCCAAACCAAAAAAACCACAAACAAAAAGACCAGTGAAATGCAAATTAAAAATCCTAAAATAGTTTAAGACAACTTTGCTAGGCTGTTCTGCTGTTTTTCTTCACTTTAATATTAAAGTACTGTGGTTCTTCCTACATGAGAGGTGTTATGCTAACCAGCATACCCAGGGCTCGAGGATGCTCTGCCAGTTTAGCCTCAGGGGATACTGGTATGACAGCATGAGGGGGGAAAAAAATTGTGTGCCTCTTGTCAGGAGATATCCAGGACTTTGTATCTTCAGATGCTTGTGCAAGCTTAAAACACGGCATGGTAGCAGCCAAGCTCCCATCCTGTTAACCTGGAGGGGAGTTTGTGGAGAGGAGAGCAGGGTACATTGCTGTTAAGGATCCTTTTGGCAGGAAAAGGAAGGAAGGAAAGGGAAGAGGAAGGGTCAGCTAAGCTCAGCCCCCGTGAGACTATGGTGGCATTCTCATCTGAAGTGCTTAAAAACTTGTCCCTTAGAAGTGTACTAGAGTAAAGGTAGGCAGATTTGCTTAAATAAAATGAATGAGTAACTTTTAACCTAAAGCTTGGTCTGACCCAGATCAAAAGTCAGCCTTGTTTAATGTTGAGTGAACTTTAAGCCCGGTGCTTTTGCACTTTGAGCTTGGATTGGATGTTGAGCAGCAAGAAGAAATGGCCTTGTGCTACAGGTGGCATCAGATCCTCTCCCAGTCCGGAACACTGTGGGATGTTGTGGCATTGAGTGAGATCACTGCTGTTGGAAATACCCAGCTCTTGCTCTAGAGCAGTTAGGCATGGTGTCCCCCCAGGGTGTCCTGTGAGTCACCCCTGGCAGCTGGCAGTCACCTCCAGCATGTGGAACATCTGCCCTGGATTTCTGCAGGCTCCTTGTCTGCACAGGGGTGCATCCATTCTAGGCATGACAGATGCTTGGCTTGTGTCTAGCGAGAGTTCCCTTTATGAAGGAGGAAGTCTGGTGTCTTTGTGGCCAGGTGGCACTGGGTGGCCAGAAGGAGCTGTGTGTGCTTGTGAGCAGGAGCCCAGCCCTTGGCAATAACATCCTCCTCCCATTTGTCTGTGTATCATCCTTCCTCTCATACCTCATCCACCCTTCCAAAGGGCTGGCTGTTTGTGGGAGAAGATGAGGACCTTTCATTGCTCTGGGAGGCTCAGAGAGCTTTTTTAAGTCTTACAACCACTTTCTAAGACTGCAGAAATGTGTTGTATTAGAGACAGTATGAGAGCCAATATTGAATGGAGGAGATACAAAAATGTCTGGTGCCCCCTTTACTGCTTTAGGGAGTAACTTACGTTTTTGTTGGAATTATCTGTCTAGATCTCCCCCTCCATGATGCAAGCTGTTACCTGGCTTTGATGAAAAACACATTTGTGCTGAGACTCATTGTTAGTCTCCCTTTTTCCCCTTTTCCCCTGCTTTCTCAGGCCCCCTGCCCTCTGTTCCATGCCCCCTGCACTCTCAGCTGCCCACCCATGGTGCTGGTGCCAGGCTCAGGCTCAGCCTGTGCTGGCTGCACTTGTGCATCCGCAGCACTTCAGAGCCTCTCGCGGGTGTGTGGGGCCCAGGAGAACAGCAGGGGACTGACTGTGGGACTGTGGCTGTGCTTCTTCCCAGCACTGTGCACCCCCAGGAAGAATGGCCACCATTCCTGACCCGCTGGGAAAGCAATAATCCTGCAGATTTCACAAACTGCTGCTGCTGTGGGTAGTGACTGTGTTAATCCTGTCTCCTCATCCACAGGGCTGGCACAATGGGTTGGCACCCTTCATAGGGGAGGCACAAAGTCCCATGTACATGAAATGTCTTAAATACCAGAGAGCAGAGAGCGGCCTGCTTCAGGGAGCGGAGGTGTGGTTCAGATCCATGATGGATCCATCCACTTGTCATCTGCAAGCTCTGCTGACAGACTTGGTTCTGAAGTGCTGACTGTAGGAAGAGTGATGTGTTTGGGAGCAGGAGCTGGGTAGTACTTTCCAGGCTTTACGCCTGGTTTTCTGATGGGGAAGAAAGCAGGCTAAAAACACTGGGAGGAGGTGATAAAAGACATTAAAGTGGCCTTTATTGCCTTCTTGACCTCTCAGAACCCCAGTAAGCTTTAAATGTGTTTCAAGCATGGTGTTTTCCTCCCTCCAGCAACTGTGTAGACTTGTTGTGTTTCAGATCGATTCATGTCATGCCCATAGCAACACTGATGCATCACTGGGATGCTGTCAGGATGTGTAAGTGGGGAAGAAAAAGGAAATTCTTTGGCTATGTTGTACGTGGCACCATGGAGCTGCCAGATGGGTGGCATGCTCTGTTTGGGAGCTTACAGCTGGAGGTGGTGCTAGGCTTTGCCAGTCCTCCATCCCACCAAAGAGCGGGCATTGCACATCAGAGCGGCACCTGTTTGTTCCTGTGAAATGTTCTCCATGCTGGATTGCTAAGCAGAGGACATAATCTTGGGTTTGGGTAGGAGGTACTGCTGAACCTGGTTCCCTTTCCTGAACATCTGGGAGGATGCTGAGGGAAGAAAATAGCAAGGATGATTCAAATGCAGGCTTTCTCAGGAAAGTTGCATTAATGTTTTCTGTCCTTCTAAATATGGATGTGAAACTTTGAGGGTGGAGGAGTGTCTTAAGCTCTTTAAATGTCTTTGAGTATGTCTAGGCATCTAGGTTTGTGCTATGTATTTATATTGCCTATGATTTATAAAACTGAATTGTATTTAGGAAGGTTGCTTTCCTAGCAATATTTTTGTGGGGTTATTGACAGTAGACATATCTGAAATGCCGATACAAGGGGATAGTGCTCCCAGATGAATGTGTTTGAAAAACAGGGCAGCACTTGCTGTTATTACTGAAGTTCAGCCACACCAAGATCTCCCTGTGTGAGGATGTGACTTGCTGACACGCCTTAGCAAAACATTTGACATCTGCTACTGCAGATAGTCTGACTTTTGAGAACCTGGCTGCTGCTTCAACAACAAATAATACCCAGGATCTTGGGGTGTATTGATCCCTGTGTATCTGCTGCCTTGGCTGCTCTGCTGCAGCCTGACACTGAGCTTGGACCTGGGCTTTCTCAACAACTTGTGCTGAGTTATACCTGGCTTTCCTCTGGTCGTTTCACTCTCAGTTTAACCAGTAGAAATGGTGGTGTGTGGTAGAAGTTAAGCTTTCCTATTGCTGTGGCTGTGGAGACCAAAACCGAGTGGTTTTGAATAGTGGAAAACCATCTGATTATCATAACACTTTTTTTTCCCCTGCCTATTTTTCTATCAGAGACAAAGTAGTTAACTCTCATTTTGAAGTTTCCATTTGTACTCCATGCCTCAAGTTCCTTGCATAGGAAGGAACTACTTTGATCTTTACTGGATAAATAATTGAACTGCTTGTTACATGATTGTTTTCACAATTTCTCTAGTAGTTATTTGCTTTGATGGGTTCTAGTGGGTGTCCTTTCTAATGCTCTCTTAATTGCCTTCAGGACCTGCCTTTTTTTTCAGCGCCTGATACTTTTTGATAAACAGTCTTCACAGCTGTATGTGTCTTTGCATTATAAAATATGGATTTCTTAGTGAAAACCAATTTATTTTAAATGTAATGCAGGATGGGTTTTGCGTAACATAGAGTGGTTTGAGTAGGGCTTTCTGAAGTCAATGGCCAGAACTAACACTTTGCTTCTTTCTTCCAGTGAAGTTGGTGTGGTAGAACACTCCAGTTGGATGCCAACCCTGCCATCCCCAACAGGGATGAACTCTGGATATGTAGAGAAAAAATAAATCTTGGTAGTGCTATTGGACTGAAAACCAGCAATGGTAGATGCAGACTTGTGCAAGTTTACTTCACTTAGTGAAAGACTAGGTCTTAGGTTAAATTGAATTAGATTCTTCTTTGGGCAAGTTGTGAAGAGTTACTGCATTGTCCTTGAGACAGAAGGACACTGTCTCCACCTGCAAAAGGCTGGTGTCAGACACAGTATCCTGAAGGGCAGTGTCTCTGTAGCTGGCACACAGGGAGTTTTATTGTCCTGGGGCCATGGAACACCAATTGCATGTCCTGGCGTGCAGCGATATTTGCAGAGGTGTTAAAAGTGTTGACCTGCCACACGCTGTTAATTTAAAATAAAGAAGCCTTGCCCTTTCATTTTGAAGGATAAACATTGTAGAGAAACATATGCTTGGGGTGGGGAATGATTTAAAGGTTCCATGATTTAAAGATTTTAATGTTCCATGTAAAGTAAATAGTCATAAATGTCATAAATTGTAAAGTAAATAGTCATAAATGAGTGATTGCATCCTGGTATTTAAAGCTGGGCAGGGTAGGGAGATTTTTACTGTTGTCTTCGGTGTGAGAATGACTGTGATAAAGCTGACTGATGATGGAAGCCTCACTTGTAATGCCCTGACACTGGGGCTCTGGATACAAGAGAAGCAGCAGCATTTTCGGGAATTGATACTGGTCATGCATGTACTTCTTTCTCCAGCTGAACATGAAACTGGTGGTTTTAGGAATGGAGAAGGTTCGTTACCAAGAGGGGTCTCCAGGTGTCTTGCTGAGCGAGACTCCCGTGGGCATGTGCCCATCAGGAAATGGCTTCTGGGTTGGGCTGCACTGAGGGCTGCCATGGTGGCCATCCGGCTGGCTGCATCCCAGTGGGAGCACGCTGCAAGAGCACAGGGCCGGCCTGGGGCATGCACACACCCCATGCTGATGGGGTCTCTTTCCTGTCCATTGCTGTTAACAAGGAATGTTCAGCAGGTGTCTGTCTGTGGGGTGGGCAGTGGCATTTAGTAAGGCAGAAGTGCTGGTCCCACCAGCTGAGGGCTTGATCCTGTTACAGAGTTCATAAATGTGCTATCCCTCTGGGTGAGTAACCCACGAAACAGGATGCTAAGCATGGTCCACTACATTCACTCACTAATTAGCTCAATATATTTCATAACTGGAATCCATATCGTAAGCCACTAAAAACACCCTCTTTAGCAAGACTAAAATGTAAACCTTTAGTTAGATGAAGTGCTGCTAAATCTGATATCCTGGATTTATGTGACATCCTGTGACTCAGAAAGCAGTTTTAACTTATAAATAATAATAATATTATTATTTAGCATGCTTTCATGGTAAAACTCGAATACATGTATACCACGGTTAAGGTACTAGATCCATATAAAATACCCATTAGGAACTATTAAAAGAAGGGTTTAAATACTCATTTAGAGCACAGCAATATGTATTAAGAATGGTTTCAGTGGATTCCCCCACAAACATCAAGATTACTGTCATCTGATCATAGCACAAGTGGAGTGGGTTTGTCATCCCATATGTAATACTTGTTAATGTCAGGTGCTTTATTAGAGCTGCACTCCAGCAGCTCCAAACATGCACTTTAATTTAAGACTGTTCCTGGTGTGGGCTGGTCCAGGGCCAGCGCTGTGGTGGCATCCTGCTGGGATAGCAGGAGCAGGCCTGGGAAGCCACAGCAGTGTGGGTACCTCTTGCCCTGGTTCTTGGTGCCCAGCAGTGGCTGTGGTTCTGCAGGTGCCTGGCAAAGCCTGTGTGGGGAGGGAAAGCAAAGCTGCTGCCTTTCAATGAGGGCTGAAGGGGAGGCAGAGCTCTGCTAGGCAGAGCCACCCTCCAAAACCAACATGGCACGTAGAAAAGAGCAGGAATAAAGGGCTGACACAGCCAGAAATGAAGGCTTCTGACTTATATTAAATCCCAGTGTTTGTTGACATGTAAAACCGAAATGAAACACATGCTTAAACTTTCCCCTGTGCCTCCCCCCAGAATCTGCCCCTCCTGTTCTCCTGGGAAGATTTTTTTTCAGCTGTGACAGCAGCGTATTTTCACTGGCACATACAGAGATTTTTAATGCAGGCAGGACTAATGGAATGATTTATTTCATTACAAGTGACCTGTATAGCTCCTCAATGTGTCACCTGAAATTGAACCACGTTTCTCATGTAAAATGCTTTTATTCCCCTCAAATCTCTACGTAAAGTTTCCTCATTCTCCCCTTTCTGTTTTGTTCTGTTTGGTGGCATTGGAAACGCCTAAATGTATGGCTCAACAGATGTTTTATTTTCACAGCACAGTGATATTTTGGAAGGAAACCAAGAGCTGCTACAAGCAAGCCTTCCCTGCTTATATATTTACAAAATCATGATACACACAGTAGATTTAACAGGCTGGGCTAAATAAGGTGTCAGAGAGATCTGAAACTTGGCTGCAGAGGGACAGACCTTTAGCTTGGAAAATGTTTTATCACCTTTCATCTGGTGTATCAAGCATGTGGAAAGTGGAGTTTCTTCATTTGCAAAATGACATGAGCATAGTTTGTTTAATACTATTAAGGGTCTTGATACATATCTTTTCCTCAGGACAGGAATAGGGAATTTTAAGAGCAGATACGGGTTTGAGGTTACTTTTTGGATCCAAATCTTTTCTCTTCTTAGGTTTCCTTGAGTATATTATTTTAAACAGAAGAATTCCTGCCCTACACCTCCGTGTCTTTCCTTTTTTCCACACACTTACATGGAAACTCATTCAGCCTCTGGTACCAGCCACTGCTCTTTTCAGAGATGCTTTACAGAGGGTGTTGAGTGGAGGATATGATTAGCATTGAGAATGTACAAAAAAATAGAACAGAAAGGTGTAGTTAAGCATAAAATGTTCATATAAAGCAGCATAAAAACATTCAAAAATACACCACCAAAAGTTGGGAACAAAGCTTTCCTACTTTGTGGGCAGGCATGGCATAAGTGTGGTTACAGATGGAAATGCATAAATGAAGGAAATCTGGAAAGAAATGTAAATGCCCTGAGTTTAAATATGAAATAGTTACCACATTATCTAAAAAAAAAAAAAAAGATTGTGTAACACCTTGCTGAAGTAAAAAGCTTTTGTGCATCTGAGAGAAGAAAACTGCAGCTGAATGATGCTGATATATGAATGGCAGGACCAAGGAGAGGCATGGGAGACCAGGTGGATGTGATTCCTGCATATGCCCTTCCCCCGGGGTTACATCTCTCAAATCATCATTTAAATTAAATTAGAGGTGTTGTTTGACATGGTTATTTTTCAGAGGGACTCTGGTAGGATCCATTGCTTCAGACCAGTAAACATAATAAAAATAACTAACACCTGTAGAATATGTAAGAACTAATGAAGAAGTCTCATCATGTATTTGCAGAAGGGTCACATTTCACATCTATTTGTGTATTTCCTCTTCTCTCATTTTCAGAAGTTCATGAACAGGGGGAGAGGGAGACCTTGAATTTTCAAGGTTTTGGTGAGATTGCTCAGCAGGAGCCTCAGAAAAAGCCACCATAAGCTGTCATGGGATGAGACAGCTCCTGTTGTGGATTAGTGGCTGCCTAGCAGGTAGGAAAGCAAGTGGTCAGGTTTCTCAACATCACAGAAGTCCCTCAGGGATTTTCAGGGATCCCCTCTCTTGAGTAGTGATAATGGATCTGGAGAGGAGAGGAGGAAGGGCTGAGTTCTGAGCTTGGCTGGCTTTGTCTCCAGAGGGGCTGCTGGGACCAGGGGAAACACCGAGCACCTGCAGAGGGGTCTGGTGATCCTGGGCAGCACAGGGGCAAAGCAAGCCTCTGCTAGCAGGGGTAAGATACTGCTCTTTCAGGTGTATTTATGCCTGCCCTGCACCAGGGACAGCTCTCACTGAGTCAGTGCTTCTTGCAAAATAACCTGAAGCCATTGCGGACTGTGTAGAGATCAGGGCTCAGAAGTGGTCAGGAAGGGAAATAAAGGGAGGAAGTTTCATAAGGAGTCCAGACCAGCCCCATTGTTGTGTTTCTGCTGGACCATGTGGCATGAGCGTGTTCAGCGGGGGTGGCCAGTGTGCCTGCCTCGAGGGATGCTCACACCCTGCTGACGGTGCTGGGGAAGTTGACCAAGAGCGTCTGAAGTGTGGAAAAGCTGCTGTGCAAGGAGGAGTTGGAACAAGTGGGACAGAGCCTGAAAAAGCACAGAGAGGAGGGGTTGTCTGTGCTCTGTGTGTGATTGCAGAGTTCATTGCCTCGGGCTGTTTGGGAAATGTGAGTGGTTTCAAGAACCAATTAAACAAATGTGCAGAGGATGGGCATTGGTACAGCTGATGACACAACTTTTGGGAAGCTGTGTGCATTTCCTGGAAGAAACATTCATACCTTTGTCCATACTCATGTGGTTTGTCTGTGTACTGGCTGTCGGACACTATAGGAGACAGGTAAGGGCTGTTTGAGATGAGGACACTTGGTAGCATTTTTAGGGTAAATCTGCTGTGGGATGTGGAAATCGGGATTGCTGGGTGTTCTCTGCCGTGGCATTGCTGGCTGCAGCTCCCTGGGCAGACAGCAGGCTGTGGGATGCCAGAGGCAGCAGGACTTTCACACTCTCGTGTACTTTGCCACTTAAGACCTGAGACCAGCAAGATTATTGGACAGTAAAGGTTAAGTATAAGAGCGTGTGGACAGAATGTAATTCCATGATTACCTTGAAGATATCACATCCCTCACTTGTTCTCTGCACAGATTAATTTACCCTCAGAGGACTTGCTGTGTGGGCTTAGCCTCCCAGCCAGTGCTGTACCCTACAGCTGTGTCAGGTTCTGGGTTTCAAGGAGACAGCTATTTAAATATTTTTCTAGGTTTGAGGGATATTTTTTGGTCCTTTCTTTCCTCATACTCATAGCTGACACCTTGTGTTTTGTGTAGGTGGCAAGCTTCCATCACCTTTGGAAAAGCACCTTTGTACTGACCACTGCCACACAAAAGTGCACACAAGTGGCCACTTGTGGCTATCCTACTTTGCCAGGAAGAGCAGATGCTTTCCTTCTCCACAAAAGAGGCTTGGTGGCAGAATGCTTGAGAGGGACCCCATCTTAGGGCACTGCTTGTGCAAATGAAATAAAATCCTATCATGTGAAGTAGTAGTAATAATTAAGCTGAATGCAAAGAATGCATGGGGAACAGAAGGTATCTTGAAATGTTGCGGCTTTGCTAAAACATGCTTGCAGAGCCTACTTTGCCAGCTTACAAATCAAAGCAAAATAACCGTTCACATTGCAGCAGCATGTACAGTCAAAGGTGGGGATAATTTGTGCAGAAGGTGAGTTTTCCAGGTGCCTTTGAGTGGCCTGGGAAGGAGAGGAGATGTTGTGACTTGCTGGGCATCCGGTGCTGTGCAGCACCAGGAGGAGTGTCCCAGCAGGAACTTGCAGAGAGCTGTAAAGTTGTTTCTCTGTAATGAACCTGCCACCTTTCTGGATGATTCAAGCGTGAGAAGCAAAAGCTTATGGTTACTGAGATGTTCCTGCTATCACCTCCACCTGGAAACCCCTCAGGGGACTTTTTTGAAGTCAAAAGCAGAGCTGAATTCTGCAGGGCCTGGAGCAAAGAGCTCTGCTCTGCAGGCTGGTGGGCTGCTGGCCACCTCCAACAGTGCTGAGGCTCTGTTCTCCCTGCACAGAAGGTCTTAGTTGAGTTTTCTGGAAGCCAGGTCCTTGCCTCTTACAAAGGGATCCAGCGTGAATAAAGTCAGGCTGGGGGCTGCATGAAGCGTGGTCAGAGGGAGGTGTCTCAGAGTTTTGTACTAAGCCGACACTGGACAGCTCTATTTTGGTGTTGCTCTTGATGTGGAAAGCGTTGCTGTCTGTGTGGTTTGCCAGCAGAACCCTGACAGCATGGAGGCTGACTCAGCGGTGCTTTCCCCATCAGCAAATGGCTTTGCAGTCAGCTGCCTTCACGAGGTGCTTTCTGCTCTCCACAGCACCAGGCAGGCCCCGAGTGAGCTGTCCCTGCAGGGTCCCCAGCTGCAGAGGGGATGGCAGGAGGCAGCAGTGAGAGTCTGGCAGAGACCACAGCAGGAGAGGAACCACAAACAGTGTGGAGAACCTTGGGCTTACTCCTCACAGAACACCCCTTTCCAGACTGCTGTACCTCTCCTGGTTCAAAAAGACTTCAGCGTGCCCTTCTAGCACATTTGTACTTAAGGAAATGAAAAGTTATACAGTCTGTCAAGGTGCTGGAATTACTTGTTTTTCTCGGATCTTTTTGTTGTTGTTGTTTAGGAACAAGAGGTAGAGCAATGTTTGCTTTTTCATTGTGGAGTGCTCTATAAAAAATAATTTTGTTCCTTAATAAGGTTAAAATATAAGTTGTCAGCTACTGTTAGGATGCTTTAGTCATTGAGTATTTAGTCCTATAAAGGATGGCGTTTATAATTTAGCTCATGTCGCATTGTATTGACTCAGACTTCCTAAAGGCAAGCTACTTTCTAGATTTCTCAGAGAATACTGTCAAATCTCCCTTTCTCTTGCTACATTTCCTTGGTAGAGCGAAACTGTAAAGTCTAAAACACATTTATCTATTTTGTGAAGACTTGTGGATTAAGATATGTTTTATAAAGCAACTTTCCATGAGTCTTGTTCCAAAAAAGCAGGGAGTCTTCTCTGCAAGAGTGCGTGAATTACTCAAGAATAGGCAGTAAGATACTTCCCTAGGAAAAGTTAGCTTTTTCTTTCTTTTCCCCTGTCCATTGTGTTGAGCACCAGCATCAGGTTATTTCCTTCAGTGTGTTATGGGTGTATCCAGTGCTCAGAGTGGATCTGCTTGCTCTGGTGGGACCACAGAGCAGGCAGCCTGTGAGCTGGTTCCTGCTTTAGCTGAGAGCAGATTTCAGACAAAGAAGGAAGATGCTGATTTTGAGTGGGCATTTAAGTGTTTAAAATGCTCATGTGGTGTTCATGTGTTTGCTGCTGTCCTTCCAGGCCTTGGTAACAGCTTTTTTGGGACCACAGGGTTTATCTGAGGCAACACTTGCTCATCCCTAGAACTTTGAGGTTTTTCCTTAATAGGATTTCTTTTTTTCTNGGTGTTTCTTGAACTCTTCAGCACATCACAGAACTGTTGTGTTTTGGGATATCCTGCTTCAGCCCTCTGAAGAAAATCTGCCAACAGTCAAGAATGACTTGAGCTGGAGAGCTGTTGCTTTATCCACAGGTAGTGTGTTGGTAGCTCAGTAACCTCTCACTGCCCAGCATAGCAGTGTTTGCTTCCAGCAGATTACTCAGTGAGGAAGTTGCTGCTTGTGCCTCTCTGGGAATGGCAGTGATCTGCATGTGTTTGCATCCTGAGGACACCTGGAGTTTCCATATTGTTCTCATGCTTTTGGACACATCTGGAGCAGCCCTGTAGGGAAATGAGCAGCTGCTGGCGTGTCTTCTGCGATCCTGTGTGCTGCTTGTGAGGTGGTTAGGCATCAGTGTATGTTTTGTGTACCAGTCCCCCCAAACAAGCCTAGTTTGAGCTGCTTTTTGGGCAGTCCTCCTGTTGGATTCCCCTTTTTATGACATGACGGGAGCTGGAGGTATCTGCTAGTGTAAGGCAGTGCAAATGAGGAAAGGCAGTGCTTGTACAACAGGGTCTGGCTTTGCGTTTTCCGGGGGTAACTTACCTGGAGTAATGTTCATCCAAGTGCATTTATGAGCCCAAACATGCCTCAGACCTTACTGGGGCTTAATTGGCTTCCAGCAGCTGTTCAGTGAGGTTTGATGTTGAGAGTGCACTCAGCCCACTGCAGACTTGCAGCAGTTCCCTGGAAAGTCACCAAGGTACCAGGCTGGTGAAGCTCCTGGTGCTCATGAACTCAGAGCTTTTATTTTTTCTTTCCAGTTCTGTGCTTGATTATGTGCTGCTTCATTAGTGTTACAGCCTCAGGTCAAGTAAAAACTCATTTCTGGAAATGCATTTGTTGGGATTTGGATATTTACTATCAGGGATGGGAGATGAAGGAAAGTGAAGTGGAGACATACCCTGCTTGCTGGTATCATACTGGCAGTGTTAAATTCAGCTGTCACTTGTGGAAGAGAATAGCAAAAAGGTTTTCATGGCCGTGGCCTCAGGTCACCATTACATAGCATGTGATGGCAGATAGCCAGCTCAGGTCTTTCTGTTTGGTGTTTGAGGTGATGGACTTTGAAATGAGATCTTTAAACAGCCTGAAATTTTAGAATTACCCCTGTGTCGCCTCTCTCCCCTCCCGCTGCCCACACAGATCTCCATGACTTCACCTGTGCACATGCCTGTGCCTGCAGGCCTGACTGAGCTGTTTCCTTTTCCCAGGGCCGGCTTCCAGTGTCCCATCTGGATGCACCGTACACTATGGTTCACATCAATGTGTTGAAAAAGTTAATGTGTGTTCTTGTGGTGATACTGGTAGCACTGACAGTTTGCCTGTGGAGAGAAACGAGAAGAAGCTACTATGATCCTTTGAAGACCAGGAATGATGATTTGCAGGGGCACAGGAGTTCGGAGAAATGGAACCCGGTTAAATCACAAGGCCTTTTCCGTGAAGCAGCCAGTGAACTGGGGCAGATATCCAAAATGTGGCTTGGTACCCCCAACAAAGTAAAAGACAGCACCGCTGTAACAGCTGAAAAGTCCAAGAAAGCAGCCTTTGTGAAGGTATGGGATAAAGACAGCTCATCCAGAAATCTCATACCCAGGCTGCAGAAGGTCAGGAAAAACTACCTGGCCATGAACAAGTACAATGTGACTTACAGCGGGAAGAGGAATGCTAAGCTCAGCCCGGAGAAGTTGCTCTGCCAGCTGCGGGACAGGGTCAATGTGACCATGATACAGAGGTCGGATGGTCCTTTTGGTACCTCTGAATGGCAGCAATACCTGCCAGAGAAAAGCCTCAGTGAAACAGTGGGACACCTGGGTCGCTGTGCTGTCGTGTCCTCAGCAGGGTCTCTGAAATCATCTCGCTTGGGACAAGAGATAGGTTGGTATCTTTCTGTTAGCATGAAGTCAAATATCATTGTTTTATAACTTGGGCTGAATAGAAGTAACCTGCTGTCATGCTCTTACTTACAAGTCTCTTGTGGTCAAAAGGTGATTAAAATAAGTTAAAATGTTATCCTTAAACTTCTAAAGTCAGTAAATATTTCAGCCTAGCTGGAGATGGGAGTAATAGGTAGCTCTATTCTAGCTAGTCCTTTTGATTTTCATGATCCCCTTGGCATTACTAGAGACGTCACACAAATACTCGATACCAGAGAGCGATCTTGGTTCCTCAAGTGTTTGTTTCTTAAAAGGGCTTGGGATGGATTGTGTAATGCTCATTGCATAGTCAGAAAAAATTTCATACAGGAAGAGTTTTTCAGAGAAGAAATAGAAGAAAATGCTAAAGGGGAAAATACCCCCTAGACATAGCCCTGAGCAGACTGTGTTGAGCAGAGGGCTGGGCACAGACAAACTTCAGAGGTCCCTTCCAGCCTCAGTGGTTCTGTAATTCTTGCTCAAGGCTTTCCAAAAGTGGCACTGCTTCATTCTGAGCCATAAGGCAGTTGGCTGAATTTGAGTGGCTCAGAAGACCATCAAAAAACTTTACAGGGATTTATCTCTTTGGACAAAGTTTGGTGAGGCTTTGCAGTCTCATCTGACCATATTTACCTGAGGTTAATGCATTAATTAATAGATGCCGGAGCTTTGGTCTTTTACTGTGGGTTATAAAGAAGCATGTTTTGATGCCAAAGCGTTTTGTGTCTTTACAAAAGCAGCATACTGGGGAAACCAGCTCTCCAGTCTTCAGCTCAGGATTTTGTACCCGGCAGAAAATTCTCCAGAGCCTGAAGCTCCCTCAGCTTGCTTCATTATTTGGTGTTTGGAGCTCAGTTAAGGTTCACACTTTGCTGAACTGTAGCTTCACTGAAGGAGAAGTGTTAAAGCCTGGGAGTTTTCTATCACATGGAAATTGTTCACAAGCTTTGGTGTGCTCATAAGTTGTCTGTTGGATCAGGTCCCTTTGGCCTGCACTAAGCTGCAAGAAGCCTTCATCCTCTGAAACAGGTAGATGGATGGATTTCAATGCATCGTTCATGCACAACTTTTGCAAAGGCTTCATAATCATAGTCCCTTGTGGGAGACAGTGTTTAGGTCTGGTACTTGCTCAGAAGTTCTCCCCCAAACTCCTCTGTGTCCACACGGCAGGTGAGCAGGAGCTAGAGTGAGGCTGAGCAGTTGGAAGTGTGTTAAAATGCTACGAAATATGCAATGAAGAACAGCACTGCCTCCTGGCACAAATTACAGGTGGGAGATGGTTAATGTAATTGTTTCTGCTTCTTAGGAGTGTTTGAGGAGATATAGATCAATACTTGGGAAGCCAGTTCTCACTTTTCCTTCAAGTACCTGTTTCAGCTTGTTTGGGTGCCTCTTGGAGTTCAGAGCTAAAGGTTTGCACAGCAGTGACCTTCTGTTGAACAGCCTCTCCAGTACAGCTGGCTTGTGCCCAGGGGTGTCTGTGTGAGGCTCCAGCATTACTGACAGCAGTGCTTGTTCCTCTGGAAGGAGACCCTCACAGGAGTGGGAGGTGATGTCCTGGAGCCTTGGAATGCAGTCCCTGCAGTGCTGGATTGGGTACGGGGGCAGCCAATGTAATGGGCTGTGCTTGGGCTCTGGCACAGCTGAATGGACGTCAGACAGGCAAAGCCCTTTCATTGTTCCCACAGCTCTCTGAGCCCGTCCCCACACTGAAGCACTGGTTTGTTCCAGATCACAAGGGATGGATGCTGGGGAGGTCACAGTGTAGTGTGCCCGAAGCAAATGCCATTAACCCCTGCTGGTGTCCCTCATGCCTGGGTCACAGACTTTCACCTTTCTGCTCAAGCAGTTAACTCTGCTGGTGCTTCTGCAGAGTTTGGGCACTTGCAGCCTTGAGCTGGGCAGGGTGAATATTAAGGATTCAGGAGCATTCAGTGTATTTCTGTAAATTTTGTCCCACTTTTGGCCTGATGTATTTTCACGTAGGAAATGCCAGTTTTGTTTGAGGAAGTTGTTGAAAAGGTACTAAATCTTACAAGCTTAAAATGGAGTATTTGTGTAGATGAGCACAATGGATTGCTGAGTTATTGTTCCATTAAATATTTGTGTAATCATGTTAAGATATCAAATCAGCAATTAGTTAAAGTAAGGGAGGCTGGCAGAGCAGCACAGGGTTGTAAACAACCACCTTTTACTGGGCTCTTTGTATGACTGAAGGTTATAAATTGCCACTGAAAAATCTGATGTGAGAGATAGCAAGTGTAGCACAACCACCTGGAGACAAAGTGCCAGCTACTCTGCCTGAGCAGTCACTGAACACCCTTTTAATGTGCAGACTTGGGGCATCTTAATCCTTGGTGTCTGGCTGAAGTTACATATGGGGAAATCATAACCCTGTATTGTATTGGTGCAAGGTAGGATGTGGAGCTAAGGGTCTGTAGTGGTAA
The DNA here is from genome assembly GCA_013397055.1 of Pachycephala philippinensis. Lineage (NCBI taxonomy): Eukaryota > Metazoa > Chordata > Aves > Passeriformes > Pachycephala > Pachycephala philippinensis. The sequence continues at coordinate 95,424 of VWZT01005336.1, read as the reverse complement.
CTGCAGAGCCACTCCTCAGCATGGAGACACTTTTTTCCAGAAACATCACCTTTCTTGGTTTTAGATGGTGCTTTGGAAGGGCTCTTAAGAACACCCACTTGTCTAGGAGAATGAAATAGCTGAGAAATCAGTCTTTGCTGCCAGTGATGACTGATCCTCCAGCACTGCTTGTGAGAACACCCCTGTTTTCAAGAAAATAGTCTCAAAAAGACCCAGTTCTGGACCAGGCGGGTCCTTCTGCCCTGGAACTTGGCAGTTCCCACAGACCCTGACTGCAGGTGCTGTGAGTTGCAGTCATGTGGCTTCAGTGTGAATTCAGGAAAGATGGCCCTGCTTCTCTAACTTAGCCCCTCTCATGACATGGAAGGTTTCTTATCCAAATCCAGCCACAAGGCAGGGAGAAGCCAGGATGTCAGGGTGACAAGCACAAACACCCTGCATGTCACAGCAGCAGCCTGACTCCAGGATGTTACAGGGGCCTGGCTGGCTCTGCCAAGGCAGAGGAGGGTGCTGGAGGAGTGCTGTGCTGCTATCTTAAGAGATGATGCCAGCAGAGGAAAATGCAGTGAATCCCAAGGCATGTAAGAAGCTGTGTCTGTTTAAGGCACAGCAGTGGTTTTATTTCTGTGGGAGGCATGCTGGCAGGCCGAGGTCAGCTTGGCTTTTCACTGTGGTTGTTGTACATGTTTCAGGAGCTGGTCAACCTCCAGGCTGGAAGAGAGCTGGCTTACTACTACTTCCTAGTTTCTTAGTTTGCAGCCAGCCATGTGGTAAATTAATTGTGTATTGGTCTATCTCCTGGTAAAGCGTTTGGAAGGAGGAAGAGGGAGGGCAAATGCTTGGGTTGTGCTCTCAACCTGACAGTGGGTTGTAGTTTTAAAGAGTAGATTTTAAAAATTGTATAGATCATGAAGTTTGAGCCACAACTTCCTCCAGAGAATCTAACTTGCTACTTCTAGATGTTAAGTTGAAAGCCAGGCATTAGCCAGATTGTATTAGAAGTGCAGGTGAATGCAGTTACTTGTCTCTGGTATCACTCAAACCCAGGTGTTGGCTCACAGTTTTTCTCTCTGTTTGGCTTTTAGACAGCCACGATGCCGTCTTGCGATTCAATGGGGCTCCTGTCAGGGGCTTTCAAGATGATGTGGGGCAAAAGACCACAATTCGTCTTGTGAATTCCCAGGTAGGTCTGAGGAACGTGTGCCAAATAGGCCAGGCGTGGCAGAGCTGTGTAGCTGCACTGTCTGGGAGCTGAGAAGAACAGGGCTGCCCATCTGATTTCTTCTGTCCCTAGCACATAGCTGTAGGATGGGGATGTCTCTCCTTGGAATGGGGGGCAGTTGGTAAATTTGAGGTGACTGGAGTGACACTGGCATGTGCTTGCAAACTTGCAGTAGCCTGTGTGTGATTTACAGCAGGCACAAGGTAATTTGTGTTTTGTCTTTGCTCAAAGGCTCTCTGTAGGCACAGGAAGGCCAGTTCCATGCTGCTGCTGTGCCTTTGGAGTGAGAGGCAGGAACACCACCACAGCTCAGCACAGAGGGGTGCGCCAAGAGATGAGCTGTGCCTGCCCCAGAGATGGGTGTGAAGAATGAAGGAAGTTTGTCTTTTAATAAAAGAACAATGTTTCTTTACTGCCCAGCAATGCTGCAGACTCTGTGGATATCACATTAACCAGGGCTGCTAAATGTCTGAGGACACTTGGCAGAAGACCCACCTTTAAAGCTGTAGCCTGTGCACAGCCAGGAGAGGGATGGGCTCTGGTGGGTCCAGGACCTCATTGCAGAGCATGGTGCCCTTAATGCAAGGCCTTGCTTACAGAGAGAGCCTGCCTCTGAGAGCTCTTTGTAGGTATCAAGGTGTCCCTTTGCTGATTCCCTTTGGCTACGAGCAGGCTGTGAAGCAGACTCTGCAGGATCAGCACCATGTGTAACAGTGCATTAGCAGAGCTAGTCTGCCACTTGGCCAGCAGCAGAGTGAGACCCTTGCTCTTGTAGGTATGTCTCAGAGTGTTTGCACCTCTCCTCCTTAGACCTGTTTTCCTTCATGTTTGCCCATTTTGGGGTGGGAAATCTTCAAGTGTAGATGTGCAGAGAAAAGAGGAAATCACAGTAGTATGTGCTGGTGAGGGAATGGAGGAGGACAGTAAAATATTGAACAGGCCAGGAGTCATTTGGTTAAAAGACCTGGTGCAGCATTGCAGCACTGAGTACAAGCATCTCCTCACCCCACAAGAGGAGGAGGAGGAGGTTGTAGGCACATGAAGGCTGAGGAATTGAGTGAGGGAGAGACGAGTGGCTGAAGTGTAGCTTTTGTAATCCCCAACCAAAAAGGCAGTTTCTTTTCCTTACCCCAAAGCTAAGATTTGTAGGCCTGGAGTTCTCTCACCTGCCCCTGTGTGAGGAGTGCATGGATGCTGCTGTGTAATGAGGTTCGAAGTTTCTCAAAACCGCAACAGGAGCTTGACCATCCTTTTCAAAGGCAAGAAGACAAGGGGCTAATGTGTAACCAATTTGCCTAGTTCATTTTGTGTCTTTTATAGGATATTCTTGCTTCTTGTGTGAATGCTTTTGCTACCTCTTTCTGCTCTTGGGTCTCTCTTCACTTGCTGCCATGCTCTTTGCTGTTGCTTGCTGCATCTCGATTCCCCTGCATTAAACCCCCAGTCAGAAGGGGGACAGTTTGTCCTCTGTGAACCAGTCTGGTTTGAGCAGACAAATCTGGCTGCTGACTTCTGTGCCCTCTTTGACGTCTTTCTCTTTTTTTTTATCTTTCCTGTCTCTGTGTATTTTTATGATGTCAGATAGGTGTTATCACTTAAGCAAACTTTCTCTGGAGGATGTGCTCATTGCCAAGCTCACAGTGATATGAAGAGAAAATATGTCCGTGACCTATGTGCTATCAGTGTTATCTGCACAGGGAGAAGGGTAACTGTGGTTGTACAGCTGCAATATGACTCTCCATGTGGATTCCCTTACTTTGGACCAAGTGTAGTTACAGCCATGTCATTACAGTGCTTCTGTCCTCCATGCAGAGCAGCCTGCAGTCATAGGTGATGTCGCCTCTGAATGGAGACAGCAGCTTAGAAAACTTCAGTTACAGGGAGAACAATATTGCTGCAGTTTTTAGAGGCTAAAGTTAACTCAAAAGGCAGTGTTCATCTGGCTGCTGACCAGGGAAAAAGATGCTTTCCATGTGAGTAGTGCAGGAGTCTCTCTTCTTGGGTTTTTAAACTGAGCAGCTCTGACTGCAGTCCCTGTTAACTTCAGGGGCCATTGGATTGGAAGCCTGGTTTTCTTACATGTTTTTATTTGCACTTTGAATGGTTCAGTGCTGTTCTAGCCTTGGTGACATCATTTAAACCTTCTTGTTAGTGGGGTGGCCTGATCACATTTTGTTTTTAGCTCGCTGCAGGAGCTGTGCCTTATCTTGCCTTGCCCAGAGCTCTTACAGGCATCAGGTACTGGCTGGACAAGCTGTAATTTGTTCTTGTTCTGGGCTGGCTTCTCTTATGTTATAACTGGGAAAAGGAATGGGTTTGGGGCTTGGCTGCTTTTATTTTGGCTCTTACTGCTGATCAATCCTCAGTCCATTGCCAAAGCGAAGGAAATGAGATCTCCCGAATCGGATCTGTCAAAGCTGTAGTCTGTATTGAGTAATATCCCTTTGGCACACAAGGCCAGTGGCCCTAAGTTTCTTAATAATTATTTTAAGATACTTTTCTGTAATTTCCTGGCCAGTCTCTAGGACATACTTGGGCGTGGATGGCCTTAACAGTACAGTGGAGTATCTTGTACATCTGTGTGCATAGAGAAAGATTAATGGATTGGTGCTGACAGGAAGGCAAGAAATTTGGGATCTCCAGATCTGAGGATGTGCTTGTAGGTCCACAAGCTTGGTAGTTGTTCTAAATAAAGAATTTATTTAATGTTGCCTCATTTATTTTCTCAGGCCTTGACTGGTTCATCAGTATTGCTGCCTTTTAATGGCATGTTTTCCTGCAGTCTGACACAAGGCATTGATTTGCCCTGGGAAAGCAGTCACATCTTGCAAAAATAAGGGCTGAAGTACGTGTGAGGGGAGTGCCAATGTCATTCTGGAGGACACAGATCCTTCCTACAGAGCTGACCAAGGACCAGAGTACCTCGTTACTCCCAGCCCTTGTTTCCAGTTCTCCTGGGCTGGCTTCTTGCTGTCACAGAGAGCACTCTCTGCTTTGGCTGCCTTCGCTGTTATTGGCACTAACAGTCTGCAGGGAGGAAGAGAAAGGAGATAGCACATCAGTGGAATGGAGGAAGGCTGTGGTGGGAAAGGAGAGCATGTTTAGATTACAGGACATTGACTGCTGGAAAGAAGGAAATCATTGTGATGTGTCCAATAAATGTACTACGAGGGTAGGGGCTGTATTAACAAGACACTTGTTACACAGTGAACTGGCTGAAGAAGAAATCAAGAAACCAATAGATCAGCTAACTAATTAGGATGAAAAATCTGGGCATGACAAGTAAGTCATGTAGCAATTTAAATGAATTTTACTACTTAGAATCAGTCACTATTAAACAACAACTGGACACTAAAGGTAAATGGGGAGGCAGTTTGCTCCAGCAAACAGGTTAAGTGACTGATAGCTAGCAGGTAGTGCCAAGAACCAGTGTGTGGGAGGACACAGCAAACAGCTTGTGGCTGTGGAGGTGCTCCTCACCTGGTTATCCCTTTGTTTTTGTGCCTGTCACAGCTCTCTCGGGGTTTGTGTGCTTCTGCCAACTCACACGGCTTTAGAAACAATGAAATGAAAATAAAGTGTGTGTGTTCCTTGTCATATCCCTGTCCCTTTGCAGTGCTCCATCCCACTCGTACCCAGCTGAGGGGACGGCTGGTGCCAGCTGCTGTGCCCCTCTTTGCCTCTGGTGTCCACAGGCTGCAGGCAGATACTCACACCTGCAGCTCTGCACACTCCAGCTAACAGTGGCCTAGATATTTTAGCTGCTGTAAGGAAATGAAACCAGGCAGTACACATGGTCAAGGCCAAGGCCTAATCCCAAAGAGTTAAGAACAGATGTGAGGAAACTCTTTTTGCTTTTGGAATAATTCCCATCTGGGCTAGTTGCAGCGTCCTTGTACTGTGGTTATGGGGACAGCCATGCAGGCAGCCGGCTGGCGAGGCAGCCAGGATGCTCAAGGACTAATTGGCTAGCTCATAATTAGATCTGGGGAGAAAATCAGGACAAATGGAAGTTGATTTTTATGATTATGATTTATGATTACGATGTTTACAAGCTGTGCCTGTACAGGTTATGGCTTTGTGTGGGGAGGACAGGAGATTAATTGTTTGATTCAGATTGTTTCTTTCTGCTGCAGACCTGGGTTACCCTTGAGTGTCCCAAGCAGTGGTGGTTGTGTCCAGAGTATAGAGAGAACAACTCTGTTTGAAGCTTTCCTTCTCATTGCTGCTCTCAGGAAACTCAAATCTCCCCTGCCTGAGTTGCCCTCTCCCTGCTCCATGGAGGCGATGGGGGGCTTGGCACGAGGCAGGATTGGCTGGGGGTGCTGTAGCCTCTCATCTCTTGCACTGGTGGTCTCACAGGAGGCTGAGCACTGGCTGCCAGGGTTCCTGTTGCTGAGGAGAAACCACCCACCTGCAGGCCTTTTGTTGGGGGGTAAAGTGAAGGTTCTTGATAAAGCCAACAGTGTGTTTTCATTAGGCTCTGCCTGGACTGTCCTGGTGACTGCTGGCAGCAACTGGTGTTCCCTCCTGCCGCTGGTAGCTGTAGTGATGGGATCCCTCACCCAGGCTGGCTCACCCTGCAGGTCCTGTCCTTAGGGTGTTACTGGAGATGGATAGAAAGCTTTGTAAAGCATTATGGCACTTTTTCTCATGACTCTCCACCAAGTCCTTTGCTGCTAGATAGGACTGGCTTGGGCATTGGAAGGGCATTGCTGGGGCTGTGTCCATGGCACACAGTGGGCCATGCTCAGTAACCAGCAGTGGGGTGGCTCTGGCTGTTCTCAGGTGTGTTTTATTGCTTGGCTGCCTGCTAATTCTGATAGCATACTGCATAACGTTGTATTTGTTGTTCTTATTCAAGCTTGTAACTGTTGAAGAGCAGCAGTTCCTGAGGGAACCACTATATAACACTGGAATCTTAATTGTCTGGGATCCAGCACCATATCATGCAGAAATTCATGAGGTAAGGCTGAGTTTTTTCTAAATGAAATCAGATTCACATGCTTTGAAGTGTTTCTGTTAAACCACTTCCTCCTGTTGTGGGCACTCACTCATTTTAAGGCCATTCTTGTTTACCTTTTTGTTATTATGGATATATCCATGTGTACTTCTAGGAGTCTCCCATGCACGAGTGCTCCTAAGAAAACACTTGCCTGTTCTGACCCCTGTGAAGGGCCTCAGGCCAAGTATAATGGGTCACCACCTTTCCTTTCCCATGGGCTGATGGCACAGGGAGGAGGTCACTGTTGGCTGCAGCAGCTGTCTCATTAGAGGATGATTTCTTCTCTCTGACAGTTAATCTAAGATTTGCTGATGGCTGGTGCTTGGATATTTCAAGCACCAGTCAGCCATGGGATATACTTGATGCATTATGGATTGGGAAACCCTCTGAAGATCTGTGTCAGCTTTCACGTGTGGGTGTGCAATCCCTCTAGCATTCACTTTGATTTTGAGTACAAAAGAGCATTGTTTGATATATGATGAGCTTTGGAGGCTCACAGTAAAAGCAGGTAGGAGGGAACAGTCTATTCTTGACTTTGATTTTAAGCTCTGGCTGTAACTGAGAGGTCTTTGCATTCCTTTCTCTGGCCTCCATTTCCTATTTTCTCACTGATGTTTATTTCTGTGCCTGGTCCCATGGCTCCAGGAGGCACAAGGGTTTATGTACAGCATGTTTAAGAGTCAGTAAGACCAGGATGGGATATTTATAGCATAGAGAAAAAAATCTCAAAATGACTTTAAGAAAACATAAACCATTCCAAAGTTTTTACTGAAAGGGGAAATTTAAGGATGCAAATCAGCTCAGCCTGGTTCAGGAGGCTGAGCTGGGAATACTTGCCTGCAGAATAGGATGCTTTGTATTGCAATGTGGAGAAGGATCTGGGTCTGTAACATTTAAGGCAGATTTCTCAACATCATCTGCTGTTGGGGAGTGCAGAATGAAATTACAAAATATGCTGATCTCATTTAGTGGTCCTTCACTGAGATTTGGGGTTTCCCTGCTCTGTGTCCTGGGTCAGCTCACCACAGTGACCCAAGGGGACAGTGAGTGAGGATGTTTAGGTGAGTGTGACAGTGAGTGAGGAGTGAATGAGGGTGTGTAGCAGGATCTTCTTCCCCAGCAGCAGGAGGTTCACTCATCCTCATTTCCTGGTGGTTACAGTAAAGTGGGCCAGAAATAAAGAATCTGACCTCTTGTTTCTGTTTTGCAGTGGTACAGAAAACCAGATTACAACTTTTTTGAAAGCTATAAGGCATATCGTAGTACACATCCAGAGCAGCCCTTCTATATCCTGAATCCCAAAATGCAGTGGCAGCTCTGGGATATCCTGCAGGAGAATTCCCTGGAGCATATTCAGCCTAATCCACCATCATCAGGAATGCTTGGTAAGATAATTGCCCTCTAAACTTCTGGTTCAGTTCACAGGCAGGAACTCTCCAAGATGCCTTTTTTCAAACACAGCTACTAATTTATGGTGCTTATCAGAGTTGTTTTTACAGTGTTTGTCTTGTGCCAAAATTTAAGCTTCCTGTCTTCAGAGTAGCAGCTCAGTTGTATTAAAGTAAGTGGTTTGCAGCACCCCTCTGAAACAGGAGTTACAAACATGGCCCAGTTCCAGGTGGAAACAGGAGAGCAGACTGCAACACTGGGATGGTCTCTAGGATTTGTAGCTTCTAGTGCCAGAGCAGTTCCCACAGGGTGTGAGAGGAAGGATGTGTCTCCTGCAGGCTCAGATCTGGTCAGGCAAATAAATCTGATTACTGTAAATGAATTCTAGGGGCGTGCCTGTTTCTTTTCCATATATTATTTATATATAAACATATGTGTGTGTGTGTGTGTGGGTATATATAAGACTTACTGGGGGTCTGTGGAGGGCCAGACTGAATAGTTGCCCTAAAAAGGTCAGTGATGTGCCCCCTTACTCAGCATGCCAACATCTTGCTTGTTAGCAGGCTAAATTAAGCTTCTCAGCAAAGGAACTCATTTTTACAATTCTGCTGTTGCAAAAGTTTTCCTACTTAGTGGAGAGCAGATCTCATGACCAGCTGAATAAAAATGAGTGAACCTCTGGGGAAGCTGCCATGTATTTGAAATCACAGCGTAGATGGGCAGTCTTGTCTGCCACGGAATGTCCAACTGCTGTGCTTCCACCCTTTGTCTGCTCCCATCTCTGTTCCATCGCTGCTGGGGCAGAGGCACTTTCTGTCTCTGTGTAAACAGAGTTGATTCATGTTTTTGCCAGGCTCAGCACCTATTAAATCATTGCTTGGATATGTGTAGAGCAGCTATGTAACAGCATAATCAATGATTTCAGCAGCAGAATTGTTAACTGGAGTTATGGGCCTGAAGACACGCATGTCAGACAGCAGCTCCTCCGGGGCTTAACTTTGGGCCAAGTTACCTCGCTTTTTGATTTATAAAACAAGTCACCTTGCCAAATTCAAGGGCATAGATGAGTTCCAGTTTCCAGCTCTGTGTTTCCTGGAAGGCCTGAGTGGGACTGAAAATTTTCTTTTTAAAAGGTGGATGAAAATGTTTAAAATATACTTTAGGTTCTTGTCTTGCAGTTCCTCAGATTGTGCATGGTCCCTGATGTCTCAGATATTGCATGAATTTTCTGGGATGTTACACATTGATTCAGTTTCTCTGGTATATTCTTGCTATTTCTTGCAGTAGCTATGGCTTCCATCTGATCTGGCCAGAAAGCTGGCACAGCACTGACTGGTGTGATGTCCTCGGGTGGTTCCTGTGCCTGTCAGAAGACACAGGAGGGCAGCACTGCTCTGCTCCGGGGAGCCTGGAGAGCAAAGGCTGCTCGGTCTCCCTGAGCATCTCCCAGCACAGTCCCTTTCATATTCCCTGCACTCAAAAGAGGCAGGTGGGACAAATGCAAAGGTCTCATCTCTGCTTATCCAGGCAGGTTTGAGATGGGCTGTTCAGATCAGCTAATTGCAGTGCACTCTTGGCAGACACCCAAGTTTCCATGAAGGTCACAGATAATGGTAGCACTCATAAAAATTGTCCTTTTGGCACAGCTGTCGGTGTAAACAACCTGCTGAAATCAAGTTGATCATACACTTTGCAAGGGAGGGCTTCAGAAAAGAGCCCTGTCTGGCCAGACTTTTCTCGCCCTCTGCTCTGAACGTTAATAAAGGAAACCCTTCCCCTTGGAGCTGCCTGCTCCTTGCTGGCTGCCTGTCCCTCTGGAATGTTTAATCCTGACTCTGGTGTGATGTGGGGGTCTCTGCTCTCTGTCCCTCCCCAGGCATCGTGATCATGATGACGCTCTGTGACGAAGTGGACGTGTACGAGTTTCTCCCTTCCAAGCGGCAGACGGACATTTGCCACTACTACCAGAAGTTTCACGACCATGCCTGCACCATGGGAGCTTACCACCCACTCCTGTTTGAGAAGAACTTGGTGAAGCACTTGAACCAGGGCACAGATGAGGACATCTACACTCGCGGGAAAGTTACCCTGCCTGGCTTCCGAAAAGTGCATTGCTAACGGATTGGTTTTACTGTGTTTAGTTTTCCTTGACTTTCGAAGCACTTTTTAAAATCAGGGTTGTCAGATTTGTTAGGTCTAAGCACTGGTGTGTTTTGACAGCTCTTCCATGTAGCAAGGCTTGCTCTTAGGACTTTGTTGACCAGCTCTCTGAGCTGTAAGGCTCACTGTGGTACAGCCACACTGTACCTGCATGAGTCACTGCAATAAATGGACTCCCAGTGGAGCCAGGCTCGTGCAGCACGTGGATACCTCTGGCTTCATCTCAGCTGGTGACGGTGTAGGGGAAGCACGGGAGAGGCTTTCTAAGTAGAGATTGCACAAGTCAGGATCATATGATGAACATAGTTTGGTTTTCTTCAAAGGGGTTGTGACAGCCAAAAACCTGCTCCATTGGGAAACATGAAAAATCATTTAAAATTTGTTCCCATAGTCAGAAGCTCTTCAGAGTAGGGCTGATTTATGGAAATGCTGTCAAGCTGTGTAATGATAAGCTAAACTTCTAGTCCAAAATATTTGATTTTATAAACAGTCTGTGAACTTCCTCCCAAATTGTAAGACTTCTGAAACCACTCAGGTGACGTATTTGGCAAAGGAAGAGGGAAGCAATTAATAATTCAGTGAATCTTGCAAGACTTTTTAATCTTTTTACTTTTTTTAAAAATAATTTAAAATAAATTTTAGTGATCTTTTCCTTCTCCAGTACATTGCTGGGCTTGGTACAGAAGAACCCTTACAGCAGAAAGGTTTTGGGAAGATGCTCCAAGGCACAAATGGGAGAACGCACGGGAAGTCTGTGCCTTTTTCCAGCTCTCTGCTGCTCTACCTTTGCAATTGTTGGAGAATTACTTGCTGTACCCAGTAACACAAACACCACAGAGCTGCTGCTAGATGAGTTCCAGCCTCTGCAAGCCCACAGAGGGGATCTCTCGACTGCTGTGTGCTTTTCTACATAGGTGGGGAGCAGGTTTGCCACTTCCATGCTTCTTTAGTGGTGGGGAGGGAGAGTGTGCTCTGCTTCTCATGCTGAAACACAGGCAGAACTGAGAAGGGCAGCTTCTTCCTGCTCCAGGGACTCCTGTGGCAGCGTGGTGGAAGTGCAATCTCTGTGTCTTAGTGAGAACACCTTCCCTGTCTTCTGTACTGGTGTGTTTCATCAGGTCTGTAAAGAAAGCTTTCTCTTCTCCTGTTTTGAATAAATCCTGTGAAGTCATTGGCCTCTTTTTGCCTTGGTGAATGGTAAATGTCTTGTCTCCATGGTCCCGGGTGATTTGTACTAGCTTTGCTCCCTGCTTGTTCCAGGGAGCCCTCAGCTCTTGCCCTGCTGCTCCTCCAGCTCGGAGCCTGTCTTTCTGGACACTCATCCCTGGGATGGATTGGATCTGTCAGTGTTTACAGACTGCATACAGGTGAAGACATCCAGGTCCTTGCCCTACTGCTCAGGAGCACCACATTCCACTAGGACAGGAATGCAATGAAGGCAGCTGGGTCTTGGAAAGCATTCCTTTTCACTGCCAGGGGAAGAGAGAGCTTACAAAGGAAAAGCCAATTAGGGGTTGCTTGGGAGAGCCACAGTAATCCTCTCCCCATCTGCAGCCTTGGGTTTTGACAGTCCTGCCTCTGTTTCTTGGATCCAGGAGGTATCTGCCACAGCAATTTTCCTTCTTACTAGGTGTTTAGTTGAGATTCAAATAGCTTCTGACTTTTTTCCTAGGCTATTTCATCTGTTACTTCTCACAGCAATATTTTCCACCAACTCCCCTGCTGTGGAGACCAGCCCAGCCACCCTCCTTGGCTCGGGCTGTGTGATGGATGAATGGTTTGTGGCTTCTGGGAAGCCAGCACAATCTGCCTGATGCTCACCTGGGGTCCCAAACCCACCTGCTGCCCTGCAGGGCTCCTGCAAGGAGATAAAATGTCCAACAGATTCCCCAGATCTCTCAGAACCCTCAGTTACTTGGGGGCAATAGTCTTGCCCTGGGCATGGAATTTCAAATGTTATGCTAACAGTTTTAGCTGCATCCAACATGTGATTCATTTACAGTCTACACAGAGTTTTACAGGAATTCTGACAGAGCTTAAAATAGGCCAGTGGTAACTCTCTTTTTTTTCTCTGCCTAGATGGAAATCTAATATAGATTGCAAGCGATGACAAATGTGGTATTTAGAAGAGCCAGGTGTAAGTTAGTGGGCAGTAATAGCTAGGTGGTAACAAAAGCCTCACCCCTCCTGCAGTCTGTACCATTTCCAGAGTGAACAGCTTTCTGCCTGTGTAGAAAGGGGGAAAGGGGCAACACTGCCCTTTGCAGTTAGCCACTGAAGGACTAAGTACTGGGAAGGGTGCTCTGTAATTATATGGGAAAGCTGAAAAATATTTCCAGCTAGAACTGGTTTCTACCCCTCTTTGGCTTTGCAGTTTTAGAGAGCCATGGCCATGGGTGGGAAGAGGTTATCTGGTCAGACCAGAGCCCAGAGGAGGTAAGTGCCACTGTCAGGAGTGCAGGGTAGGACAAGGAAGTATTTGAGTGATGTAAAAGGAATGACAATATGTTACTGGCAGGGCAACACTGGACTTCATGGTCTTTTAAGATTTTTCATTGTCTGGGCTGACAAAGCTGCTTGCGGGTTTTATGGTTTGCCTTCACTAAAGAAAAGGGGAAGAAAGTCACAGAAATTTGAACTCTATGCACCTGAGTCAACACATCTGTCCTAGCTGCCCTACGAAGGATGGAGTGGGTGAGTGGGAACTAGATCTGACAACACACCAGTATATCAACAGTGATGGTTCAAAAGATACGTGCTGGCACTCCCTGAAGAGAAACACAAGCTGCCCCAGCCTTTGTTCTCTGTGCATGCACGCAGCTGAAGGTGTGGGTACAGGCAGGATGCCTCATCCTCCTCTGCTCTGTGAAGTCTGACGCTCTTGCCCAGAGCTGTGGGTGTTTGATTTCACTTGTGAATTCTACCAGCCTGGCAGGGAAACTCCAGCACTTGTGTCAGGTAGTGACACAAGGCACAGTATGGCAGCATCAGGCTTCCTTTTGGAGCAGATAATTGGTGTGCATGGCTATAAATACCTTAGTTCCTATCCCTGTGCATTGATAGGAGAGGGGAAAGTTGGAGTTTGTGGGGTTACCTGGTGTCACTGTGCTCAGCAAGGCATCACCTGTTGCTCATGAGCTCCCTGGGAGGTGCTGGGAGCAAGCTGGGACCCAGCTGGCTTTGTGCCTCACTCCAGAAGGAGCTACAGATCAGGACTCCTTTTCAAAGACAGAACTTGCAAGGAAGAGGATGTGCTTATTTCTAGCTTGGTTCTGGAAGTGCAGATGAAGGTAAAATTGTGTCTCTCTCAGCTCTAAGCAAACAGCTGCTTCTCTTTTTGACCTAAACTCAGTGAGCTGCTTAACAGCCTTGTCTTGTGAAACGCATGGAAAATGGCTTCAATACACAGGACTGTGACTGGTCATCCAGGTAACACATTGGAGGGGGGTCTGGTGTTTCTTGGGACTGATAATGCTCAGACCATGTCTGAGCACAACTTACCTGCTGTTTTGGTGGTGGGTGTGCAAGGCTTCTTTCAGGGGATTGTTCTAGAGGGCTGCAAACACAGCACCCACACAGTGTCTGCACTGAGAGAGGAAGGAGCCCTTGTAGGGGCCAGCCTTGGCACCTCTCATCTTTCACCCAAGTCCTGTGAAATACTTCCCCCATGTGTAGGTGGCTCCTGCCACTCCTTATCCTCCAGGATGTCACCTCTGCAGAGGTGGCACACGAGGATGTTTGTGTCTCCAGGTTTTGCAAGAGTTTGTATCTGTGTGTTCATTGCTTACACTTAGCTTGCAACTTCATGTGTGATAAAGGGAGAAGTTAACTTTAATTGCATCTTTTAACAGCCAGGTGGACATGAAGCTTAGTGCTCTGCCACTAACTTGTGTTCAGTGTACAATGAAGAAGACTAATTTAGGGAGAAAATTAAACCAATGAGTATTTGAAAAAATAAAAAGTTCCTCAGTTCAAGATATGTTTTAGGAAGATACATGGATGTTTGCAAAAGCAGAATGGAAGATGAGCAGGGAAAATCAGGCATGAGAGATGGTTTGAAAAAGTGTTTGTTTAGTATAGTTTATTCCAAATAAAGTCTCTGAAAGCCAGAGAAGGGCAGGAGCAGAGGGAGTGGATTAAAAGTGGTTTGGTTTGGAGTGAGTGACTTCTGGCAGAAGCTGGATCTCTTGGAGCAGAAACAGACACTTCCCAAACCCCAGTGAGCTTGGCTTGCTGTTTCCATCCAGGTCTGAGTGTGCTGCTGGTTTTGGATGTCAGTGTGCATGGAAAGCTGTGCTTATGGGAACAAAACCAACTTGGAATGTCTTTATTTCCATTCTTGCAAATACCTTGCAGTGTTTTTCCTGCCTGACCCTTGCATCCTTTACAAAAACAACAGCAAGGTGCTTCCATGGGCCAACACTGGTTCTAACCTGGGACAAACAAAAGGGTCCTTGTAACAAGCGGATTAAATCAGCCAAACCTTTGCTAATCCTGCTCCAGGACAGCTCTGGTGTGTGTTATCACCTGTTCCAACCCCTAGGAATTCACACAGAGCCTCCACGGGTGCTTACCTCGTACCACTCTGGTGATGCTGAAATGCCCTGGGCCATTTCAGGTCTATAAGGTAACTTGTCAAAATGGGGAATACCTGAGCCTTTCTCTGACAGTTAAAGGCAAATGAAATGCAGGGCCCTGGATGGTGGAAGTGGTACCAGCATTTGTAGCACTCATTTCGTTTCCCAAAAGAAAATAAAAATCACTAATGTGTGAAAATAGGCTGTATTTCATTAAAAGCCAGTTTCAGGTATATCTGGCAGCATAAAAATAGGAAAACTGAATTGCATGCTCGGTGTGTAGTTGATATATTAGAAAATTACTGTTATTTATGGTGCCTGGAGTATTACATAAATGCTAATTTTAACAAGTATACGGAGGGGGAACTTCCTTAGTTTTCTCCTGCTCAGCTGAGTGTTCCACACCCATTCAGAAATGCTGAATAGCTGCATTGCCACTTAAAATAATTCCAAAAAACAGAAGCTGATCTTTAACTGGGATAGGTCACTGAAGTGTCCTACCTTCAAGGAAGCTATAAATCATTTTCATGAACTGAGAATCTGTTTCCCCTCTCGGTTGCCTGCTTTTTCCTTGGGGATCTTCACAGACATTATCCTACTTGATTCTTTCTTGCTTTACGAAAGATGCCTTAAAGGCACAAATTTCTTAAGTAAATATGTGTGAGGGGGCATTTGCATTGGAATTTAGGAAGAAGGCTGAGCAGTTAAGGCTGGGCCTGCAGTGCCTGGGACAAAGTGCAGAGCAGTTTCTTGCTAGAGGAACAGAGTTTTATAGGGAATTTGGAAGATGCTGACTTGTCCCAGGCGCCAGTTTAAGGCAGTTTGTATGGGATGTGTGAAGCAGGACTGAAGCTGAAGAGCTTAAGGAAAACAACAAACAAAAAGTGTTTTGTTAGAACTGAGATGCTCCAAGCAGTTTTGACAAGAAGCAACCTAATCTTATTGAAGTAGGACAGATTATGGCAGATAATTTGAGTCTGACCAGGCTAATTGTGACCCATAGGTTAGATAAACTCTTTTCTTATTTTTAATAAGTAAGAGCTCTAATTTGCATAAATAAGATATGCAGTCTCTTTATTTTTCTTCCCTGCTTCCAGTTCTAGAGCTTGTTTTTGTTGGGAGGTCAGCGAGTGACTGGGACAATGAGATGGAGATTTGGCTTTGAATGGCATGAGGTAATTGTGTGGGTAAGTTGTGTATCCTGGCAGCATCTGAGCTCCCTGTGTCCAGCTGGTCCCCGGAGGTGCCAGGTGTGTGGAGCACTGGTTCTGCCCCATCGTTACAAAACCATTGTAGTCTTGCTGAACTGGCTTTGAAGGTTGAGCTCTCAGAGAGCTTGAGCTGGCTCTGAGCTCTCCTCACAGCTGAGCTGCTGCCTCTGATCTTCTCTGTTGAGCTGCTGTGTAGGTCTGAGGTGTCCGTGTGCCCCAGGGCAGACACTGCCTCCTGCTCTGGGTCATTCTGCCACCAGGTGGAGGTGACACAGCTGTAGCTGGGAGTGGCTGCTTTGCATTCCACTGACTGCCCATACTGGTGAGGGATGCAAATAAGAGCCATAAAATGGGTATGTTTTCATGAACTGAGCCCACACAGCCATTGTTGGATTGACTTTTCACTGGCCCTACCCAGGCCCTGCTGGGACACTGGGGTGAGGTTGGGGTGGCTGGGGGCACCTGTATTGCAGCCGTGCCAGCCTCTGTGTTTCTCACCAGTATGGAACTCAGAAACTTTCCCTGGGTGACAGAGCAATAAATCCATCTCCTCCCTGGCCATGTCCTACAAGGAAGGAAGGAGGTCTCTCCAGATCCCAGTTCTTGCGATGTGTAAAGCAAACAAAAGCAGAATAAATGAGTGTGAGTGGGTCTGGGGTATGTAGGGACACCTGGGACTGGAAGCTGGCCTATCCCTGGCCTCCTGATGCCTTCCTGCCTGTAGACACCCAAACCTGTGCCCTGAAGGAATTCTGATTTACTCTGGTTTAACTTTACACTTTTAGTTAATAAAGAAATATAATAACGGTGCTATAATGCAGCATTGTCATATGTGGCAGAGAATGGAAAAAATAGCAAATGAGTAGCCCCGGTGGTATGTATGAACAAGGAAGTGGTATGTCAAGAAATCAGCTATTTTTATCACTGTTTGCCATAAAATGAACAGTACAGGAAATAGTTTTAAGCTCAATTAATTTTCAGTTCTCTTGAATAACTATTAATATTAAAACAAAGCTTGTGCTGCCCCCTGCTCCCCCGTTTTCTGTCCAACCCCGTCACCCCCAGCGTGTCAATGGCCACACTGGCACCTGGGGATTCCCGCTCCATGGAGGAGCTGTGTCACCCCACTGCACCTTCCCTTGCCCCAGAAAGTCTCCAAGGGGCTGGAAAGGGACAGTGATGGTTGTGGGTTTCTCCTTTATGAAAGCTGTGTGTGTGCCTGTGGTCAACCCTGTCACTGTTCTCTATCCATCCATTCTGGGGAGCAGATGGTTTATGTAGAGCTGTGCTTGATATTTCCATAGCCTCAGCATTACATGGATGCTTTTATTCACTAATCTTCCAGTGTAAGCAATAAAGCATCTTTGGAAAAGCTGATACACAGATTAAAAGCAGCTGAGCCATCCCATCACCTGAAGTCATGCTTCGTTTTTTGCAAAGTGTAATTTGTCAGCACACGGCTCTTAAATTCCCCACTGTGCCCACCTGTAACTGTGGAGGGGGGTGTCACAGGGGAGTTGCTGTGAGAAAAACAATAAATCCAGAAAAGTTCAGCCTTGTGGTTTGCTGAAGCAGGTGAAGCTGCAGTTGTGGTGCAGTGAGAAGCTCATTAAAAGTGAGGAGAGGGATGCAACTCTAAAGGAATTTTACAGCACTGAGCAGGAGGTACCAGTATTGCACAGCAGGTGTGTGTGGGAGCTGTGCCCCACGCTGCTTTCAGCATAAGGACACTAGAAGGGCAGATTTTTACATCTCAGGTACAAACCATATGGATACAGCTGTTTGTGCCAAGCATTTTGTTACAAAATCCCTGTACTGCAAAGCTTAGCTTAATCCCTCCGAACTCCCCAAAGCCCTTGGGAACACCTGAGTATCTTGCTTGAGGTTTTCAGTTGTGATGAAGTTGCACTTCAAAGCTCTTCTATGGATCAGCAAATGCCAGAAACACTTTATTTTTTTCCTTTAAAGCAGGGCAGAGCCTCCAGTGACTGCTCAGTACAAGCCTGAGAATTGCAGTGCTTATGAAAACACATAGAGTCGATGACATCTCTCTGACCTGGTCAAGTTAAAAATTTGCTCTCTGTTTATTCACTAATGTACCTTTTGCCTTGATTCATAAAGGTAGTGATCTGGCAGAACCGAGTACAGTATTTCCAAGAGCACAGCTCTTAAAAACAGCTCTTCCTTTGAAGTCAGAAGGTGATTATTCTACCAGGAGGAGCACTTGGCACTTGTTCATGGTCAAACAATAACAAAAGCTTGGAAATCATTAGGGAAAGTAACCAGGAAATGGCATGTTGAGTGAGAATGGGAAGAGCTGTGCAATCAGTTTCAGGAAATTCTATATAATAAACAAAACAAAAGCCCCAAACCGATCTTATCAGCAACATATCTAATGAGCAAAGTACTTGACATGCACCTTCACACTTGGCACTCAGGAGTGTCCTGAGTCAGTGTGATTTTGCTGCAGTATTAATATTTTAAGCTCCTCTACTGAAGCAAATTCACAGGCACCCGTAAGAAATGCTGTAGTGCTACAGCAACTTTCCATTTGCAAAGGTGAACAATTTGCCTGGTGCAGAAACTGGAGCATCTCCCTTGGCTGATTGATGCGAGGAGCCAGTACTCCATGAGGAGACTGCAGGGAGGGGTTTGTGCTGGAGTGCTGGGTTCCTTCTCTCTTTGCCAGAGCTGTGCTATTCGGTGTGATTTAAGTTGTTTGTGTACTCCTGGGACTCTGCTGGCTTTTATTGCCATGAGATGTGTGTGTGTGTACAGGCATAAGGGGAAGAAGCAAAAAGCTGCAGGGTGAAGCAGTGGTGTTTTGAGCAAGAATGGCAGTGAGGGGCATTCCTGGCTTTTCTACTGAATCCAGTATTCAGGATTCCTCACAGTACAGCAATATCCGTTGGGAGGATGGGGCACAGGGTGGAATTTGGGTAGTGGAAATATTTACACATGCTTCAAAATGTGAGCAGGTGTAACCAGTGGAGATCTTCACACTTCAGCTAAAGGCCACGTGTAAATGAAAATGAGTTTCTTTCATTCAGCTGCTGTTTAATGAATTTTGCATGCCTTAATTGAGTTCTCAAGGTCAGTGCTTCCAGTCCATTCAGGTTGCCACTGGTTGGTCAGTGCCTTCACTGCCACTCTTTGGCTGTTTACTTTTGTAGTATTTGAAGTAATTAAAGCCACTAGTGTAGTCTAAAATCAGCTTTCTAATGCTGCCACAGCAACTGCTCAGTTTCTTTCTCAAGATTCGTAATCTGATTCTTTTAGATAACTGGCTGGAAGAAAAGAACTCAGGAACAAAAAAAGGCCTGAATATATCAAATGGGATAAAATCTCAGCCTCCTCCCTCCAACTGCAGTAGATACTTTCCACAGTGAAGTACACACTTAAATTAAAACAACTTTTGGTACGCACTATGAAAACGTGCACAATTGCAACTGTCTCATTACAAAGCTAAGGAACTGAGTATTTAAAATCAAGAGTCCCTTGAATTGTTTGAGGAAAAATACCTGAAGCCTGATAGTTTTTTTATGTGAAGCAATTTAGCATCACCTCAGAACAGCAACTGTCCATGTTTGGGGCGTTTCCTATCCCCAGTTCATTCGTTTCTGTCCACATTCTGGAGTGTTTCTGTCCCCTTGAGGTACGTGGAGTCAGCCAAGGGATGGGATTGCACTGCTGGGTGAGCTGGACTATGCATGGTGGGGAAAAATAACACGTGATGGGCTCTTCCATGTTCTCTTGGGAGGAGAAGGAGTTCTCTTGCACAGGAGAAGGGAGTGCAGCTGGGAATGTGCTGCCTCCTGTCCCCCACAGCCCCTTCTCTGCTGCCCCTGGGCAGGGGCACAGGGCAGCTGCCAGGATAGCAGGGGCAGTGGTTCCAGCTGCCAGCGGGCTCCCAGAGCAGGAGAGTTCCCTCTTCCGTGGGAGATACTCTGTTGTACAGGGTCAGGAGACTCACGTCCCTGTCTGTTTTTGATAAATCGGGAACAAATTTATACCCTTGTATTTCAACCATTTAAGTACGTGCATGTGACTTTTCCCCTCTTGCACGTTTTTTTTCTAATTATAATTTTCTGACATGCTTCCTGGAAGCCAAAGTTATTAACATTTATCCTCCCAGGACTGAATGCCTCTGTTCAGCTCTGAATCACTCTTCCAATTACAAATTAATTTATCCAGGATTACTCTTTGCTGTGATGAGCAGTAATGAGCAGTGCACCCGTCTTAGACTGAAATCTGCCGAAGGGAAGAAGTAACATGTCTGTGGTGTATCTCTGAGGCTCAGCTTCGTGAGAGGTGTACTGAAACAGGCTGAATGTTTGGGAGGGCAATAGGGGAAGTGTGATGACTGATTTACTCCCAGGAGTTTTACAGTGTGCAAGTGGGACAAAGTCCCAGTGCAGGAGAGCTCCCCAGGGCTTCTCCCCCTCACCTTCCCTCCCTGACTCTTGGGGCACCACCTTTTAAATTAGCCTTGGCTTTCTCCCTGCTGCCCTGTTCAGGAGAGAATCCAGATTGCTGAAGGCATCTCAGTGCTCCAATTTGCAGACCAACAGCAACTCGCAAAAGAAGTGTTTGTTCAACTGGGTAGATTAAGATCACTCTTCCCTGGTTTTGGAAAAAATGCAGATACTTGGCTGTTTGTTATTCAAAATAGAAAAAGCTGTTAAAAGTATTCTTAAAAGATATAGGTGGTGGGAAATGACTAAAAAGCTTTTAGCTGTTTCCACCACAATGAAATCTGCAGTGTCTGTAGCCCAAACTTTGGGCTGGCTGGTGAGAATCCCTATTAGAGTAACAGAGCCAGTCCTGAGGAAGCCTGCAGGGAAATCATATGCCTGAAATGTGGGAAATGGCATTTGCTTTGGGATTGTCTGCCAAGACAGAGAACCGTCATGATCAGTAAGTCAATATCTGGAGGGCATCAGCATGAGAACCTGCTGTGCATTTGGGTCATCAGTGAAAAGGCATAAGCTAAAACCCCTTTGGGATCACCTGAGCTGCACCCAGGGCACTCCCACTGCATGGCTGCACATCACCCAAAGGCAGAACTGACACCTCACCTGGGGAGCTGCTCATTGAAAGCCAGCTGGTTGGGAGCTGCAGTGTCACCTGCCTGGATCTGACAGTTACTCTGTAAATAAACCTCTGCCTTGACATGGGTCAGCTCAGAACTCCGAGTTGGGGCTTTGGGGTTCCTGCCTCAGCTTGCACCCACTCAAAAGAAGCACAGCCTGGCCAAGCACATTAATTTCTGTAACCCCCCCACTTGCCTGGTCAGTTCCAGCAGGTCTAGATGGATTTCCTCTGTCCCCCTTGTCTTAATTATTTTATTCTTATCTGAAAGCAAATTCAGAGAAGTACAACTAAAATAAACATGCCCTCTCTTTTCTTGGAAACGCTGATCCCTGTTTGTTAGACATGCCTATGACCTCCCAGGTTAATTGAGCAACTTTCTGATGCAGCATGGGGGTAAACCTCTTCTCTAGGTTGGTGTCAGATGGAAAATTCAGGAGGTGGAGGCATTTCCTGCTGAGTGGGCCTTGGAAATGTGTACAGGGATGAGCAGCCCTGCTAGTGCTGCCTGCATGGGGCAGCTGTGTGCAGGAACAGGGAATTATTGATGTCACTGAGCTGGTTCCTGACACCACAGCAGGAGCCAGGGCTCCTGGTTCCATTAGCAGCTTCAGACTCAGCTGAAGATGTTTTAGCACTGGAAAGCCTGTCTGATTAATCTTATTCTCACTGATTTACCACTGTGTCATTGTCTGGTTTTTGATGCAAAGTGGTGTGGGTTTTTAGGCAAATTATATTAAAAACCCCAATACACAGAATGAAGGTTGAATGAAGCTTTCTGTTGCTAATCAATCTTCCTTTATTCCATAAACATATTTTTATTCTATCATCATCATTTTGGATTGAGGGGAACATTTTTGTTATTTACCATATTTATAAGTCAGTTACCTTGTTTTTTTTCTTTTGTTTTCCTTTCCCTCATTTATATCTCAGTTGTAAGATAGGCCCTTCAAGATGAAAACCATAACTGATGTTGGGGTTTAGCAAAGGAAAACCTTAATGTGACTGGAGAGTGCCTGCTGTTCCCTGGATCTGAGGGGTCACCTGGTCCTGGTCACTGTCCCCAGCTGAGTTGGGCATGGTGGGCTGCTGATTCAATGTGTTGGGCATCGTTGGGCATGGTGTGCTGGCATGGTGTGCTGGTGATTGTGGTGCTCTGCAGGGTGTGCTGGTGATTGTGGTGCTCTGCAGGGTGTGCTGGTGATTGTGCTGCTCTGCAGGGTGTGCTGGAGGAGCTGAGCCCCACTGAGGGANGGTGTGCTGGTGATTGTGGTGCTCTGCAGGGTGTGCTGGTGATTGTGGTGCTCTGCAGGGTGTGCTGGTGATTGTGGTGCTCTGCAGGGTGTGCTGGTGATTGTGCTGCTCTGCAGGGTGTGCTGGAGGAGCTGAGCCCCACTGAGGGAAGGGCTCTCTGTGCAGTGCACGTAGAGAGGTCACTGCTGGGCTTTCTCAGAAAGAGCTTTTTTTTATTTCTGCTGAGATACTTGAGATCTCAGCGTTGTTCATGCTAATTTTAAACTTGTAAGATGGTTCTCATGGGCTGTTTATGGAATGGTTGGCTCTTCAAAGGCCCAGAGGGACTTTTTCTGTAGAGCAAGCCTGAGAACTTCACTCAGGGAGACTCGCCAGGAACCCAAGTCTTTCATTTATTATACTCAAATGTACAGCTCACTAAACAGGGTGAATCCTGCAGACTTAATGCAGCTTCTCAGCTTGGACTGACCACATTGAAGCTGAGGGAAGTGCTCAACAGACTTCAAATAAAGGCTTGTATGTGTATGGATGTGTGTGGGACTGGGGTCAAAGAGACTCCAGTACCCCAAATCTGTAGCTTTTGAGAACTAGGCTGCTGAGTGAAGATCATCTCCAGCTGCCATGCTCCTGAAAAGTTAGGAGAAGACCTCATACATCCTCACCAAGGACAACTTATTTTGGAGAAGTCAGTTTTCACACCTGACTGACTCAGTATGCAGTGGTTTCCTACCTGGTTTCTGTTATGCTGAAAAACTTGCAGCCTGACTGGATTCATTGTTTTGGAGCTTAAGGGGAGAGTTAAATCCCTCTTCTGCTTGGTAGTGCACATGCAGAGGTTTCTTTCTGTAAGCAACCCCCCCTGTAGTGAGGATTAAGCATCAGTGGGCGGAAATAAAGACAAAGAAACAAATAGTCCTCTCTGAGGTCGTTATGGAAGGCACTGTGCAATAATACCTCAAACTTTCGACTGTATTTGGGTTATGTAGATGGACAAGATAGGATCTTTTCCCTGTGTTTCCTCAAATTTTAATTAGGCAGTTCAACAAAGCAAAGGCAGGTAATTGGTCATATAATGCTTGTATAAATCTTTTTCCAGTTCTTGTGATGGAACAGGGTTATGTGCACTTTGACTTTAATAATCTTCTTTTGTTTTCTATCTTTCTTTAAATAGATGCTGGAATTCCTTCTCCATTGTTCATCAGTTTGGGCTGTATAACTGTGTCAGTTGATAATTTAGAGCAAGTAGAATAGGATCCTCTCTATTCATTCCTCCCATGTCTCTTTTGAAAGGATGTTTTTCTTCTTGGATCACAGCAACTTCTGCTGGAAGTATTTGTGGCTGGCACTTAGTTAATTTTTTACTACATTTAGATCATAAGTGTGACACTTGCATGAACCCTCCTAAGTGGAGCTTTTTTCAGCATCTTTGCCTTCAAAAGCACTCCAGGCTTTTAAATCTCATCCATGGGAGGTACTTTGCAAGGGTTCATTAGGTGTGAGCAGCAGGCTTTGATTTATTTGATGAAAACATGTCTGTGGTGTGTGAGGCTGGCTGCTGTGGGGCTGCAGGCAATGAGAAATGTGGTCTGTTAGCAGCTCCTGAAGAGGCCAACCTAGAAACAGAGACCAGACAGGAGCAAGGGAATAAAGGTGGATATTTATTTGAAAGGCCTTCAGAGGCACACCCTGGGCAGGCCAAAGGCTGCACCCAAGATGGACCCCGAGTCACGAGTTCTTCACACTTTTATAGCTTTGGTCCATTTGCATCTCAACCCAATTTCACCAATTAAACTTTAGCTAATGATGGAATTTCCCCTCAGCTTGCCCCCCTTCTCAAGATGCTGGGTTACACATTTTGGGCCTAGGCCGGGCTGGGTGTCCTTGGAGAGCAGCCTGGAGAGGCTTTGTTCTGTCTGTCTCAGCATGAGAGAGCAGCAGCTCCCAGGCTGCAGGACACTGCAGAGTTACACACTGGGAATGCAGGATTTGAAAAATATAAAAGTTAAAACCTAAGGCATCACACCGAATGTGGCATGGCAAATGTGCTGCCACTGGGACATAGCAATAGTCCTCTTGTGAGCTTGTTAAGGTCTTTGGCTTTGTTTTCATCTTTGGTTACAGCTGTGGCCTAGAGAGCTGCAGGTGTGCAGCTGCATCACACTGTCTTGTGGCCATCAGCAAATTCATGGTGGTGCCTCACAACAACTCCTGTGGGCTGGGGTATCTCCTGGGGCTGGGGCAGCCCTGGGGCAGGAGGTTCCTTCCCACCCCCTGATGGTGTTGGGGTGGGATGTGCTGTGCCCAGGCCAGGGCAGAGCTGTGGGAAGGAGCTCTCTGCTCACAGCACTCCTGCTTCCAGACCCCTGCTGGTGCAGCCCTGCCTCTGCTGAATGACTAAACCAAATCACTACAGTGGCCCTCACCTCACGGGAAGCATGGGGAAGGGCTGGCAGGAGCAGAGCTCCGTGAGGGATATGCGCCTTTTGACAGCCGTTGACATGTCTGGAGCTGTGGTGCATCTTGCACATTAAAGAGTGGATGCTCTGGGCCAGATCCTGGCATTGGCAGGGCAGGGACTGACTCTGCTGACAGCCCAGTGTTTGCCCTGTGGAGGACTTCTGGCTGCGTGAGGATGTGGAAAGTCGACCTGAATTAACATTTAAAAAACCAGATCATTTCAATTGGTTAAACTCTCCTGTGAACTTGGATTTCAAATAGTGTTGCTTTACTATCAGGTACTTCAGATTAATTCTATCTGAAAGTAGAGTAAGGACCACTAACTCAGAATCAAAGCAACTTAATGCAGATCAACCCATTCCCTTTCAATCCACACCCCTAAGGTAACTCCAATCAATTTCCCTCTGTCTCCCTGTGCAGGCAGGTCCAGGGCCCCAGTGCCCTCCAGAGTGGTTCTTCTCTCCCAGGCAGAAGCAGCTTTTAAGCAGCTTTTTTGATGGCCTAAAATTGCGTCATCATTACTTTTTTCCTCATTGGAAAGAGCCTCTCTCTGCTGAGGAGCAAACATTGTAACGTTACAATTAATTCCACCATTGTAATTAAGAACTGCCTACCAGACACTCTCTGCTCCACTTCTAATTGGAAAATCTTGTGGAAGGACCTGGAAAAGCTCTCAGTCTCTATCATCTCAGTGACAAATTTCACTGGCAGCCCCAACACTGCTGCTAAAATGGTCCTTTTACGTTTAAATCACAACTGATAACTTACACTTTATGCAAGAGACAGGGTTCACACTTAGCTGAGTGCTGCCTTCCAGCCTTCTGGCAAAGTAAAACTAGTAACATATTCTAAAGTAAAATTACATGCAAGCACATGTATGATGATCTACAGCTGGAGAATTTGATGCTGCCTCCTCTCTCCTGCTAAGAAAAGGTGCTGAAAGGCCTTCTGCAAGAAAACCTATGGGGGAAATGAAAGGTGCTCTGCAAAAGTTGTTCACGGACTGCAAGTTCAACTGGCCCCACCAGCAGGACTTGCTGGTTTTCTTGAAAACAAGAAAATCAAGGAATCAGGAAAAGAAAAGGGGCTGCCTGGTATATTCTCTCTACTTGGGTTGCCAAAACATCATGAAAGTGTTGCACAATCCTTTATGGGCTGCTTAAAGTACTGGTGTCATTCTGCTCTAATTTGTTCATCTGTTATTGACCTTGCTTATAGTTTGATGGGAAAACCCAATAAACATAGAAACATTTTCTGGGGGCTCGATGTTATTTCAGTTGTCAATGGTGTGACCCAAGAGCACCACTGTTTTGGGCAATATTCTCTAAGGCTCAGGGGAGAAAAAAGCCATCTAGCCCATGCAGAAGACAAATAAAATCAGTCACTATAGCAACTGCAGTGAATGTTAATCACCCTAAGTTTAGTTCTCCCCCGGTACTGTGCTATGTAAAAATAACGTGTGTGTCAGCTTCCTACCTTTCTGGGTGCTGTCCTGGCCACAACCCCGGCCTGCTTATTGACAGAAACTCTGCAGGGTGAGTCCAGAATGAGTGCTGGCTGTGCCCTCCTGCATGTGGCCAGTAACCCCAAGTTTCCTTGGGAGCTGGCTCCCTGCAGCTCCAGCAGATCTTCCTCCCTCTCCTACAGGACTTGTGCTTGTTCTCCTTCTAATCTGGGACCTGGGTCTTTTAAAGCTAAGCTGGCATTTATGTTCAATTCAAGGTGAGGCAGAGGGGGACTGAGAACTGATTTGCTTAAAATTAACTTCCAGGCTGTGAGAAAAACTCCCATTGCCTGAAGAGACTTTTCCTCAGTGTTTCTTCCTGAAGTGAGGCCAACACAATCCAGATATAAAAGTACTTGAAAGCTTTTCCTCTAATCAGTACAAGGGGGTCTGTGCCTCTGGGAGGTGACATCTGATGTATCCCAAGGGACACTGCAAGGCTCCCTCGTGCATGCTGTGAGCGTGGTGGTTGTGATGTAATCATCCTTTGTTACTCCTGCCTGATGCTAGCAAGGGGGAGCTCTGAAGGAAATGGGGCTGTTTGGAACTGTTTAATGTTAATTTCCTTTCTGGTATCAGTTTTGCTTGACTCTAAACCCAGTTCTTGGAATTGCATCTGAAAACTCTGTGAAGTCTCTCTTGGGATATCCTAGGGGTTTACTAGAGACATGCAGTGAAATGCCTATGTGCAAAGCCAAATAGCTTTTCCTTATCACAAATAAAAAAGGATGCAAAGTAGTGCTAGGAGAGAATTTTGGTCATTTAGCTAATTTTTCATATGTTGAAGGTGCTGAAAAATAGGTAAGGGAAGGCTTGACTCACTGCTGAACACCCCATGATACTGCTGGTTACACAGCTACAGTGCTTTGTTAAAAAAAAATGCAGGTAAATGGTTATGAAATGATCATCTCTTTTAATGACAGCCATTGCAGACAGCAAATCTACCTGCTGAAATGAAATTGCAAGCTGCTCACAAATCTCAGAAAGTACAGAGATGCACACTCATTGAAAAAATGGGAGCTGTGCCTCCTTTTCAAGGAGGAGAGTTTTACTCTCACTTTGGAAGTGTAAATTGGAATCTGGGGATTTTTTTGTTTGGCTTTGTGTTGTTTTACTTGTGCTGGTGTGTGTGTGTGGCCTTTTCTGTATGTTTTTTATTAAACTGGTACCACCTAGATCATATATCCAGCAAATTGGCCAGAGTATCCCAAATGAACTGCTGGGCAGCACAAGTCAAGTGCAGTTGCTGTCTCTCTGGTGCCATGTTCTGAGCATCGTGTGAGGGCTGTGGCAGTGAGTTGTTCAGGAGATAAGGCTGGTGAGGTACCATAGGAGAATATTTTTATTTGTAGCTACAACATCCTGCATGTTTCCAAGCAGGGCAGCTACAAGCTGCTCTCTGGAGCCCAGTTGCAGGTGGTGTTTGCAGCAGGTTACAGAACAGAAACAAACAATTTTTGTTGAAAACATACATTTGTATCACAAACCATGAACTATTTAACACCCCAAAGACACTACCCACACCAGATTTGTATACTCGAAGACAGAACAGATCCTTGCATCTACAAAAACCACCAGTCACAGAGCTGCAATATTATTATTAATGCAGAAATTCATACTGGAATTTAACAATCCACTTAGAGACAATATCAAGGGAAAAGATGAACTGAAAAATTCCTGGCGTGCTTTCTAATCTGAAAATAACAAACTACCCTTTAAAAATATGTGCTTGGGAATAAATAATTGATTAGTATTGCTTAGCAGTAACTGCATCCACTGCTTTGATTTCAACCTCAGTAAAAGCCTCAATTCATGGGTTC
Organism: Pachycephala philippinensis; assembly: GCA_013397055.1. Lineage (NCBI taxonomy): Eukaryota > Metazoa > Chordata > Aves > Passeriformes > Pachycephala > Pachycephala philippinensis. The sequence continues at coordinate 67,734 of VWZT01005336.1, read as the reverse complement.
TGCTTCTGTATTTTAAAACATTTGGTGTTATTTAGGTTATTAGTACAATTGTGGTTTAGGGATGAAAAAAGAAATAGGTTGTGAAATAATGTTGTGACTACGAGGAAGCTTTTGTTAATATTGCAAAGAAAAAACAAACCCACATCCCTGGAAGAAAAAGACAGCTTTGATCATCTGAAAAATCAAAATTATCCTTTTGGACCAGGTACCCTGGTAATGATATGCACAGAGTGTTCTCTCACCAGACCCCTGTGTTGGCTAATATATGGTAATTAAAGCACTGTGGTACAAGTTTTTGACAGCTGTGTTGGCAGGTCTGTGGATTTGCTTCTGTGTGAAACTCCTCTGAAAGACAGCATTTTCATTTAGTTTGGGATTTGAAAAGTAATTCTCCACAGAACGGTGCTATTTCATGTTTTCCTTCCAATTTGAGATGAAAATATTGTCAAAATATTGACATTGTGTTCAGAGTTAATGAGGGAGAAGGTTGTTCCCTGTTTGTCTGTTTATAATTCTTCCTCCAGCTGCACTTCTGTGGCTTTGCAAAGCTTTTCTGTTTGTAGGAGACACCATCTGTCACCTTCCTTCCCAAAAATGGTCCAGGAGGAAGATCCTGTGGAAGAACTTTCCTGCTGGGGTCACGGGGACTATTCTGTGTAAAACCACTTTGTTCCCACTCCTGCTCAGTGCTGCAGGGTTTCACTGAGGTACTTCACTGCTCACAACCTTCACAGACTGGCCTGGCCCTTCTGGCTCCACAAATGCCCTCATACCCACACTTCTAGAAAGGGCTGGAATCACTTTTGTTTTTTCCTAGTGCTCACAAACTGGCAGATTTCCAGAGACAAGGGTTTTACCCAGCTGAGTGCTGTGCATTCAGAGCTGCTTCTTCACTGAGTGTTGGGAGGAAGGTATTTTTCGGTGCAGTAACTTTGTAAGCTGATAATTTAAAAGAAAAGTCCCTAAAATACTTACTTTCTTAAGCTTCAACTGCAATTGCTGAAGTTTGAAACACAACCAATATATGCACTTTAAATTTTAGTAGAGCTTTACTTTGTAACTGCATAGTTCTTCATAATCTATTCAGGTTTGTGTTGAAAAGCAATGTGAGAATTTATGGAGGAGCATAATCCAAACCAGGGAAAGAGGGACCATCTGCACATTGATCATTCCCTCCTGGAGAGCCCGTTTTCCTCCTCTCTTCACATGCAGGTTGTTTCTTGTAGCTGTCGTACAGCACCGTGCTCTGGATCTCTGTTTTGTGGTTGGTGGGTTTGGTTGGGCTTTGGCAGAAGGGCTTTAAAACCTGGGTTTTATTGTTGCTTTTTAAACATTTTTCTAGAGGCATCTGCGGGATTTTTATTTCGTTTTTTTCCAAAACTCCCATAAAACTCCTGTTACTTGATAAAGAATGATTGCCAAGCAGAGCAACGGCTTATTGGTGAAACCAGCCTCTGAGGGCGCAGAGAGGCAATTCTCCATCAGCAATGCAGCTGCAAACTGAAGTTACCTGGCAGAACTCTGCCTTTGGGAGCCCCAAAGGCAGTGCTGGGCAGTGCTGCTGGCCTGGCAGTGGTGGGCAGTGCTGCTGGCCTGGCAGCCCCACTCAGGGGCCACAGGGAGCCTCGGGCATGGCTCAGGGGCCACAAGGAGCCTCGGGCATGGCTCCTGCAGCTGCCACAGCATCCCCTGGGGCTGGGCACGGGCTCTCAGCCAAGGTTTGCCCAGCCAAGGGCTGCCCAGCCAAGGTTTGCCCAGCCAGGGGTTGCCCAGCCAAGGGTTGCCCATCCAGGGGTTGCCCAGCCAAGGGTTGCCCATCCAGGGGTTGCCCATCCAGGGGTTGCCCAGCCAAGGGCTGCCCATCCAGGACAGTCCCTGCAGGGCCCCCATCACCCCGTGCCCGCTGCAGGGCACGGCAGGGCCTGGGCAAGGCCTTGGCAGAGCTCTCGGCGGATTTGTTGCATCTCAGAAGCGCCATGAAGCACCTGTAAAACTGGCACGTGGAGAGAACAGCGAGTTAGCAGGAATTTAATTCATCTCAGGTTTTATAAGACAGGCTTTATCTCATGGTCTTTTTATTAATTAAGTTCCTGGGATAGCTCTGAAACAACATGGGTGTAACGGTATTTTGTATTAGAGGTTGAAATGTTTTGTAGGAAAAAATATGTCATTGTGCCAAGAGACTTTGGCCTCAGCACAAGTAGTACAGAGGGGAGAGAGCCATAAACAAAATCCTTGGACAGATTATAGGCCTGTAACAGTTGTCCTGCGTTTTTATTGATTACAAATATTACTGACCTTATGGCAACACAGAGAAGAGAAGGGACTAAATGCTCTCCAGCCTGCTTTCAGGTTTCTAGGACCCTGACACCTGACTGAGCTGATGCAAACATTGCTGTGGCACGGAGATTTTGCGGAGCTGACAGTCACTGGTGCTGGCCTGCAGTCATATGGATATATCCCACTGCTAAAAGTGTGGTATGGATTGAGCTAATTGAGTTACCAATGAAATTGATGCTAGCTGGTTTGACTTGTGTTTGACCAGGGAAAAGATGAAAACTCGGTTTAAGCTCTCAGAAGGGGTTGGTTCAATATCCATAACTGGAGGGATTTTCTCAGTTGTGTGGCAAAACATTCAGTGTATCTGAGAGCAGAGAATGTGCTAAGCATGAAGGTAAGGAAACTGCCTGTAGGTGAAAAAAATGGGCATTTTAGGTGGTATGGATTGTGTGCATGGCCTCCCCACAGCTGCAGGGTCAAACGCTGATAACTGATCTCTCTTCACTCAAGAGTCCAAAACAACATTACTGGTAACTCTTTGTACAACACGGCTGCTAGCAACAAGCTCTGACAACTCTTGTTATCAACAGCCAAGTGAAAAATCGGGTCGCTTTTTCATCAGCAGCCTTGTTTGCTGGGGAAAATGGCTTTTTAAAAGTTTTACACAATTTTTGCGTCAGCTGAGGTTCCTTTTTTCTAAATGAGAAACTGCATTTTCTCAGGATTAAAAACTTACTTTGTAGTGATCATAAATTTTTCATCAGCCTCTCACCACTGAGCATTGAAATATTAAGCAGCTTCAAAACTTGTGGGGAGTACTGTCTATTTTCTAGCTTGTGCTTAGTCCCCCACCCCTCACGGTCAAGCTCATGTGGCTCTTCCCAGGTACCTTTCTGTAGCTGTTTAATCCCCAGTAAATTTCTGTTACAGCTTGAGAGTCTCTTCAATCCATTTAACCTTCACCTAGTCCTTGCCTGGATGCATTTCCTCCATGTGAATATTATCTTATCTGGCCTGTTCTCAGATTTTATCCAGCCTGATCAGAGATTTGTGAGCATTTACCAAAGTACGGGGGGAGCCTGGACATGAAATTGCTTTAGAAATAGCCCAGAATTGGAGGGAAATGTCAGCTGTGTGAGCTGCCAAGGCATCTCCTATAGATTTCCATAGCCTCGGGAATGCTGTCGGTGTTGAGTGTGGTTTTCTGGATGACCAACACCTCCTGCTTCCACCTGGCACTTCTGGGTGGCTGCAGCCACGGGTGCAGCATCTCCTGGTCTGAAGTGCTTCTGCTGCCTTCTCTCCTGAGCGCAGAGAAACCCAGACTACTGACTTCTTATTCTGCACTGAGTATAGAACCCTGGGCACTGATTGCTGCTAAAATAGTAACTGAGCAATGGTAACCAAGTGGAATTTTAAAAAAAATCCCAAACCAAAAACATCGCAAAACCCCCCCCACAAACAAAATGAAGTGTGTATGGAGCACTAGTAGTAAAAGTTTGTGGTGAACTTAAGGAGTCTGACATGGATAAACCCAGTTTAATTTGTGTCTAGCTGCTGCCTCTCAGCAAGCTATTTAGTAAAAAGATTAATTGAGAATTGTCAGTAGAAAACTCCTCTGCACTGTCTGTTTTGGAGTGCTGTTCCCAGCCCATGCACACGTTGAGATCAGCCTGTGATTTTTGAACTGCCTCTCTGGATTTAACCAGGGTTGGATGTGTTTGAAGTGAGTCAGGGTCACCCTTCATGTGTTGGTGTGCTTGGGGCTTTTCCCCTGGTAAGGGATGGCAACAGCTCTCCAATGCTCCAGGCAGTTTCCTGAGAGAGTTTATTTAAAACCTAAATAATAAAGGAGAAGGGAAAGAAGTGCTCCCATCACAGGGAAGATGCCAGGGAATTCTGCAGGCGGCTGAGCACGAGCAGAGAAGGGAGTGCAGAGAAGGGAGTGCAGAGAAGGGAGTGCAGAGAGGGGAGTGCACCCCCCTGGGCTGTTTGTGACGGTGAGTGGAGCTGATGGATGGCGTGGAGATGATGGATGGTGTCCTGGAAACTTTCACTCCCTGGGAATTTCTCATGTCCCGGTAAAAACACCCACAGTTAATTTAAGCCAGACTTAAATCAATCTTTTACCATCATCATTTGTTTTCAAGAGAGAGTGAGCCATTTACTATCTGTGCTTTCTAACAGCTTCCTGTTAAAAATCATTTCAAGTGGAGGATTTGCTGGACTCGGAGAAACAAATGATCTACCTGCTATAATCCCAGCAATGCAAGGATCAGTGAAACGTGCCTGAGCGAGTGGGCTGATGGAGCTGGACCTGGCTGAGGGATTGGAAGAGCTCTGATGCTCTCTGTTTTAATCTGCAGATCTCTGTTCATCTTCACTTTTATTCTCTGTCCCTGTGCAAGGGGCTACCCCAGCTTCTGCCTGTTGTGTGCTGTCCTCTGCTCCAGGGCCAGCTCCTCTGGCAGTGCTTTCAGACAGATCCTCGCTGGTCATGGCTCCCACCAGCTCTTAGGAGGGGAGAGCAGGACCAAAGAGTGACTGAAGGATTTGAGGGGGGTTAAAAGAGTAAATCTGGGAGGGAAGAGCTGGTGTTGTGAAGAAGAGGAGTTACTGTGGGCAACGTGCTGTGCTGGGGCTCGGCGTGGGGCAGCAAGAGCTCACATCCTTACAAGACTTCACATATCTGAGTCACCTCAGACAATTCCTGGTGCTTTCGCTCTTGCCAAAACACGGATTTCCTCTCTTTTTGTCAAACTGTGCAATGGAAAGGAAGGACCTATCATTTGCTGTATGCACATGTGGGGAGTTGGTTATCCAACTTCCAAAAGCTCAGATCTGTCGAATAAATTTGCTCCTTGGAGCCCTTTTTCAGAGCTTCCCTCTCATGGATTTGAGTGATGTCACTGATACTCTCGTCATCTCCCCTTGCTATTTCCTTACTCCTTGCACACACTGAACCCGAGTGAAGGAAGGAGAGCGTTTCACTGACCTGTTTGTTCAGAAATACGTAGATGATGGGGTTGTAGACGGTGCTGCTCTTGGCAAGGATGGCTGGGATGATGCTGGCTGCAGGGGTGATGAGCCCAGGCTTCCCAAAGGTGGCTATGAGTGCCACAGCTGCGTAGGGCAGCCAGCAGAGGAGGAAGCACACCACCATCACCACCACCATGACCAGGATGCGCTGCTCCCGGCTCTGGCCCGGCCCCTTGTGGATGCTGCTCACCTGGTGGGACAGAGGCACAAGGAAGGCATTGGCACTGCTTGTGCTGGGCACAGATGATGGTGCAGTGCAGCTCCTGGAGTGGCTGCACTGAGGGCAGGGCTGGCAGTGCCACCTGAACCGTGCTGGCTGGAGAGGAGCTGCCCAGCGAGAGCAGGGTTGGTGTGCTGTGTGCTCAGAGTTCCCTGACAGCTGCAACACGACCAGCAGAAGTGCTCTTCATCTGCAGCAGCCCTCTCCAGCTTTCTCTAAATGCCAGCCTTTAACGGGAGTGCCCTGGGCAGGAGGCAAGGAGAAGGAACGTGCCCTCTTACTCTAAATCCCAGCCTTTAACGGGAGTGCCCTGGGCAGGAGGCAAGGAGAAGGAACGTGCCCTGTTCTGACCAGAGGACAGCTGCTCCCAGTGCTCCAGAACCACGAGTCCTGCAAGGAGTGATCCCCCAGCAAGGATGAAATGCCCTGGATCCACAGGGGCTGGCGAGAACATGAGGAACAGGGGGTTGAGAGATCTTCCTTCCCTGAATCCATGGGAAAAGGCAGCGCTTGAATTCAAGTGATTTACAGCAGGCTCCTCCTCTGGCCTTCGGGCTCACACATACTTGAAAGTAAATCACACTGCATATAAACACTGCTGGCCTGTGCCTCACCCTTGTTTCCTAGTTTTCAGTGTGTTTTGAAAACCCGACCTTCCAGTGACTGCTGTGTGATGCCTGCACTGAGAAGTGCTGCAGTAAGCACGAGGAACTAATTATTATGAGCAGTTTTATGGGGAATCCGTCGGGATGTATTTGAGTGCTGGAAGTCACCTTGAGACTAATTAAAAACCTAACCAAAACTGTTCAAAAAATAGAACATATCTGTAATTGCCTGCTGAGGGAACTCAAATACCAAGTACTTTATAAATATCTTGTTAATGTGCAAATGAAATCTTTTATGACACTTGTCTGTGATTTAAAAGGAAAAAAAGGGGTATTTGCCACTAGGCAAATAAAGTTGTTAATCAAAATATTTCCATTAGTGAGGAGTGAATATTTCACTCAGAGCCACCCACAGGCTCAGATTTATTCAGACATCTCAGATAGAAAGCTCACATTTATCTTCTTACATTGTATCTCATGGAGTCGATAAGAATTTTGTACGGCAGGTTCCCTGTGAGTGGATTTTTTGAGAGTCTGCCACACCTTGGTATAAAACTTCACTCAGGCTGTGTGATGAAGTCCAAACAGCTGGATTGGGGTGGAAACAAGGATGGAGACAAGAGAAGGGTGCATTTTGCATCATGTGTGCTTGGTTTTTAAGGCTCCTGACAAGAGGCACTGAGAGGCATCAGCACCAGCTGCCAGGGTTCTGTATCCCCACACAAATCCCAGTTTCTTTGTGCCTTCCTGAGATCCTCCTGTCCACCCCCCATGCCAGGAGACACCTGGGGCAGGTGCTGGGTGATGCCTTGCATGTGGAGCACCCCGAGGAAAACAAAAAGCTCCTTTTTGTTCTATTGATTTCTATCAATTTTAGAAAAGAAAACACAACAACCTCTTCCTTCACATAAGGTCAGAGAGGACAAATGTTTTACTGATGTTTTCTAGGTCGAAACCAGGCTGGTCTGAGGCTGGGCATGGGAGGAGGACTCTGGAGGGATTTCCCATTTAACAGCCCTGGGCAGGGCTCGGGTCACAGGGAGCTGTGAAATGCTTGCTCTCCACATCTCCTCCTGCACACCCTGCTGCAGTGTGCCACGGAGCTGCACAGGGAGGAACAGCTGCTTTTGGCCACTGGCTTGAACTTAAAGCCAGTGGGGGACTTGTGCTGCTGCATGTTCTACCTGGGCAATGCTCCCTTCTCAAGTAAACCCTCCTAGGTATTGCTCTCTTGACTTTTGAAGTATTTTATCCTTCCCTAAAAAAAAGAGAAAAGCTTGCAGTTATCAGACTGCTGATGCCAGGGAATGGCTTCACGGGTAAGCAAGGAAAGGTTTCAATTTCCTTGCCAGCAGCAGGAAATTATTATTCTCATCCTATGAGGCCAGAAAGTTTGAATATCCTCCCACTTCTGTAACTCTCCTTGAAGCATTTTTGCTTTCAACTACAAGGCTCCCCATGTCAATCAAGGAAACCTGAGATATTCATATTTGGCACACATGCAGAAAACTTTTTCAAAACTAAACAAACCCAGCAACCTTGAAATGTTGCTGCACCCCATCAGCAGATGGTGACTTGGCTATACCATATAACTGTGGGCTGTGCCTAGACTTGGCATCAGATCACCCTCTGTGGGTGGACAAACCAAAGAGCTGTGTAAAAATGATGCTGATGAGTGGTGTTGTGGGCTTTTAGTTTAATTTTGTCTTGGTAACTCCCAGGAAAGGTAAGAGCACAAGTCTGGCCCATGTTTGCCTTTAGTTGCTGGCCCATGGAGATTGGAAAGTCAGCTCAGGCTGTTCCTGGCTTTGTGTTAGCAGCAGCACTGCCACTGCAGGAGTTCAGCACAGGGGCACCCTGGCTGACTGCCCTGCTGTACACTGTCCTTTGCTTCTCCTTTGGTCAAAAATCTAAACTTCTATCTGCTGTGCAAGAAATTTGTTTTAAAAAACTCACTGTTTCTGTAGGTTTTGGTATAGAAAACAGCCATGAAAAACGTGCTTTTATAGCCTTCACATTTTCTTCACTGGAAATTGAGTCTTTTTTTCTTCTAAAATGATCTTTTCAGTTTCCTAAAATTTATTTTTCCTCTTTGTCATGCCTTTATGTGTTGAATATGTGGCCCAGCATACTGAGCTAGCAAGACAGGGGAGCTGGAAGCCCTGGCCCCATCTTGCTCTTACAATGTTTTTTTTCTCCTGCTTCCCATGGGTGTTGATTTTCCCATGGGAAGCCAGCGAAAGGGTCAGGAGGAGCTGGGCATGCCCACACCCACCCAGCACACCCAGGTGAGGTGCTGACCCCATTTCTCCTGGGCTCTGCTCAGCACCCAGTCCCTGCCATGGGTGAGGAGTAAAGGCTGACGTTGGGAACTGCTGTGGGTGGTGAAGAGGTGGCTCCCCGTGGGCTGGAGTCACATTCCATGCCCACTGATGTGAGCAGGAGGAAGGTTAATGCAGTGGAAATGTTTCTGTGCGCTCACTCTGCACGTAAGCTGTCCTTTTCATCCACAGCTCACTCTGCTGTGCCCTTTCCAGTAAAACTCCACAGTCACAAGGATGCCAAACGCTGTGGCCAGTGCAGTATTTAATCCCCTCCATCACAGAGGCATTTCGATGGAATATGCACTCTCTCAATGCAACCCATGACTCTGGGGCTTGCTGGGTGCAGCAGGAGTTTGTTGTGCTCCCCGTTTGCCTCTGCCAGGCACAGGCTAAACCATGATGTCCTGTGCTGTGTATTATCTATCCCCTGCTGTCAGACAGGTGCCATGGTGGAGGTGACATGAACACAGGAGAAGGGCAGTCCCTGTGCTGAGATCTGTCACCTACTGGCTAAGTTATTTTGTGTTTCTACTGCAGGGAAGCGTGGTGATTTAGGCCGCAGAAGTGATTAATTTGCCTTTTTTAAAATTACACTGACCATAACTGGGAACTTACACAACCATCCTCCCAGCACAGGAGCAGAAATGCTCATAAATGGTGTTTGTGTGGTGTGGCATTGGATGTCACAGACAGAAGGACGTGGATGAGTGACTAATGCAACAAACAATAAGGACAGGTTTAAAGAGGGGTCACTGTGGACACAGCAAATTCCTGGTTGATATTGCTGACACTGTGCAGAAATAACAGAGTCATCACTTTACTAGGAAAGTAAAATCCGTGTTTTCAGCACTGGATATGGAAATTGCTCAGTGACATCCAGGCCTGAAGAGCACAGCTGAGCGTACCCATGGCCACCTGGAGGTTCAGCCATGAAGCTCCCACTGTGAAGAACTCCTGAATCTGCAGGGTTATGTGAGAATCTCAGCTGAGTGACTGACTGTGTTTTCTCTTGTCTTTTTGTGAAACCACCATACTATTTAGAGCTTGGAGAATTGACAGCAACACTCATGGGACTAAGAGGATGGTCCTTGAGAAACATCGGAATAAGGGGAATAAAGGGAAAAAAGCCTCAACTAAATTGTGTATGTGCTGGCCTGAGCACTCCAGCTGAGCCCCTGTCTTATGCGAGCAAAGCAGAGACAAAAGGGGCAGCACAGGCACTCCTGGGCTGTGGCAGCAGCTGAACACCTTCAGGCATCACTGCCTGCTCATCAGAAAGAGCCCAAGAGCTGTGAAATCAGATACACTCAGTCATGCTCTGCCCTGGAGAATTCACGGCTGTGGTTTGAGGACCCAGACTACAACCTGATGGAGATGCAGCTAAATTGCATGACCTGTGCATTGAAGGTCAATCCCATTTCTTCTGAAGAGGATGTGAGAATTCCTGGTGGTGTCTGCACATCAGCATATGCACTGCTTCTAAGAATTGATGAATGTAGGTAGCTAAGTTGGATGCTTCAGGGGAAACCCTCAACCCTCTGGGGCTAGGATTAGATGATCTTTAAGGTCCCTTGAAACCCAACACAACCCATTCTATGATTCTATGATTACTGAGAATTTCCTTGAAGTTCTGAAGCAGTGGTCAGTCATTCAGTGCTGGTTTAACAGTATTTCATGATCTGTCCTAATCCTAATTTAAAAAGTTTTGCTTGGAGAGGAAATAAATGGCTGACGCTCCCATATAGAAATGTTGCAAGAATAAGTCAGATTTTATTTTTAAGGAAGCTTGTTCTATCCCTCCCAGCATTCAAACCTTTGAATTATGCTTAAAAGCCTCTAAGTACAATCATAAAACCTAGAAACTTGTTACCTGCATTCACAGTGAGGCATTGGTGTTTTTAAAAGCCCCATCCATTCAGTGCCTTGCCATGAAAATGAAAGTGAGGAAAGCAAGTTGCCAGCTCTGTTCCATGTCTGTTTTAATGCTTGTCTGTGAGAGGAGAGCTCTGCTCCTGACAGACCTGGGGCTTTTACCCCACAGAATAGTGAGGAAACAGCCTTGAGCCCAGCAGATCAGTCTGCACAGGGAGAGATGGGGAAGAGCAAAGCTGGAGACCCAACATGACATGAGGCAAAAAGCAGCTTCATTGCTGGTTTGTCACTTGGAAACTTCTGCCTCCTGGATCCCCAGCGTGCTGATTACCTGCACTAAATCTGGTAAATTGACATATTATGAGCCTTAGCTTCGTCACTGATGACAAAAACCTAAATTCCTTTGTCTGACTGAAAGAAAAAACATTTGGAGTGCCCTTTGTGCAACACCAACTAAGCCCTGTCCCTACTGGTTGGGGCCCAGGTCTTTCCTATGTGAAAGAGGACAAGCAGAAGCCCCTCTGATTTATACATATACATATATATGTGTGTGTGTATATGTATATGTATATGTATATGTATGTGTATATGTATATGTATATGTATATGTATATGTATATGTATATGTATATGTATATGTATATGTATATGTATATGTATATGTATATATGTATATTTCTGCATGCTTTGGGGGGGATGGGGGAGTGTGAGGTGGGGGTGATGTTTTGTAGAAGATGTGAAATGAAAAGGGTTTATCGGTCCTCTGAAAGTCACAGAAAAGGCAGCACCTTTTTCTGCAAGGGCAGCAGAGCTTCCTGCTGTGCCTTGGCTGAAAGTGGGGGCTCTGCCAGCCCCAGCTGCACACCCCGCAAAGCTGAGCTGGTGGTGGAGAATGCAGATGGAAACTGATTTAAAACAGTGGGTATTAGTGTCAAGAGCAAACCCCCACAATTATTGTCAAGGCTGGGAATCCTTCCTCAGGATTTCCAGGGCAGAAGCAGGCCTGTCTGCGGGCTGTGGAGAGCCTTGCAGTAGCTGTTGCACCTTTCTTCCATAACCACAGCATTCCTGATCCTTGGTTTCTTGCCTGGGACTAAGTGTATTTTTGTGGATAATGGAACACCTTATGCACAGGAAGGAATAAAACATCTGTAAGAAATTGCTTTTGTCTCCAACTGCTAAATAATTTCAACCAGAATTCCATCCTTCTTTTGCAGAAGAGGTGTTAGGCTGAGGGAGCTGAGCCTGGAGTTTGGCTTCGCTTAGGAGGTGCTCTGCTTTCCCTGCTCAGGGTTTCTGGGCTCCCCTGCACTGCCCCGTGCCCACTTCTTGCCCAAGGAGAGATTCCAGGGTGATGTCTGTGACCTCACAGCTGAGAGATGGCCCCCTCTCTTCTGAGGGCATGTGAAAAGGCAGAGAAACCTCAGCCACACGAATACATTTGTATCACCCAAGCTGGACAACAGTCTACATAAATTATCGATTTTTCTAGTCAAACATTTCCTTGTCCCCTGCCTTTTTCCTATGCTATTTTACCTTTTTCTCCCTCAGTTATTGACACACAGTTTGGGTTGCCCTGAGCATCTCCTTGCTTTTGGAATGCTGTGGAGACTTCTCCCTCACTTGGCTGTGCCACGGGGAAGGGAACCAGATGACAAATGTGACCATTCACGATGTACAAAATGTCTTGTGCTCCAAATCCCACTAATGTTTATCTCTCAGCTTCAACCCTAAATACAGGGTGTGTTCATGTACCTTAATGAGTTGGGTTTGGACCAATATATCCCAAGTTTGCCTGTTCATACAAAGAGGACACCCACTAATTTGGTGGGCCCAACCGAATTCTGACCCTCAGGCTGTGCTCCTGGTGCTGCCCAGCACTGAGCTGAGTGAAGATTTGCCTCTGCAAATCACCTTTACTTTTCCCATAAATGAAGGCTGTGGAAAATCTCCTGTGTAAGTGTATTAACAAGAATGGTACAGTGGAAATTTGGCCAAAAGCACTCAAAGCTGGCTGTAGGCAAAGGAAGGTGGTCTCAGGCCGTGTCCTGCTGGCAGGGGATCACAGCCCACGCAGGGACCATCCACTGCTGATGGCTCTCTGGGTGCTGCTCTTTCCAGTATTAACACAGACCTCTGCCAAAGCTTATAGGGAGGTGAGAGGAGAGAGAGAAGAAATCCAATTCCAGCTGCTGTGCTGATGTCTTTCACCTCTGCTGTAGTAATTTTTCTCATTTCTGAGAGGGTTTGGAAGGTGCTAGAGGAGTCACAGTGAGGGCCTTGTGGTGTGCAAGGGAGGAGCTCTATGGCTCAGACATCCTTTGAAGTGCTGGCAGCATCCTCTCACACCCACCTCTGTCCTCTCAAGGGCGAAACACATGATTTAATATCAAAATTTAAATCTAAATTCAGTTCCTCACTTGTTGTTATAAACACAGAGGGCTGTAAGGAGAGGTTTTGTAATCACTAAAGGGGGTTAATTTTTAATTTCAAATACCAGAATATTAAAATAATTCATCCTGGCTGTTGTTTGCAAAGGTTGGAGTACCAAGTGCAGGCACGATGCAGCGCTGCTGGGAGGTTGCTGGGTTCTAAGTGTGGCCTCATCCTTCTCAGCCACCGAGTTCTCTGTAACACAGCCAGGTGCTCCCGGGCCTAAACCCAACACAACCCATTCTGTGGGGCCTTCCTGTGCAGGGATGTCCTTCGGAGATATGAATCTGCACAGCCCCTCTGTCAGTGAGAATGGTTATTGAAACACCTCAGCACCACTGATGTTCACACTGTCGGGTTCCCCTCCTCCTGCATCTTGTGTTGACTCTTTACTCAGAAATGGCTGTGCTGAGAGTATGTTCTTCTCACTGAGAGTGGAGCTCTTCTCGAGTGCAATCTGTGGTGCACAGCGGAGTGCCAGGCAGAGCCAGCGGAGCAGGGAATGTGTTCCCTGGGCAGGAGGGCAGCGGAGCTCAGCCCGCGGGGCTCGGCTGCTCCCTGCTGTCCTCAGGGAGAGCGCTCTGCAGGGCTCTGCTTCCCTCTCCGCACGTGCCGGGACACTTCCGAGCTTTGGAAGCGCCTGTGGAAAAATACTTGCGCTCCAGGAGGAAAAAAAAAAATATCACAGCTGCTTTGTTTTCAACTAGAAAAATCCTTAATGTGTTCATCAGGTCAGTGGCTGCTGTTGGACAAATCCCCGTGGCACACCCAAGCTGGGGCACAGCACCAGGTACCTCCCCTCCGCTCTCTGGAGAGGCTGAGGACAGGCAGTGCCCCTCTTTAAGCAAATCCTCCAGGGAATCACAGTATCCCGAAGGAGAAGTGTTGCTCGTTGCTCCAGAGGCAGCACCTGGGCTCCTTGCACACGTGCTTTGTACTCAAGCAGGAATCAGATCTCCCACTGCCCCCAGCCGCTGCTGCCGAGGGAAGGAAGAGCCCTTCCCGCAGCTCTGAGAACGGGAACCCGCAGCGGAGACCAATTAAACACGAACTCGAGCATCTCGAATGGGCAGAGCTCCTGCTACCGTCCGAGTGGGGAAATACAGAAACATCCCCCCGCCGCCTTTCCACCGGGATTGAAGTCAATCGAAGCAAAGAAAGCCGATTCTTTGGTCATCCTGTGCGTGGGTGGATCGATCCCGTTTCTAAAGGTGATTGCCCCCTTCGATCACGGACCCGCATGGTTTCTGCAGCTCTTCTGGGCTCAGCTGTCTCAGGACTGATTTTCTCTTCCTTGGCACCTGAGGTGTTCAGGGCTTAAGCTGTCACGATTCCTGCCTTTGGGGATGTGTCTGTGTGACACGCCCAGCTCAGTCTCAGTTTATTGTGGCTATCCATACTGCCCAGATTAATGCTGAAGGAGCAGTGTAATCACCCCTTCCCCTTCCTGCCCGTGGAAGGGAATTGCTGGAAAACAGCACTGTTCTCTCCCAGTTTCTTCTGCCCACACTGTATGAAACTATTACCCCAGCATTAGAAACTGTTGGACTTGCTAATTGACATAATGAAATTAACTTGTAACACATCAAATGCCTCCTTGCTGCACTTTTTTCTTTTCCATAACACTTGAGGGACCACGGGCACAGAGGGCTGGTGGAAACCGTGCCAAGGTGTTGGCTTTTCCTGCCTCGCCTGTGATTACTGCTTGAGGCAGATTTACCCTGATGTGACTCAGCCCAGGGCAGGAGTCTGTGCAGAAAAGCAGAAGATTGAGCCTTGCACTGATCTACTAGGATGAACACTGGTCAATAATTTGAAGGCAGGCCCTCGGATTCATTTGTCAAGGAGATAATAGAAGAGTAGCTTTTCTGTGAATTAAGGGAAAAAAACCCCAACCACACTGTAATATAGTGACACAAAAGCTGGAATCGATTATATTTGCATTCTGACAACGAAATGTGAGAGGACTCAGCCAAGCTTGTCAATGACTCTAATTAATGACCTTCTAACCCCTGTGCTCACAAAATGATTTATCTGTTTCCAGCGAGCATTTTTAAGCGTGCATGTGCTGACTACAGCTGTTCCAAAACCTGGTAGCAGAATGGTTATCTCCTGCAGGATTCATGGATTTTGCTGTGTGTTGCTTTTGGTGAGCTGGCTATTTCCAGACAGAATCTGGGATGCAGATCATGCTTGATCAGGTGGTTTACCCAGGCAGGTCTGCACTGGGCATCTGTACACACCACACCTGGGGCTGTGCAAACTGCTGAAACACAGCAATGGCCAGGGAGAGCCCCTCATTCTTCAGGACGTCCATGAGCTTGGGGTGAACCCAATGCTGGCTACCAAGTACTAGAAGAAATTCCAAACTACTGTTTCTTGGTAGCCCATTAATTGTTTGCATTGCCAAAGTTGTCTTTGAGAGTCCACGTGCACTGTTTCTGCTGGCTGGAGTGGTTTTGCAGAAGTTATGGACACGACCAAGCTTTTCAAACCAGCCAGGGGGCTTTGGATGAGGGTGAATCCAGCTTCTCTGCACTGCCCAGCTTCACGTCCCAGAGGGTTTGCCCCGCTGCAAGCAGCACTGAGTGCTTCCCCCTGAGCCCTGGAACAGGTCACCCCGATAGCCCCTGACCCTGCTCTGGCTGCCAGCCCCTCCGAGGGCACTGGGCTCTGCAGAGTAAGAGGCAAATTCCCTTTTCTGCTTCTCACAGCTCTCTCAACCTGGTTGCTGGCTGCCTCCCAGGCTCTGCTTCACTTCTGTCATTTCTAAACCTTCATACATTCTGTCATTCTCCCAAAGTGACCTGAGCTGAGGGATTACAGCTTCTCTGCTGCGGCATGGGGCATGGATGAGATCCTGTGCACTCCTCTGGAGTTGCACACTCAGCTGTAGGGGCAGCAACAGCCTCTCGAGGCTCTGCTAACAAAACCAAGGCCATCCTAAAGCATTCCCGCTCTCTGCAGCAAACCCCAGCTGGCAGACTTCTGCTAGCAGCTCCCTTTCAAGAATGGGACTGGACACGGGGGGCACAGCCACCTCCTGCCATCTCCTGGGGCACTGTGGTGAAGCCCCTGTGCAGGAACCCCAGGAAGCAGAGAGGAACCCCCTCACCCAGCTGGCTGCCAGTGCACAGCTGCATCGTGCTCTTGCTTCCCCAGGAAAGCAGCAGCCTCTGCTTCTGCCTGGGGCCTGTGCAGTCCTTCACAGGGGAGGGATGAAACCTCTACCAAAGCAGAAAGACTTCTCAGAAATGAGATAATCAAGACTAAAGCTCGATGTGTTTGGAAACGTAGATAGCCCTCATTTTGTACTGGTTGTTTTCAGAATTCAGAGTTATTGTTGACAGTGTACTGTGATACATCCCAGTTCTTGTGGTATTCATTTTAAATGGCTCAGAGCAAACCCTTCCTTCTGGCCATCCCCTGCCAGCCTAAAACACGACATGGGAGGAAAAACAGATCTGCTCTTAGTGGTGAGAATTGTCTTCAAGTTTAAGGAAGCTGTGACCTTGAAGCAATACAGTGGGAATGGGAGCCGGGACTGATTTCCAAGTGTTTAAGCATCCCTGCATATCTCCTGTGATGACAATCAGGTCAGAAATCAGAGCATGAAAAGACAAATGTCAAGCGAAAGGATACAATTTTTCATGCCTGGCTGAAACCAAGCACCCTGATCTCCCAGTACAGTTCCACTTCTGTAAGTGGTGCAGATAATCTCAGTTACAGGCAGCTATTCATGGCAGGAGCTGAAAGCACGATTAAAGGCTTACTGAGTGTTGCCTATAAATTTGGGGTCCTCTAAAAGCACAAATGTCTGCTGTTCAATTCCTTAAATATTAAGCTGGCATGTGAAGCTTATTTTGTCCATTTTTTTTTTCCTCTCTCTTACACACACCAGGAATTTTGCTGCTCCTGCACCTTGCTGCCCTGGGGGATCCTGGGCAGCAGCACAACCAGCTGGAGCAGCCTGGGTCAGGAATGGGCATGGCACTGGGGATGGGAATGGGGAGGCTGCCTGGGCCAGGGCAGGAGGCAGGAGAGAGGCTCTGGGGCTTCTTCCCCTGCACCTCCTCTCCCTCCTGGCTTCCCAAACGAGCCCAGGTGCATCCACAGGATCATCCAGTTTTGACTTTCCCTCTTCATGGAAAATCCCCCTTCATGAATGGATAATTCAGATCCAGACAGAAGAATTTTTGTATTATTTTCCCACGTTTTGGGGTTTCTGCAGGACCAGAGAGCCCAGGAAAGGCAGCTCCTGACCTTTAGAGTTGTCACCCATCTGTGACACCACCCTGTCCCTTTCCCATGCCCCTGTGGTCCCTGGTGGACCAGTTCACATCACTGAAGGGATCCCATTGCTCGCTGCATTCACAGAGGGCTCTGCTAAAGCTGCTGAGCTCTGCTGCTGCCTGAACTGCTGGTGTAACTCACCCTGGTTAGTGTCCACAGCTGTCCTGAACACAGACAGCTCTCCTGAGCCCAAATGTAACTTTTTATGTGATGGCTGCATCAGTGGGAAGAGTATTTAATGTAAAAACTTACGCCCCTCAGTGCTCCTGCACAGGTGCAGCTCCAGCAGAAATGAAAGTTCTGCTGGCACTGGGGAGGGCAGAGCCAGGGGAGCTCGTCCCAGCTGTGGGGATCACTCTGACACATCAGACAGCACAACCTTCCACAGGAAAGCAGGTTTTCTTGGTGCTTGTTGCCCATGGAGGAGCTTTGGAGAGGAAGAGCCTCTCTTGCAGGCAGGACCTGCTCCAGCCCCAGCTGCTGTGGATACCTTGCAACAATCAGCACCTCTAAAACAGGATTTTTAGCTTTAAAAGATGGAAAAACACTGAAGTCCTATGAAAGCCAGCCCTTGCCTGCACTCAGGAGACTGGTCCATGGTGGTGCAGGAGAAGCAGCTGTTCCCAGCAAAGGGTGACCAGAGAGGACTGAGCTGGCTTTCACGGGAACAAAAGGTACTTGTAACAAAACAATGGGCTGGGGGGGGAGGGGATTAATTTAAACATCTCCACTGATTTAATTTACTTCTGCCCAAAGCCCCTGAGCAATAATAAGCTTAAATTAAATGTTTATATCTGCAAATGTGGCTCACAGAGTGACCTTTATCTAATTCCCTCTTATCTTTCAGGTGCTCTCTGCACGAGGTGAGCCCAAGCCAGCTCTGGTAACACTGATGGAGCTGGGGCCCAGGCTGGGGTGGGCTCCAGGGTGCAGGGACCCAGTGTGGAGGTGTTTAGGGGGCGAATGATCCTTTTGTGCTGGGAGAGAGTCCTTGCCTGTCCACAGCCTGTCCCCAGGGAGGGGCTGCCACGCTCACAGGTCTCTGCCAGCATCACCGTGCCATGAGCAGGCAGTGCTGGTCCATCACTCCCCAGGACTGGGGATAAAGGCAGATATTCTTCACAAAGGAGCAAAAACCTCTGCATTGGCATTTCCAGCTGCCCTGGCAGTGTTCAGTACCAAATATTCCACTGGGGGAGCAATATTTAAAGCTAATAGTCCTTATCTTGGGGGGGAAAAGCTCATGGTCATTTATGGACTGGCTTTGCTTTGTGTCCAGGGTTATCTGCTTCATGTCAGGCGACTGTCTTACAGTTTGCGTTTGCTAAGTTACATCTTCCTGCTTTGCCTGATCCTGCCAGCAGCTTGGTTATGTATGACTATTTTCTTAGCAGCCTTTTTTTGCAGGGTTCACTTTTCTGCTTTCAGAGGAGAAGCACTGATCTTCAGAAACCACAGCTCCCACACCCTCCACTGCCCATGCAGCTGCTGGACCTACTGATAATGCTCACCTCTCCTAAATCCTAGCACCAATCTCATCAAGGTAGGTAAATCTTTCCTGGCTTTAATTAGGGGTAATCTGAAGTATCTAGAGTGCTCTGGCAAACTCCCCTCATCTGTGATGCTGGGAGCTGTCATAGGGACCTCCAGCTGTACACACCTGAGTGTGACCTGTAAAGCCCTGTCAGACTGGAGCCTGTCACCAGGACAGTCACAGGAGAGGCAGTTTCCAGGGGGGGGAGCACATCTGACAGCAGAGGAGTTCTAAAGGTGGAAATGGCGATCATTGGCTTCTGCCTGGTTTGGGGTCACAGCCAAAAGGCAGGTGAGGAATCAACTTACCTGTCTCACAGCACAGAGCAGCTTCCCGTATGAATAGACAATGATGGCAAAAGGGATCACAAGGCAAAAGATGAAGAGACAGACGATGTAGGATGCGTTGTTGGCATCCTTGGAATGCCAGTTCACAGAGCAGATTATCCCTGGTCCTTCTGGCCCATAGCTGCTCCAGCCAAGAAGTGGGGGAACAGTCCAGAGCAAGGAGTATGTCCAGGACAGGATGATGCCTGTCCATGTTTTCCTGTAGTTTGTGGTGTCAGCCTCTGTTGTTCTCGTCATGGCGCAGCAACGCTCGTACGAAAGCACAGCCAGGGAGATGAGTGAGATGATGCCTGCGTCAAACCAGACACTTGTATCAGCAAAAGTGAGTGAATGAAGGCTTTGCTCTATCTCCCCAAAAAATATTCCAAGCTATGGATGAGACTGATGGCTTTGGAAACTCGGTGGAACTGGGACTGGAGGTGTCCCCCTAAGACCGAGAGGTGCTGAGAGCCTGACTCACCAAAAGCTGGGGCTGTTTAAGCATGTGTCCAGCCAAAGCCAGTCAGTTATTAATGCTGATCAATAATTAAGCACATCTGTCTAAATGGATACATGTGTGTGTGTGTGACCTGCAGCAAAATCCTGGCTTCTCCACCACATTTAGTTCTTGCTGCACCTGTAAAATTAGAGAAGATTATCTAGATTTGCCCAAAGTGTGGAGCTGATCTGGTGCTCCTCTGCCAGCTCCGAAGTGCAGCCTTCTGAACCCTTCTTGGGGAAGTGCAGCCCCACAGGGTTTTCATAAGGATTTCGTGCTCTGCATAATGAAGAGCTGTAGATTAAACCCACGTCCTGAAGCCCCCTGTGCCAGCAAGTTCCCCAGTGTGCCCCTCTCAGGGGGGCAAGCAGCTCGTGAGCCTTTGCAGAGACAGTTACGGGTCTCCTGCAATTGGGGTACTGCCAGCAGACACAAATGGGGCAATAAAACCACCAGCAGCAAATCAAAGGCTTCTTTTCCATGCAGAAATGCTGGAGGGGAGGTGATTTCTAAAGCTGATATAAGAGTTTTCAATTTCCCTCCACACACACTTCCCAGGCTGCATTGTGGAAGCGATGCTGGCAGGTACAAGGGAATATTGCTGGATGCTGGCATACTCTTGGTAAACTTTCCTTGCCAAGTAAAGGTTTTACATGCACAAAGCTGGCTTGTTATCCTGTATAACTTTACGAGGGAAAGAGATGGCAGCAAACATCCAAACTGCAGCTGCTGCAAATATGTCTTTAGAGTGTGCATAAGCAGTGTGAGTGTCTCCTAAAGTGGCTGTGTGAAGCCTGGATGCCAGGCTGAGCTGTGTTCCTCGCTTTGTTCAGGTCTGTACTGATGGGCAGAGGGATGCTCTGCTGGCAAAGCCTCTGGTCCATAGGAGTGCTGGCTGGGGGAGAGCCCCACCGATGTGTGCCAGGGTCTGCAGTGGTACAGCAGGCTGGCAGAGATTGTCAGCACTGGGAAGCTTGAAAACATGAGATACTGTTATATATAACGTGATATATATTGCACCTGCTGTCCCCACAGACCCCTCGCCGCCTCCACTGCGCCGGGGCTCTCTGGAGCTCTGTGTGCCTGCCTGGCAGGTGAAGATGGGCTGGGTAAAGGTAGAGGCACACAGGGCTGCTCTTTTCTGCTGGCCTGTCCTGCCCAGTGCTGCCCACTCCTGCATTGGGATCTGGGGTCAGGGCTGGAAGCCACCAGATTTCCAAGAAATCGCGGCTGTGGAGGCTCAGAGCTGCCCGTGCTGAGATGTGGCACTCAGGGACAGGGTTTAGCGGTGGGCCCGGCAGTGCTGGGTTAGTAATTGAACTCGATGAGCTTAAAGGTCTTGTCTAACCTAAAAGAGGCTACGATTCTACGCTCTGTTTTCATTCTTTAAAGTTTGTAGAGCTCTTCCGTAGCCGCTGGAAACACGCTTTGGAGCCTGAATGAAGACTCACACTTAACGCTGCCTGGGGGCTTATGGGCTTTTTCCAGAAAAACAACCACTGAAGTAGGAGAAGTTTAACCCCAGCCCTGTGCTCCTGGCGTGCCGGGTGTCCCGCTGCCCTCGCACAGCCCGAGCTCCATCGCACCCGGCGCTCTCCCGCCTGCGCGCACCCGGACCCGCACCCACCGCACCTGCCGGTGTGGGGCTGTGCCCCCGCTGTCGGGGGGGGCCCGTCCCGTCCCCTGAACTCCCCGGAGCTGCCGGGGCTGTCCCGTCCCTTCCCCTGTCCTCCCCGAAGCAGCCGAGGCTGTCCCGTCCCCTCCCGGCGGGCACAGCCGTGCCTGTCCCGTGCCCTCCGCTCCGCGGGTGCAGCCCCCGCAGCCCCCCCGGGTCCCGGCCTCCCCCGGCCCGGGCG
>VWZT01005336.1:34353-46064 GCA_013397055.1 Pachycephala philippinensis | reverse complement strand
GAAACCGCGCGGGGCCCGCGCCCCCCCCCGCCCCCCCGCCGCTGCTCCGCTCCCCCCGCCCGGGGCTGGCCGCGGCTGACCTGGGCACAGGTGAGCGGCTCCCCGAGGCCCCGGTGCGGGCACCCCGAGCGGCACCCCGAGCCCCCGGTGCGGGGCACAGCGTCCTGCGGCGCCCCCGGGGACCCCACGGGCTCGGGCCGCGCTGCGGGAGCTCGCTGTGGGGCACGGGGGCACAGCGGCCAGGCTGAGGGTGTCGGTAAATCCACAGCGTGGCTGTGTGCAGGCACCGCCGGACACACAGAACTGAAGCACCGAGTGATGTGTGGGTCTCAGCTCGGCCGGTAGAGCTGTCAGAGGAAAGCTGTGAAGAGCACGGGCTGACCCAGACTTTCCTAGAGTGCGAGAAAGGTGAAGCTTGAGCTGCCAACCAACTAGAGAGTAAAACGTTTCTTATCACTTAAAGTTCCTTAAAATCTCTAGGGCATTTCTACAACCCAGCCAAGTTCTGGTCATATCCCATCCCTCAGTAAGGAGAGCACTGTCAGGCATTTTAATGTTTCGATGTGCTGTCCTAGAGGGGAAAAGCCACCCCCACTGTTCTACTCACAGGAAAATTTTTCTCTATGTTTGCAAATAAAAAGTGAATTTGTCTAATTTCCTGCAGCTGGGTTGCTATGAGCAATTAGTACCAAAAAGGAGGGTGTGAAGCCTGATATCCCCCCTCTTTTTTTTTCTCTTTTTATCAGTTGGTTATGATGGGGGGGAGGCAGTTCAGAGCATTTCTGTTTGTAATGACCAAGTTATTTTTTTAAAAAACGAAACCCCTGCACTTTGGGAAAGCTGGCTGCTTCTTGCCTTCCCTCTGGGCTGCTAAGGGTATAGTGGTTTAGGGATGGACAGGATCCAGTTGATGCTATTATTTATCAGCATTGCTGAAGACCAAGAATATAACTGGGCAGGTAGCACAAGAGGTCAGTCACCTGAGACTGTGCATTTAGAGAAAAAATAAGGATGGAAAGCAGACCCTTCACCAACTTTGTTGCCCTCCTCTGGACATGCCCCATAATGTCCTTCATGGAGTGAGGGGCCCAGAACTGGACACAGGATCTGAGGTGTGTCCATCTAGGTAGTTTCTAATGCAGTGAAGAGTGTGCCTGTCCAAGCTGTGGGCTGCCAGTTTTTCCAGGAGAATGCTGTCGAAATGTCAGACCATTTACTGAAAATGTGTCAAATAGTCGTTTTGATATTGTAAAATTGCTTTGATCTCTTTCATTTCACGTGGAAAATCCCATCACTTACTATTTGTTGTGGCAAATGTGTGTTTGGAACCTCATTTGGGGGAAACGTGCTACACTGCAGCATGTCTGTCTGCTTGATCATCTGGGAACTTGGCTGCAATTGCACAGCTGCTGGTGAAACGGCTTTCTCCTCTGAAAAAAAAAAGGATAGGGATTACCTAAAATCAAATGTGAAATCTGAAAAATTTAGTTACGTTTCCCGCAGTTTTAGCGACGGCCACAAGATGGCACAGGGCCCCTCCGGGTAAGGTGGGAATTGGATCGCTGGTGAAAAGCGTTTTTCAAGTTGCCTGGAGCAAAGGATTGGCTGAGTGCTTGAAAATGAGCCCGGGGCACACGATGCCCATGAGACGTGGCCTCAGGCCGTGTCTGGGACCAGCCGGGCAGAGGGTGGCCTCTCCCGCGTGTCGCCTTGGCATTCCCAGAGCAGCCCTGTGCCGGAGGCTCCTGCAGTACCGGAGTGCTGGGAGAAGGTGATGTCCGGATAAATGTCTTGTTCAAGGGCTCTCTTTCGGCATCCCAGCTCACCCGTAGGGCTGGATAAACTCTTTGCCAGGCTGGGAGCGGGCTGTGTTTGCCGCGGTGTGGGCAGTGCCGGGGCCGAGCGCTGCCCGGTGCCAGCTGTCCTGGTGAGTGGCCACAGCCCGGGGAGCGCAGGAACCTTTGGGGGAATGTCCTGTCCTGGGGGTGGCCACAGCCCGGGGAGCGCAGGAACCTTTGGGGGAATGTCCTGTCCCGGGGAGCGCAGGACACGAGGAAGCCAAGGGCAGGGCTTGGCGGGGCAGCAGCACGGGCAATCCCCGGGGCTTTGTGGCCGGTCCGAGGGCAGGGTGCCGGCCACCCAAGGAGGTGGCATTTCCGTCGGGGGCCGCAGGAGGGGCAGCGCTGAATGCGGCAGGCGCAGCTGGACTCGGTGCCGGCAGCTTTGTGCCTCCCTGCTGGCTACCGAGCATCAGTGTCCATCCAAACACATCTCCTACACGAATATTTTGGTAATGGCTGACACAGAGACACAGATAATTCCCTCTGGCTTGCACCACTCTATGCGTTGTGCTGTCCTATAAATCCCTTGTCCTGATGTGGAAATCCAGCCTGTGCTGTGTGGGGCCCTGGCTGGGATTTGTGGGTGGTTTAATAGACTGTGGAGAGGTTGAACAGATTTCAGCCAGCGTGTGGAAAGCTGTCGGGTGAGGCGCTGGTGGGGTGGAGGTGGCTGCACGGGGCTGAGTGCTGGGGTGTGTGCAGCTGGGCTGTGGAGGGGTGGAGGGACTGGCTGGAGCAAACCCAGAGTAACCCCTGCACTGCTGTTTGAGCTGTTTAACACAACACCACACACGGTTGTTGTGTTAAACAGGGAGGATCTCGTGGCTTGTGGTGTTGGCTTGAAGGGGTGAGTGAGACCCTTGAAGTGATTTCCAATGGCCCTGAACAGCAGCCACAGCCACCAATGGCATTGAAGTCAACAGTGTTGTGGCAAATTATCTTTTCTCTCTTACTAATGATAAGCGAAGTAATAATCCTCCAACAGGACTAATTACGAACAGAAAAATTGTGGTAATGAAAAGAACTCTCTTTGCCAGCATTTGAAAAGTTACAATTTACATGAACAAAGAGGCTTATGTGAATAATGATTATTATTTTCTACACGGATCTCTCTGGTCCCATCTATTCTGATCTCAGTAAATCAGGGTGTAATTATTCACAGAGGACTGAATGTTGCAGGACAACTACTGGAAAATTCTGTAGAAGTAAAACTCTGGTTGGTTTTGACTTAAATTTGGGTTATCTGTCACAAAGGACATGACAGCTCTGCTTCCCACTGCCAGCTCCTCTTGCTGCTCTCAGAAATCAGTCTCATTTCCCCAAAGGCTCAGAACTCCCACTGCTTTCTGGGTGTTGCCCTGGCATTGCACTGCTGCATCTGTGTGGATTTGGAGGCAGCTCCCTGGTTCTTTGGGACATGTGTTGGGACGCTTGGGCTGCCCTCTGGCCTTGTCCATCCAAAACCCAAGTTCTGTATCACATTCTGGGAGTGCTCAGCCCCCTGGGCTGGGTCAGAAATGGTGACACCTACCAGGATGACCCCTGCCAGAGCTGCACGTGGCTGTCTGCCAGGAACATGCACAATAAACCCTCCTTACCAGGAATTTACCTTGTCCTGGATTCCTTGACTCCATAATGCCAATTACTGCAGAGGATTTCTTGCTCTACACTCTTTGGGGTTGGCCAGAGAGGGTAATGAAGACATGTTTTTGCTGGCAGATCAGCCTAAGTTCCTCCAAAAGCCATTCTTCCAACTGCTTGTAATTGAACATTTGATATGTGTGAAGGGTTGTTTGATATTATCTCTTTTTTTTTTTCTTTGCTGTTGCAGTCGCTGATGATGTCTTATCTTTAGTTGCCAAAATAAAATCTATCAGCTAATGAGTTTCCTAATGATTATGTGATTAAATCCCATGGGAGCAATTGCTACTCTTTGCTATAAATGGGCAGGCTTAGAACAGGCTTTTCTATGTAGTCCTTCTTATTCTTGTTTTAAGTTTTGGGATTGTGTTTTTTATTTNTTTTTTTTTTTTTTTTTTTAATTCTTTATAAATCATCATGTCCTTGTAGGGCTGTAAGCCCCAAAGTATCTCAGAGATGTCCTGGCCCTGAGCTACAGGCTTGGCTCTCCCAGCCTGGATCACTCTGCTGACAGGTTTTCAGATCTCTCTGTAAAACATTGTTCTTGTGTGTTTATTAGTGCAGACCTGTGGCTGTGCTCCTCTCCAGCCTTGCAGCTTCCCCAGAAGATGGGGTGTGGTGGAACAGGTGAACACAGCACTGTGGTCCTTGTGGAGCCAGCAGACCTGAGTGGTAGCGTGCTCCTCCATGCCAGGGAAGGGGTCTGGGGAGGAATGTGCGTCTCAGGGAACCTGGAAATTGAATATGATGGACATCAAACTGTAAAAAATATTTTAATTTAGCACTGGGGGCAAATAGCTGCCAAAAAGACAAAGCAAAAGCAAAATGAATGTATTGCTTGAGATGTTAAAGTCAGTAATGTCTGTCTGAAAGACAACCTGGTACAGAAACAGGGTGTTCCCTGTGCAAAAATCTCAAGGGCAGTAAGGGCAGGGCTTTGGCTAGTTGGAGTCACTGGCCTCTTCCCTCTCCCTGTGGCCCAGGCAGATGGGTGCAGGGCAGGTAAATCTCCTGCAGCAGAGCTCAAAGGCTACAGAAGAGCTGTGGTATGGAAGGGATCCCTTGGGTGCCCTGCTGTGAGGAATGTATCCTAGGAAATTGGTCACTGACACATCTGTTCAGAAATGTTGTCTCAAAGGTTAAAAGAGTTAAATCTTATTTTCCCCTGGGGTTTGTGTTGGTTTTATTTTGTTTTGTTTTGTTTTTCTTCTTATGTGCCTGGTTTTTCAGTACAGGAGTGGAAAAATCATGGTTTGGTTCCAAAGCAATTTCTGGGCTACCACCAGCCTTCATCACACGAGGCCCTCGAAGAGCCCCCAGGTCTGTCCTCTCCCCAGTGCCCCAGCAGCACTCCACGTTGCTGTTTAGCCCCGGTGCCTCCTGGCAGTGGCAGCTGGATGTGTTTTGGGATGCAGAAGTGTCACTGCTCCCCTCTCAGGTGCTGGCAGCCCCCAGCCTGTGCAGCCAGGCTGCATTTGAGGCAGCCCCAGCAGCAAAGTGCAGGGAGCTTCTGGCATTTGCAGAAGTTTGTTGCACTGTTTGCCCTATGCTGAATCACAAAAGAGGCTGTCAAAGAAGAAGGTAGATAATAAGCTGTGGAAACAAAGAAAAAGCTTAATGACTTTTTCTCGATCTCTTTTTTCAAGGCCTGTTAAGGCTCCTGGGATGTGCTAAAAGCCAGAGAGGTCCCTGTGCTCTCCTCATTACAGACATTTCCAGAAATTATTTTTTTGTCAAAATTGGGCAAGGGCAAATAGAGGGGGAGTCTCTCAGCTGTCAGATGCTGCTGGTGCACATGCAGCTGGCCTGCTGCCACAGCTGTGGGTGCCCTGAGAGCAGCACAGTGCTGGCTCCTGGCAGGACAGCGCTTGGAGCTCGGGGGGCACCGTCTGTGGAGTGACTCCCTAAAAACCCTCCCCGCTGCCAGTTACACGAGGCCATTGAGAAGGTCACCAGACTACCCACTCACCTCTCTGCACTCCTGGCTGCAAAACCCGGGTGCACAAGCTGAGCCTGGTGGCAGCTGCCCCGTCCCCTCTGAAGGGTGCACAAATGCCAGAGCAAAGGTTATGGGGTAATGTCTCAGGTTACGATGTAAGGTGTAACCAAAAGTATGAATTCTATCACCAAAGCAGGTGGGGCAGTGTTCCTTATCTCCTTCATCACTCATCCCTGATAAAGCCCTCTGGGGGATATCTTCTGTTAATGGCCCATCTAGCCTCACTGCATGACTCATAAATTACATCATCCCATTGTGAGATGCTCCGCCCAGGGGGAGGAACCAAGCATTCCCACCTGGATATAATCGGAGGTTTGGAACACCACAGCCAGCCCTTACCTACTGGATTCCCAGAGGACAAGAGCTACATAACCACCACTGGACCTTCAGAGGAAGACCAGAACCTTCTACAGGATCACCACTTCAACAGAACCACATCTATCACTTCTGGAGGACTGCAGCCACCATTTAATTGGACTGCTACCACCACCCTGTCCGACAGGGTGTCAGGTTGTATCCTGACTCAGTTTAAGACAGTGTTTTCTGCCTTTATTTTTAATTTCCCTATTAAATTATAGTTCTGACTTGGAGTCCCCCACTGGTTTGTTTTCAAACTAGTACAGGTAGGTGAGTATCCTGGGGCACTCAGGTACACACAGCCAGACCCCGAAAACAATTCTGGACCTGCTGTTTATCTTTGTTTTGTCCAACTGCAAGTGTTTAAAATGTCCTCCAGCAGGTCTGTGTAAATGACATCCCAGTCCCAGGTCCCTGCTGCGCCGTGGGTCCCGCTGTCAGCAGAGCAGCCTGAATTTGAGATGTCACACTCGCTGCTCTGAGAAATAACCAGCTCAAGTGGTCGAAATAGAAGCCTGAATTACGCTACAGCTTGGTGTTGTTTGTACCTGATTCTTGTGGTATTGAGAGGCCATCAGCCAGACAGACCTAACACCACAAATGAGCCCGTTTGCTCTCTTTGGATGCATTAAAAATAATTTGAGCATCAGTTTCCCCAGCCAAATTTAACACTGGTGTCAGCAAGGCACCTTAACTGAGGGTACCAGAGCTGAGCTTCAGCGGGGACACTGCCCAGCAGACACAGCAGCACTGCTCACAGGGAGGGCACCTTGTGCTGTGTTTTGACTTACATGGTGATGCCAGTGTCTTCAGAACTGGCAATTTTAAACCCCAAGTTGTTTCGGGCAGGAATTACTTTTACTGTATAGGTGTAGCACCTAGAAGCAGCCTGGACCAGGTTTAGGACTTCAGGTGCTCCTTCACTGGAACAGGGTCCTGCCTCCCTCCCAGGGATGGGATGGGATGGGATGGGATGGGATGAATCTTTCCCTAGAGAGGGGCCTGAGGCCATGCGAGCTGCTCAAATGTCAAGAGGAAATATCACTGTCACCAGGATCTGCCCACACAATGTGGGGCTAATCTGAATTTTGGAGCGGGTGCCAACTCTTGCTCTTGCAAACTGTCTTATCTGGAAATGATGATACAAAGTTAAAAAATGACCTCTAGACATCTAGTTCAGACACCATTTCCTCCTGACTATAACCTTCTGGTCACCTCGGGTGTTACAGCAACCAGCAGGGTGGTAAGAAAAACAGCATTAAGTCCTGGCAGAGCTACTGCAAATTGTCCGCGAGGAAAATGGAGATTGATCACTGCGTAGAGGAAAAGCAACACAGTGATCTGCAATCAGGAAAGCAAATCAATCAGAGATTTCCTGTGACAAAAGGTTTACAGTGAAATTAATGTAACTTAATGGATGAGAAAGGAAGAACTATGACTGGTTTCATTAAACACGTAAGTGAGTTGAGCAAATAATTTCTTCCTTGCTCCCTGTTTCTTTTCCTGAGAGGAAATGGTTTTGCTTGGATTTACTGGTCCTGGGTGTTTCTATTCGAGGATTTATGTCTGTCTGGCTGATAAATTGTCACTCTGGATTTATGTTTGTGCGAGAGGGACCAGAACACAGCTGTGGTGCAGCTCACAGAGGTGTGGGTGCGAGGGCAGCAAGGCTTCGGGCAGGGAGGGTGCTGGAGGTGCCTGCCCCAGCTCCCCATCCTGCTGTGCCCACAGCCCCCCTCTATCCTCAGCCCGGTTTATTCCCTGCTCCAGCCCCTCAGCACAGGGGATAGGAAGGAGATTCCCCGTGTGGCTGGTGGTGATCTCCCTGAGCACACACAGGTTCTCAGGGCTGAGGTGTGTGCTCACAGCCACGCAGGATCAGTGTCCTCCTTCCTGTGGCAATGAAGGATTATGGGCACAGTAATAGGAGCTCTGTTCAGTCCTGTGTCACCCCAGGACTTCAATAAACCAATAAATAACTCTGTCACCTTGTAGCAAACTGGGAAATTGCTTTAAAATTTAATGGAAGTCGTGGAGGGTTACTTCCTGTGCCTGCAGGTTTTTAGACTTAGGGGTCTAGGAGGCAAAAAATAAACACAACATCTCATTTGTGTTGTATGCCTTCTGGTAATACCAGCAGAAGAGGCTGATTTTCCCTTGACCTTTTACTTCAGGGAGGAAAGGAGAACTACCAGATGAGAGGTTTCATCTGTGTGTGGGACACACCATACTGTGCCCAAGGCCATGGTGAGTAGAGTGACTGACATCTCAGTTGAAATGCCAAAAAGATACTGATGCAGTGGAAGAAATAATGCATATTTTAGGGGCTCTTGGGATGAAAAAATAGCCTGAAGTTGCATCAGCAACTCAGAGCAGCACACATGTCCCCAGAAGTTCCTGCTCAGCGTGACCCAAGGGGTCACAGCCTGCTCTCTGTAAGGTATTGCATTAGAGGGTGAGCTTGGACAGTGCATTTCAGGCAGCACCAGCAGCAGATTCGCTCAGAAGCCTCAGGTTTCAGGGGGTGATTTCTCGGGGCCTGCTCTGTGTGCAGCAGTGGTGACAGGGACAGCAGATGGAGACTCCCAGAAGGTACCCCAAAATGTCCTCTCTCAGATGGGTGGCACTGGTGTGCTCGGATGGGGGCTCAGTGCTTTACCCCATCTCAGGGCTCTGGAAGCAGCTGCACAGGTTGGTCACATCCCTGTGCTTCAGTGTTCTGCTGGATAAGCAGGTCAGGAGAGACCTGGGCTGCTTCCCAAGGACCTACCTCCCACAGGAGGTCTTCTCTTCTCCAGAACAACCACTACTGCAATAAATGAGTATTTTAAAGCATTGAGAGTATTTAAACCATTAAAGCTAGGGAGAGGTAAAGGGCAGGGCCCCAAATAAGGGTAAAGGGGCTACTGTCACTGTTGCAGCCACAAAACTTGGGCAGGTCTAGATGTCACTGACGAGCACCAAAGGAAGCCTTGCCTTAAATAGGCAGAGGAGGTGCATGGTTGTTCATGTGCAGGCTCAGGGCTGTATCAGTGACATCTGGACTGTGCATTGTGGTCAGATGTTTGCACAAAGGAGCTGTGGGGAAATTTGCTGCTTTTCTGAGTCAGAAGCTGTGGTGAAAGGCTCTCACACAAGAGAAAGGTAATGGAGCAAAGCAGACACAGACCCAGCCACCAAATGAACTTTGCAGTTAAATGGGATCCAGCACAACTTTATGGGGTTCTGGTTTTTCCTTCCTCACGTCCTCCCTGATGCCCTGAGCTCACTGAACGGCACAGGCCTTGCTCACTCAGTGCTGGGAAGAGGAGCAGCTACTGCCACCACATGGGGTCTTTTTTGGCCAATTTTCCTGCCTCAGTTTTGTTTTTTATTTTCCTAGACAACAGGGAGGTGTGGAAGTGGGAGGCCCATGGAAAGCCTGTGTTTGCTGGCAGAGCTGTCGGTGCTGTCAGGGTTCTGGGCAAAAGGCTGCCTATGGCACGAAGCCAGGGGGTTGTAAGTGTTGTGCTATGCCAAATTCTTACCATTGATGAGTGGTTGGATAACAGTGATTCAGTAAGAGTGAAAACACCTTGGTGTAAATCAGTGGCTCTCCGTGGGTGCACAGCTTTACACGTGTTTTAGCTGTGAGATGCTGAAAGCCAAGATGCCCAAGCTCAAAATTAAATTCCAGAGACTGGAGCTGACCTTACCAAACCACATTTTCCCTGCTTTGTGTCCATGAAAGTAGGAAATATGCACATCTCACAATTGTGTTTTTCAGCCAAGTTCATGTTCTTGCTCTTGTGTTTTATTCTCTGAGTGCAGTGTGTCAGCACAGCCCTGCAAAGGGGAAAGGTTAACATTTACAGATATGCTTATATGCTTCCCTGGCCTGAAAAGCAAAGCAAACATGACCAACTTACTGTTTTACTCTACAAGGCAGCCCTGCAAATGTTACCAAGCAATCCCATCACTGACATATTACATTTTCTATAACTGCACAGACAGATCTATGGCTCACAGCACCCAGCAGGATCAGGGTGGTGTCATTTGTTTAAGTCCTGTTATTCCAACAGCACAATGTAATTATGTTGATGCTCGGTAGCATGCACAGGAAGACAAAACCCATTTGTCATCATTAGCTGGTTGCCCTCTGTCCCCAGTGCTTGGGAGCTATTGACAGATCCTGTGTATCTCTGGTAGGGAACAAGTATTTAGCCCCTTAATCCTTGATGAGACACTGATCTTCACTGGAACTGGGACAGGTGCTTGCAGTGCTCGTGTGGTGCAGCATTCATGCAGGAGAGGTAAAGCCTGTGCCCAAGTCCTTCAGGGACCCTCCACTAACCCCTCTGTTCCAGGTTTCCCCCTCCCCTTGGCAGCTGAGGGGCCCAGCCCAAGCCCTGCCAGGCAGCAGTGGCTGTGAGCAGGCAGCCCCCTGTGCTATGCTGTGACACAGATGCTTTATCAGCCATCATCATCGTATGTCTCACCAAGCTGCCACGCTGAATTTTGCTTGTTCATGCTGTTCTGTGGCCTTTCTTTGCGTGGCTCATCTCTCCAGCAGAAAAAAAGGGTGGGTTTCTGACATGCAGTAATGAAGAAGAAATCAAAATGTAATTCCTTGGCATGATTATTCTCTGCCAAACCTCCCTTTCTAGTCAGTTAGGTCATTTGCCTTCTGGAAATACTGAATCAAAGGGTGAACGAGCTATTCCTAAATTTCCATTTATTAACGTTATTATTAAAATGTATTTCTAAATTTGCTTTCTGTTTCAGGAAATGGAAACAGGTCTGATATAACAGCATCTTCTTGGTACAGGCTCATCATCACCTTTCCAAATGAGTTGAGACAGACTTGAATCTAATTTATCACCTCTCCTTTGCCAGGTTATTTCTAGCTCTTAAATGATGGGATAATTTTCTCTCTGAAAAGTGGGTGTTTATGGAGCACTCTTCTTCCCTGTACCTCTGCTGACCCTCTGATGGTTTTCCTGCCTCCTGCAGTGAAAGTTTCCCAGTTTAATAATGTACTGGGTCTGGGTGGCAGAGTATGTTCAAAAAAGCAGGAACACTTGAGGCCGTGGGACCCTGAGGGGTGGCTGAAGATGAGAAAATGGCCCTGCATCATCAGCTCTGGGCTCTTTCCCTGTGCCATGGTGTGTGCCCGTGGTGCTCCAGGTGTGCTCACCCCATGAGCAGTGCTGTGCTGGAGCCACCAGCCACCCCAGCACCCAGGGAGGCCGGGGGTGTGCTGGCAGCCCCCCCTGCTCCGGGGACAAGGGGACAGCAGCAGTGGGGCCAGCCCCCTTTGCAGGGCTGGATGCAGAGGCGAGGGCTGGGGGTGGGTCCTGTAGGAAATGCCCCCACAAGGGGCAATGGAGACATTTCTGAAGGGGAAAAACCTCTGAGCTCAACTGCTCGTTCTCATCCACACTTAGGAAAAACAAAATGGAATGGGGTTTAGAAGACAAGCAAAAAAATAAGCAGGAGGAAGAAGGGTGATGAATCCAGTGACTTTTAGAAACACTTTTATTTCAGGAAAGCAG
Organism: Pachycephala philippinensis; assembly: GCA_013397055.1. Classification (NCBI taxonomy): domain Eukaryota; kingdom Metazoa; phylum Chordata; class Aves; order Passeriformes; genus Pachycephala; species Pachycephala philippinensis. The sequence goes on along the minus strand of VWZT01005336.1, from coordinate 34,692 downwards.
CATATACACATTTCAGCCTAGTCTGTGCTAGTAATGCTTAAAAGACTAAGAACAAAGCAGGAAAAGTCCAAAGGTATAATTTTTCCTGTAGGCAAAGTCCAAAGGTATAACAAAAGCCTCTAACACTCTCATGTACTACAGTGCAGGAGTGATGCTCCTCCCAGGCTGAAAGTGCCTCCGTCCAAACACAGAAGTGGGGAGGATAACTACAGGGAAATACAGACTTCTGGTGAAAGCCAAGGATAAATTGACTTGCTCTCCTGGGATTAGACAAGGTCAGAACGTGGGTTACAATTATCAGACCTACTTCCACTCTGCTCTGTTGCTTTCCATTAGCAA
>VWZT01005336.1:7185-24508 GCA_013397055.1 Pachycephala philippinensis | reverse complement strand
AAGCAGAGATCCACCCGCAGCCCGTGGGGATCCACGGGGGAAGCAGAGATCCACCCACAGCCCGTGGGGGAGGTGCCTGTGCTGAAGCAGGTGGATGCCTGGAGGAGGCTGTGATCCAGTGGGAGACCCGGCGGAGAGAGAGGGCCCTTGCTTCCAGGCTGGAGCAGCCTGTCCTTGGAGGACTGCACCCCGTGGAAGGAGAGAGCCATGGCACAGCAGTTTTGGGAGGACTGTTTGCCTGGGGGGGGAATTCACTTTGCAGCAGTTTTGGGAGGACTGCTGCTTGTGAGATTGGAGCCACGCTGGAGAAGTTCACGGAGAACTGTCTCCCATGGGAGGGACCCCACAGTGCAGCAGGGGAAGGACTCCTCTCCAGGTGCAGTGGAAGAAAACCTCAGGTGATGGACCGGCCAAACCCCCATGCCCTCTCTCCCTGTGCTGCTGGTGGGAAGAAGGGAGGAGTTGGGGAAAAAAAGATGTTTTTAAGGGCTTATTTTACTTCTCATTATCATCCTCTGATTTTGTCGGTAATAAACTCACTTTGTATCTCCAGGGTGAGCCTGTTTTGCCCTTGGAGTGTTTTTTCCTGGTCCTTATCTCAACTCAGGAACCCACCGTTAAATTTTCCTCTCCTCTGCCCAGCCGTGGCAGGGGAGGGCAAGTGAGCAGCTTTTGTGTGTGCCTGGCATTTGGCCAGTGTCCAACCACAACAGCTCCACAGACAAGAATTAATGGGACAAATCCTGAAGGAGTCAGTCTGGCTCCTGTCAGCTGGCTCACAGAGATGGGATTGCAACTGCTGTAGGTGGTGAACAGCAAAAACCATCCAAATATCTGTGAAATACCACTGGGGCATGCTCCTAACCATGTTCCTAAAGGTCCCAGCACCTCACTGCCACGCTGGTGTGTCTTGCCCATGCCTGGTGGGCAGTGAGTGTCATGACCAGCCCTGGTCCCGAGCGATGCTGATGAGCAGGGTTACACTCCTGGCTGCTGTGCAGAGGGTGAGCCAGCCACAACATCTGTCACCTTGCTTGTAAAGACACCAAAGAGCAGCACGCTGGGTCCCCGGGCTCGCTGTCACGGGGTCACAAGCACCGATCGCCCCCTCGGAAAGGTCACTGTCCCCGCCCGGGGCACCCTCTGCCACCGCACCAGAGGCTGCACAGCCTGCCGGGCTCCCTGGGGACCCTTCTGCTGCCAGAAGGGCAATTTGCAACCATTATGGGTTTTATTTCAGAAATTGTTTTCCCACGACTGAAAAGATTAAATTTTAATTGCCGGTTTGTGTGAGGCGAGGAGGGGGAGTGCGCTCTGAGCGGAAAAACTGACGGAGAAGCATTGAGCTGCTGTGAGCGGGACAACAGAGGGCACCAGAGATTCTGAATCTTCAGAAAAGTGGGGGATAAATGAAGCATTTCTGGAGTGAACGAGTTCATTGCTGGGTTTCAGCACTGCCGGGCGGTGACAGCCGGCCCCGGGACAGCTGTGCCCTGCCCTGACACCTGTGGCCACCACGGATCTCCTTCCCTGCCAGGACACTGCGGGTACCCTGCAGCCTTTCTGAGGACTCAACCCACCTGTCAGCCTCACAAGGAGCAGGTAAAGGCTTTTAATTGTCCCACACGTGTGCGTGGCAGTGTGCTCTGCTCGGCCCTTCAGGGTGGGCTTTCTCACCGCCTGCCAAGGCTCCTGCGTGCAAACATAAAGGTCAGTCAGCACCGGGTGCCCTGGTTTCCTCCCGCTTTCACAGCTGTTCTGCCTCTGTTCTGCAGCTGCAGTCCATTCAGGGGGGTCTTTGCCCCTTGCTGTGGTTTCCCATTAGTGCTTCTTACCGTGCAGTCTCCTCAGGTGTGGGGACACCTGGCCCCGGGCACACAGCCTTGGGAGCTGCCACCAGCTCTGTGCTCACATGGGGGACTTGGTGGGGCTGGGATGTCCAGCCCAGTGGGCTCAGCTGTTCCTCAGGCCAGTGGTATGCAGGCAGAGCAGCTTTTTCACTGCAAGGTGACCACAACAGGCTGCCAGGGAACAGCTGCAGGGTAGGCTGAAACCACAGAGAGGCCAAAACTTACGAGGCTGAAAACCCAAGAGCACCGGCTGTATGTTAGTTCCTCCATAAATTCTGCCCTAAAAATGACTGTATGCCTGTGGTTCACTACTGCCACACCAGTTCTGGTGCTAGGGTAGGTGTTGTGCTTTCCTCTGGGGTTGCCAGATCTGTCTCCCAGACTTGGACACTAAAAACAGTTCGCTGACTTCATGCAATCATGTATTTTCACTACAATTTACACGTAGATGTTTAGAAGCTGCGTACTTATAAGGCAATGTATTTGTAAGAGACTGTAGGGATCTGGGCATTTTCCATGCCCAGCTCATTGTAAACACTTCCTTTATGAGCTGCAAACAAAGTCTGATTCATTCTCCTTGCTGGTGGCGAATGCCCTAAAATATTTAATGGAAGAGCAGGAGATAGTCTAAGTTCTCGGATTCACCTTTTCTGCCGTAGCAAAATTTTGGCTTCCTAGCTTTGAACGCTGAGATGAGACACATGTGCTCACTTTCCCTTCTTTCTCTGGAAGCCTGTTATCTGCTAGGGCTGGTGGTACCCCTGCTGAGCTGTGCCTCCCCAGCAGAGGAGTGGATTTGTGCTCGTGGGCAGCCTGCCCACAGCAGGCACCCACCCATCCACCAGCCTGCAGCAGCATTCCCACTGCCCCGGGAGCAAAGCTACCTGAGCTGCTCCATGGCTGGAAGGGCTCAAGCCCGGGGGATGTTCTCAGGCCTGGCAAGACCCAGAGCAAACCCATGGGGTGGCTTCAGCACCAAAGCAAGGGCTGTGAAGGGCAAATGGGGAACACTGCCCAGCTCTGGTGTGGGCTGCCCTAAAGCCAGTGGCTCTGACAACCACAGCAGAGGTAAGGGACAACAAAAATTATCATTCTGCTTTGCTATGACCCAAACTGTTCATACCAGGAGTGGAGGGAGGGTGAGGCAGGCTTAACCCTACACCAGCAGCGAGAGAGGGCTGTCTCTGTGTTTTTCTCTTACCTGGCAGCGAGTGACAGTGTAACTGTGATGGCTGAGGGACGGATGGTGCTGGTGAGCCACTGAACCCCTGCACAGGCTGCCTGCATAAGCAGTGTGGGGACATGAGGAGCTGCAGAGCCATGAGAGGGGGCACTGCCTCAGGACCCAGCCCTGTCACTGAGCTCCGTGTCATTGCTGCACTCTTTCCTTGCAGAGACAGCCCAGCATGAACTGCAGTGAAAGTGATGCCCAGGATGGCATTGTGCTACTTCAGCTAATTGTCTACATCCCGGTGCTCGCTTTGGGGATCCCACTGAACGCAATTGCCTTCTGGGTCTTCTGCTGCAAACTCAAGAGGTGGACCGAGACCAAGGTGTACATGATCAACCTCATCATCGCAGACAGTTTCCTGCTCTTCACCCTGCCTTTTCTGCTGTATTTTACCAAGTACAAGCATCCCGTAGACCAGCTGTGTCATGCCATACAAAACATCTATTTTACAAACATGCCTATGAGCATCCTTATCATCACCCTGATTGCGATTGATCGATATATTGCAATCAAGTTCCCTCTAAAAGCAAAGATTCTTCGATCCCCACTGAAATCAGCTTCTATCTGTGGCTCTCTTTGGGTAACACTGATAATTTATTCCAATTTGCATCCACAAGTTCACAGTGACTGGGACGGTTACTGCTTTCGGAGGCAATCTAGTCAACCTACGTATTTCTCATTATTCTTCAGTATCTGTGGGTATTTTATTCCCTTAGGGATTGTAATTTTTTGCTCAGTACAAGTCATCAGATGTCTAAAAAAGAAGATGGCCACAAACCCTCATGAGGAAAAATTACTCCAGAAGGCCGTGCACATTGTTTCTGTGAATTTGTGTGTGTTTGCTGTCTGTTTCACACCTTTCCACATCGCTCTGCTCTTGCGGTTTGCATTGCAAGTTGCTGGAGCTTCTTCTCTGCTCCCAGGAGCTACAACCTATATTAAGATCTCTGTATGCTTAGCAAATAGTAACTGCTGTTTGGATGCATTTTGCTATTATTTTGCAGCCAAGGAATTTCCAGAGTTTTCTTCTAGGTTCCCTAAGTGTGTATTTAGGAGGTCCAAGATGAACCAAAGCGAAGAGTCACAGCCACCCACGGATCAAGTGATGGCATAAACAAGGTGTAGTGCACGGCAGGTGTTAAGTGCCACAATGCTGCTGAAGTTTCCAGGCACAGGGAATGGAACCATCTACAGTATTTGCAATCATTGTAGGAATAGGCATATGTACAAAAAGGGGCAACCCCCTCCAAAGGGTCTGATGTTAACTTGAATTTCGTGCTGCTGTCCTCAGTGACTGGACTCCAGTTCTGACTACTGTCTTGTATCTTTGCATCGCAGCTCCAGGCGCCTCCTGGTGACAGCTTGTCTTGGTTGGCTTCATGGTCCTTCCCTTTCAGTGTCTTTTAACTTGTAAACCTCTAAAAAACTTTCCTTCTGGGACTGCAAGCTCATATTCTGCTCATTTAAACGTAGAGGTAATTAACTTCCGTAGTGACAACTGACATACAGTTCCCCTACAAGTCTGTCACTGTGTAGTGACACTCGTTCAGACCACAGTCTGAAACCACTGACTAGACCTTGGTCAAATAAACACTCAAAGGACTATTCCCAGCACAGGAAGCATCCCATATCCAAACATTAGATCCACCTGCTTCATGTCAATTCTTCAGCAGACAACACGGTGGAAGCTGCAGTGAGCAACTGCGCCATAAAAACAGATGAGACTACTCAGGTCATTCAGCTGATCATTTATGTCCCAATTTTCTTCAGTGGTGTATTTTTTAATGCTCTGGCATTACTGGTATTTCACTGCAAGCAGAGCAAGTAGCCTGTGTGTGTATGTGACCAATTTAATCACTGCACACCGTTTAGCCCTTGTTCTGCTTTCTAAATTCTCTTTTGAAAGACAGGAAAAGATATGGGAGACGAATAGTGCCTGATCTTAACAACCATCTGTTGCTTAAGGAGATGTGTGAGTCTTGTCACCCTTGTAGCCATCAGCAAATATGCTGCAATTAACTACCCTCAGAGAGCAAGAGGCTTCTTGACAGACATCACTTACTATCCAGGCAGGTGGTGTTCAGCAAGGAAAAGGACTTCTACTTCAGAAACAGCACAGAGGGCCTTCAAAAACATTTTTGGATCTGGGATTCCCTTCTGGGACCTTGCATCTCATTGCTTATAATGAATGCCTGTTCCAAAAAGATTACTACGAATTTTTTTATTATTTTGAAAAAAGAGATGAAGATTCATATCAGCCTGTTAACCTACTGTTAATCTAGAAAGCAAACAACTTGCATTTTTTTGCAGATCCAGTCATACTCATGTTTTCTCCCAGTTAACATGGAGATCTTATTCAATTTCCAATGGGCTCCAAATAGGTCATCCACTCTGAAATACAGAACAGCAATGCTTTTATACATGTGGCCTCACATATAGGTCTCATGGGATAGTATAAGTGTTCCTTTTTCTCATTGTAAAAGGGGAAATTAGTTGGCTTCACAATCCCTGTCATCATTAAGTAATATTTTCTGCTGTTTCAAATGAATGCTGTGAAAACAAAAAAAAAGCCATACTTTTGCAAGTGAAAATAAAGGCGTGTCACAGTAATATATCTGTAAATAAATTTTCATTTATTACCATTACACATCAAAGTCCTCTACTCTTAATGCTAAACCTATACTGGAGATTGGGAGAAAAGACTTTGCTACCAAGATACAAGATCTGCCTTACAGCAGGGTACTTAACAGTGAAACCCAAAGATGAGCAAGGAACTTTCTGATTATCTGAAGATGTACGTTCTACCTTGAACAAAAATTATTATGTGGTTTATATGTCAAGTTTAGGATGGGCATCCTCCTTCAGTCTGAACAAAGCCTCAGCTCTCTGAGTGCTCCCAGTAAGTGGAACAGATGAGTTATCAGACCCTGGGCCACAACAAACTGATGGTCACCATCCAGCACTGCAATAGCAATCCAGGAGGATGGCGACATGCTTATCCCAAAATCTTTTCCATTTCCTAGCACAAGAGTCTGGGAAATGATAGCGGGCACCAGCCACAGCTGCCAGAGTCCATCAGCCGCCCCAAACAGCAAGGCTGAATCGCTGCATTTTACCAACATTTCTGCAAGATACAACCTTCCTGTCCCTTAAAAGAAAAAAAATGCTAATAATAGTTTCCACTTCAGGCTTGAGGAAAAAAAAAAAAAAACAAAACACAAGGAAAAGCCTGCAAAGTAATTCAGAATCTTGCTTTTATGTGAGTGAGTGAGTAGCCATCGGATATAGTATTTTTGGCTCTCCTATGCATGGAAGGCAGGGGCTGGCATAAGACATTATTTTGCTGTTTGGTGTCACTTGGGCAGGCCTGAATCCTGAGTTCTTACCAGAGGTTTGAGCTCCAGGGGCCTGAAGGACACATACTGGGGAGCTGTGGGCTGGGTGCTGCTTTCAGGTGTTGGAGGTATCTCTGTTTTGTTTCCTTGGTGCAGCAAAGCTGTTCCAGTGGTCAGCACTGCCCAGCAGCCTCCAGGGAACTCCACAGGCACCGGAGCAGCATCAGGCAGCTGGGAAGCACGGGCTTTTCCAAGCCCTGCCCAGTGTGTGTGCACAGAGACACAGCTGGTCCCTGGTGCTGCAGGAGCGTGGGGAGGGCTGCAGCACTGAGAGCCCTGACAGCATTTTCTGCTGCGGACAGTTCCGTGCAGTGCTGGGGAAGGGAAAGGGGAAATGGCCCCAGCAGCCAGGGCTGGTCACTGTGAGGGATTGGTGTGCTTAGCCTCACACTGCCATTTCACAGGCTGTCCATGCTAAAAATAATACTGATGTGTTTTGCTCTCAGCCCTGTAGTTCCCTTTTGGTCAAGATCTGCTGTTGCACCATCCCATCTTGCCGTGAGAAAGCCAGGAAAAAAAACCACATGGAGCAGAGGCACTGCAGAGCCTGGGTGCTGCAGGGCAGCCAGAGCCCTGTGTCCCTCTCCCCTCTGTGGAGGTGGTACCAGTACCCCTCCCACCTTGCCAGAGGCTCTGCCCCACTGTGATACACCAGCAGCTGCAGCCAGCAGGACACAGTTTCTGGGATGCAGGGGAGATGGACATTTTCCCTGGCAGGGAAAGGAGGCAGGAGCCCATCAATCTGTCTGTCAGCAGGCTGTACCAGTGGTTCTTTGCCTTACAGGAATATTTTGCCCCACTGGCTACTTTGGTTAAGAAAATCACTTTTCCAGGCACAATGTGGTGGATGCTGGTGTCAGCGCAAGGTCCTTTGGAGCCTGTACAGGCACCAGTGCTCTGCAATGCTGTTGTACCCCAGAACACCCTGCCCGAGAGCTGCCAGCAGGGAGGTGAGAATGCAGCACAAGTGTCACCTCCACTGCGCCACACGGTGACAGCACTTGCAGGACTGAGACAGGCTGAGAACTGCAGAGATAGGGGAAATACCAAGTGAGCGTCATTGGCCCATGGCAGGGTGATAAAACTTGTGACTGCATGGAAGGAGGGGACCGTGAGCAGCTGCAGACGAGGGTGGCTGATGGGGAGATGAGGTGGAGAGAAGAGAAGGATGGGGATCCTGATGCAGCAGTGGCCAGGAATCAGGCAAAGACCCAAGAGCCTCAGCAGGAGACATGTAAGTTCTCACAGAGAGCACTTTATCCTAGCTTTGCCTGCTGGTAGCTGGTGTTGAGTTTGCTTTGACACATCCTGGTGAGCCTGCTGCTCACAGCCAGCTGCTTTGTGCCTGATGACATGGCTTGTCCCTCTCTTGAGATTTCACTGGGCTGATGAGACCCTCATCGGGCAACCACAGCACCAAGCTGTGGATGGGAAGCATCACACTGGAGAGGTGCTATGAGCTGAGCCCCTCCAGGCTTGATTTTGACTGCTCGTGGTTTATACCACTGGTGATTCCCTGGACACAGACAAGAGGAGTGTGTGAACAACACTTGAGGATGACACAAAGTTTTCTATACAGTGATGAAACTATCACAACCCAGAAGCTGGATGACTTTGGAAACTAAAGTACCAACAAGGACCATGGCATTAAAATGTTGTTGGTTGGGGATCAATGAGCTGGGCACACTAATATGTCAGTAACTACTTGTAAGCATTCACCAAGAAGCAGCCCCAAAGAAAGGGGGTTTGTACGGTAAGCTCTGTACTGACTGTACACTGGCACAGAATTATTCTCAGGGGCTGGCTTGTGATGTGCAGACAGACAATGCAGAAATACTCCAGAAGCTTCTCTAAGATTGAAAAGTGGAAAGGGGAAATACGTTTGCCCAAGATGGCAATTCAAGGTACTAATATCAGGACCTTTAAGGTCATTGATCAACTTGGCTGAGCTTTTCTGGTAAATAGGCTGCCATGGGGAACCTGAGAGCAGCCCCTGGGCAGCAGGTGCCTGCAGGCAAAGAGCAGTCACAAAGCCAGCAGGTCACAGGGTCACGGTGCCACGTTTCCTCAGAATTGCTGGCTGAGAAGAGCTATGGAAGACAAGAGAACTACTATGATTCAGAGTGAAACACTTCATAATAATCACAAAACTGCCTGCAAACCACTGCCCTCACCTCTCCAACAGCTGCAGGACTGGGGGCCTGTCAGGGCTGTTCTTTCCCAGGGCACAGCCAGTGTGACAACAGAAGCCACTCCTGCTTCAATCCCAACAGGGGTGGCACTCTGGAAGGCAGAGAGAAGACCTCAGGACCTTCCAGGGCAATGGGTCCCCTCCAAGCACAGTCTGTTGGGCAAGGAGGGCCAACAGGCATTGCCCACTGAGACATCAGGCAATGGAAAGTAAAGCGAAGGAAAAACCCAAAGCCAGAGGAACTGCTGCAGGGATGCACAGCAGACAAGCCTTTCATCTCACTGCAGGACTACTGCAGGCTCCTCAGTCAACAGGAGGTGGTACAAGCCACACCAGTGGTGACAGAGGAAGCTCTGCCCTGGGGAAATGTTCAGGAGGGGTACAGGTGCTTCCTCAGCCAGCGTTGCTGCTCTCACAGCCACCAGAATTGGTTATCAGAGGACACCTTGCTGGTCATGTGCAAGGAGCACTGCTCATCGTGCCTGCACAGCGCTCCACGGCTGGGCTGGAGGAACTCACTCTCTCTGAGGACACCAAGAGAACAGGTAATTTCTCCCGGCTATTTACTGACAAGGTTATTTGAATTCTGCAAGGCATCGCCTTTCCCCAGCCATGGTGGGACACCAGAATAGTGATGGAGAAAGAGAAGGCTGAAGCCAATGTATTTTCAAAGGTTCATTTTGATACTGGCCACATCTGACATGTTTTTGGATGCTTAAGGGCTGTCTCAGCCTTTGCTAGATCTCCGCTAGGTCTCCCTGTTATGATCTTCCCTTGTATCTTATGGGCTTGTAACACATTTCTCATGTCCAGAGGACAGAGCTGCTGCAGGTAGCTGCTGTACCACATTCCCTCACCTCTTCAGAGGTCTCCTGGCATGATTCCTCTGCTGCATGATTTTCAGAGCTAACCGCGAGCCATAGATGCACATAAATGCTGCAGCACTGCCTTATGGTTTGCTTGCTGGGGATGCTTTTGAGACCCATGAACCTTCACCCATGGAGCCACGTCCCCCTGGCAGGGAAAACCCAAAGACATGTCAGACATCCTGGGTCTTTTCTGTCCATGAACAGTTGCACCTGGAATATGCTTATGCATTAACTCCACCAAGCTGGAGAGCAAACAGCAATATTGCCCTTAGATCCAAGGTGAGAAAACCACCCACTTGAGCAAACACAGCTCATGTCTTTCACATGGCTGCTGATCACATTCCTGCCATGGCATCCGTGAGTTTCTTTTGTCTTGGAATTGTGGCAGTTTGCTGTAATACTTCTGAGATAAAGACCAGCTTTGACAATCCCTGAAAGGCAGTGAGCAGACCATAGTACTCCGACTCTCACTGCAGATCTCTGAGTACAGGATTCGATGGCAGCTGAAAGTAGTGAGAGATATACTAATAAGAGATATACTAATAAGTGCTCGTATCACTAATGAGAAGTGATGCAGAGACATCTCAGGACTGAAGGAGAGGACAGCTGTGCTTCTGCCGCACATCTCCTGGAACATTTTACGCTGTGAGGATGCCAGCTGGCTTCCACTGAGCCCTGCTATAAGAGAAGGTATGAGAGCTGGGTTTAGGCATCCCCTTCCCATTATAAACTGTTTGCAATGGCTCATATAACTCTTTGCTGAAGGAAATCTGCTGCTGTCTGATCCAAGTCTGAGCCAAAATAGGGGCCCAAGCCCTTTTCCCTGCCACCCTCCAGGAGCAGTCTTCCCTGCACGGGATCCAGGGAGAATCTCAGTTTTTCTCTCCTTCACAACTGATCAGGCTTGTGTTCCTGTCCCTGTTCTTCCCACTAGGTATCCTACCCCCAGCCATGCACAGCCATCTCAATTGTCAGGTTTTCATGGCTGGTAAATCCCTGAAATTTCTCAATTAGAATTAATCACTGATTCAGTCCAGAACCTCCCTTGTAAAAGGCTTTATTTGCTTTTGCAGGAACTGTACCTTTTGATACCCCCAAAATGAACCACAGCAGCTGCAATATCACAGCCTATGAAATATTTTCATTTGTCCAGCTGTGTGTTTACATCCCAGTTTTGGTTTTGGGCATTGTGCTGAATGTGTTGGCGCTGTGCGTGTTCTGTTGCAAACTCGGCAAATGGACAGAAACCAGAGTATACATGGTCAACTTGGCTGTGGCTGACTGCTTGCTGCTCTTCACCTTGCCGTTTAAAACTTTGTCCCAGTTCCAGCATCTGAAGGTAGATGGATGGTGCCTGTTTCTGGAAGGTGGCTATTTCATAAACCGCTTTATGAGCATCGGTATCATCACCTTCATAGCCGCTGATAGGTACCTTGCAATCAAGTACCCTTTGAGATCCAAGGCACTGAGGTCACCGCTGAAGGCAGCTTTTGCCTCTGGATTTCTTTGGATAGTCATCATCTGTGAGACTTCCCTCATTAAAAGCTTGGAGGACCGAAGAGAAGATGACCTTTGCTTTGAGAAATCTTCCGTGACGCCCTCGGTGATCACGCTGTGTACCATTATTACGGGCTTTTTCATACCACTGGTCATCGTAAGTTACTGCTCCGTACGAATCATTGCAGAACTCTCCAGAAAGAACAATGAACACTGTCACAATGAGAAGCTAACCAGGAAGGCTGCCTACATCGTGTGTGCAAACATGGCTGTGTTCATCGTATGCTTTCTGCCTCTTTACCTCGGGCATCTCCTCCGCTTCGTAATGGACTCCATCAGCTCCGACTGCTCGGCCATACAGAGCATTAACAACTTTGTTCACTTCGCCTCCATCCTCGCAAACACAAACTGCTGCCTGGATGCCATTTGTTACTACTTTGTCAACAAGGAATTTAAGGAAGCATCTTCCAAGCTAGCAAAGTCCAAATCTGAAGGCAGTGAAGAAGCTGAAATTCAGCTCGCACATGTAACACATTAATGCAAAACACCTACAGCACACATTTTATATTTGCTGTTTCAACTGTGACTCACTAGCAGGGTTTCACACTTGCTTTTTATTACAGTGGGATGGAGGGACATTCTACTAATGGGAAACATTCAGATACATGATTCAGCTCTGATTCAGACAACCACAGCAGTCTAGATCCTGATCTAATGATCTAGATTGCCGCTGACAATTCTCTGCCTTATGCAAATTTGCATAAAATGATAGATTTTCCCTGCCAAAAATCCCCTGTCTTTCATTTTCCCAGGAAAGCCAAAAGAAGCACAGGCAGTGGTAAAGGACTGGGTTTTGTCCCTCATCCCCGCCTTGGATCAGTGTTTGTGCAGCTGTGACAAACAAACAGAAGCCATTCCAAGCATCAAAAAATTAAAAAAAAAATCAGAGGGAAACCACTGCAGAAAAAGAAAGGATGGTGTTTCTATAAGTCACAAACATACTGGTTTTTAGTTGCTAATAATGCACAATCCCATAACAGAGGCATATTTAGTTTGCTTTAGAGACCTTTACAGCAATGTAACAGCTACAAAATGGTCATCATTACAATACAAGGTCAGAAGACATTGCAATTGCTTGTACTGGAGAAAACTTTATATCAGAAATGTTTGAATCAAATGGCATTAAAATTAAGTAAAAGAGTTGGTGCAGGACAGTGGGAATAAGGACTCTGTATTAGGACTCTATTCAAGTTTATAATGTAAAGGACTGTCTAAAGAAAGTGGCAGCAAAGCTATTCCAAAGAAATCAACCTAAATAAAGTTGTGTCACTAGCATGGAATTAGTTTCTTAATGAGTTAAATGGAGAAGGTGGGAGGTTGGGTGGTAGGGGACCTGCTCTGCTGTCTGTCCAGGAGGGACAGCTCCCCGTTGTCCAGGCACGGGGCAGTGGGTGTGACCTCCAGCTGAGACTGGGATTTTCTAAGGCAGAGCCGTGTGTCCCACCCCTTGATGCACTTACCACAAACACCCAAATGGCTAAAACCACCACATAGCCTCAGACCACACGGCCTGGGCCGGGATGTCCCATGCACACACCTCCACTCACACCTCCCCTCACACCTCCTAACCCCAGCCTGGGCTGCCCTCCACGTGTACGTGCTGGGCCCAACCCTGCTGCCACAAAAACATCCTCACAGTTCCCACACCCAGCCCTGCCTTTGTGTCTCCTCCTATTCAAGGCAATGCCAAAAGGAGGAACCCCCTCAAGGAGAGCCCCTGCTGCAGACAGTGGTTGAGCAGAGCCCTCCATCCACCGGGGCAGCAGCTGTTCTGCTGCACAGGAGAGTAGCAAAGCCCTGACAGATTCCTGAGGGGATGCAGGCTTCTCAGCACACTTGCCAGAGATTCAGGTAGAAATGGGGATATCTGCTCTGTAATCACCAAAATCTGAAAGCAGAATCTCTCCTTTGCTTCCTACACGATGGGGAGGGAAAGGAGGAGAGGCTCTGGCTGCAAAGACCTTTTAAGGAGGTTGGTTTTTCTCCCCTTTTCTACACTTGCATTTTCTTTGAACAGATCAAAGCAGCAACGAAGGGTGCTGTGCATGCAGAGATGGGTTATCTGCTGCTGGCTCAGCCCAAGGCTCAGCAGGGCTCACACCCTTCTTCCCCAGCCCTGTGTGCTGATGGCTCTCCTGCATCGCTGTATGACATATGCACCTTTGTGATTTGATGGATTGTTCCCCAGTAAAGCTCAACAGATGTTTAAGATTCCCTCCCCAGTATAGGATTTATGTGGTGAGAGCACAGTGATTTGAGAGATAACCTGATTGCCAGTGTGTTTTTTCTATACCTCCAGTCTCACCAGCATGGATGTGTGCTCTTCAGAGGCGAAAGCTCTGCACAAACCAAACTGCTGTTGTAGATGGGCAAGAAAAAAAAACACTTCTACTCCACTAACCGCTAATAAAAGGGTGGGGAGATACAAAGCAGCCTATAAACAAAGCATTTCCGAGCACATTCTGCTAACCCACCTAACTTCTAGTAACGCCTCTTCCTCTGGCAGCCATTCGCCCAGAGACACACACCATGAAGGCCTGGCCTGAGGCAGCCCAGCTTCCTCCCCACAGAAACCTCACAGCAGAGCCTCTGTACATCTGTGAGTCCTCAGGTGCTTACCAAGGTGTAGAGGGGGGGAGCCTTGGAGGGGCTGTGCAGGAGACAGTTGGGTTGTGCAAGTGCCAGACAGTGCTGGAGAGGGATGGTCTCACTGCCACAGCCAACCTCTGCAGCAATCCCCAGCAGGGAGTGCAGGGATGGTCTCACTGCCACGGCCAACCTCTGCAGTGTCCCTGAGCAGGGAGTGCAGGGATGGCCTCACTGCCATGGCCAACATCTGCAGTGTCCCTGAGCAGGGAGTGCAGGGATGGTCTCACTGCCACGGCCAACCTCTGCAGTGTCCCTGAGCAGGGAGTGCAGGGATGGTCTCATGGCCACAGCCAACCTCTGCAGCCATCCCCAGCAGGGAGTGCAGGGATGGTCTCACTGCTACGGCCAACCTCTGCAGCATCCCCAGCAGGGAGTGCAGGGATGGTCTCACTGCCACGGCCAACATCTGCAGCATCCCCAGCAGGACCAACACCACCACTCCTGATGGCTGCCCGGGAGCACCTGGGTATCGAGGGCAAAGAGGTAGCACAGCACGTTTTCCTCTTAGAAAAATTATCCTTCTGATGTAGGACTGAAATTTCTGTTCTTCACCATTCAGGCAGGGCAGTCAGGAATTCAAGTGTGCTTGCTGAAATAGGCAGCATAAGGACCAAGAAACCCCCTCAGGCTCCCCCACAAAACTGGTTTATACTGTTCTGTTTATTCACTGACTTTTGCTTTTCCCATCTGGAACTTTTGGGCTGATTTAGTAGAAAGAGTGTCCTCTAAATTAATGACCCACCTGGCCAAGCTCTCCCACCCATACAGAGAAGAGGTAAGGGAAGAACGAAGCAGTGAGGAGGCAGCAGTGATATACAGATACCTCTGGTGGGCTCAGCAACCTCTGGGAGACAAGGGGGATCCAAGCACTTGCCAACAAGATATTGATTCTTCCAGCACTGCCTGGAAGGCAGACAGCCCTTACCCCACACACAGGCAGACCATAACTATCCAGGCAGTGCAGGCCTTGCCTGGCTTGCTTTTATCTTGCTGCCAAAACCTATGTCACCACATCCACCAGCTTTTGAGTATGTGCAACTTAACCTTCACAGCATAGGATGCACTCTGTCTTTCAGATTTCCCACATTTCTCTGGAGCCAAGTCTGGACAACATCAACATTGTGCTTGCCAGGTGATGAGGGCACAGGTGTGAGAAGGGCTGGAACCTCCACCCCTCGGACTGGCCGAACAGGCATCGCCCAACCTGCATGACTTCATCCTGCCCTCGCCAGGCCACACTGCCCTCCCAGCAGCTGCAGAACACAGGCAGCACTAACATCTTGCACTGGCATCTCCTACATTCTGTTAATTCTATGGTTCTGTGAATTGATGACAAAGCTGGACGCAGCCAGTGTCATACCTGTCAAAAACACCGAATGGATGTGTTAAAAAACCAGATGAAGGCACGAGTAGAGCAGCTGCAGCAGTGCAGGTGGCTGCACAGGCAGGACACACACACAGTGCAGGTACACATCCAAACCTCTCTCTGACTTTCATGTTGCTGCTCACAGAGGACCGGTAACATCTCACACCAAATTTCTTGCTTGGGACTTTCCATTTGCTTTTGTTGTCACAATTTAAACGAACCCTGCTGCCAGCCAGGGCCGCTGACTTAAAAATGAGAGTTCAACTGAATGTCAGGTGTGGGGGGGAAGTGTGAAAGCTGCTACCACAAAGCTGTGACATACTTCAAAATCATTTTTGTCGAAGACAGAAAAAGAGGACACTTCTGAGGAAGTGAAAATTGGGCTGGCTCATTATCGTTAGCTTCAAGTAGAAGCAATCTCTCAGTTTCTGAATGAAGGCTCAGAGACATCACCGTGTCACTCTAAGGGGATGAGCTGTCCCGTGTGAGCAGTGCAAGCACCAGCCAGGAACAGTGTCTGACACCATGCACTCCTCATTCCTCAACATGCTAAAAGGCAGCAGCATCTGCAATCCCGTCCACCAGAAACCCTGGCAGCAGTCTGCCAGCAGCTTTGCTTTACTAACTTCAGAATTCCATTTTTCTACCAAGGTGAACACTCTCTAATTCTACCTTTCTGGCTCTTGGCTCTCCAGCCAGGCTCCCAGCTTTGGTTCAGTAAAAATTTGGCACAGATATTTCAAGCCTGACTTCCATCAGCCTCAAAATTGCAAGAGCAAGTCTGTGAGTCTCTTGCCCTTGGTGGGTACCACAGCCCACAGTCCCTTGTTGAACCCTTGCTCTATGCTGCCATATAAAAACAAGCTCCAGGAGCACCAAAAGTCACATTGCACTGACCGGGGACCAAAGGACCAGCTTTTCTCAGTGCCATGGCAGAGACTCCATCTCTCCACCACACCATCATGCACACCCCTCACAGGTCACACAGCTCCTCTGCATTGCTGCACCTATTTCATGACTTGCTTACATTTACACTTCTGCCTGTCACAAAAGTTATCAACAGCTTTTCCTGAGAAGAGCCCTTGGTGGCAGAAGGAAAGGAGCTGCCTGATCTGATCTGATTCCGTGGCAGAAGGGCAGCAACAGGTATTTGCTCACCAGCCAGTGCGGGCAGAAAGCCAGGAGCGATCTTGGGGCAGGAAGGAAGAGATTCTTGTTTAAGAGACAATTTAACAGTAACATCTTTTACTGCTGTTTCCTTGCTAATTATTCTGCTGAATGGAAGAATGCAGCTGATACTCCAATACCTTTCTACTCCCGCACTGACAACTAAGCAATCATGGAGAATTCCTTTATTTTACCACTCTGAAGCTGCTTCCTGCTACGTTCTGGGCACTGACCATGCCAGGCAGGAGTGTCCTTGGGGCTGCTCCCTGTCCCTGCTGCCAGGCCCAGGGGCCAGAGCAGGCTGTGTGCCTGGGAGGAGCACACCCACCAGCCAGGGCCCTCTGCCACCACTGGATCTTTGCTCTCTGCCGCGGCAGTTACAGGGATTCATTCTCATTCTCGAGTTGCACGGTTATATTTACAGTGCTTTGGCGATTTTAGAGTGGGAGTGGGTTTGGCTTCTGTTCCGTTTTTAAAGAAACAGAACTTTGAAACATGTTAAAGGTGAAATAAACTGGGCAGTAATAAAAGGTAAGTGACTATAATAACATGATTGGAATTCTTTCTTTTGCCAGTTGGCTGGACTCAAATGGTGAGTTTTGTCCCTTTGGGAAGAGCAGATGATATTTTTGGTAGGCAGAGTGCAGCAAGGAATGATCTCACCTCCTGACTCCTGGGGGGGATGGACGGTCTGCAGTGGTCCCAGCTCAAATACAACAACAAATACAACAAAACTGCTCCAGATACACACATTTGTGTTTTGGTGGGGATTTTTGTTTGTTTTTTAAGATTCTTCTGTTCTCACCTCTCACATCAGGGACCTCAGATCTATTTCAGTCAGAGCAGGAAGGTTTCAGTAGAGGCAGAGGCTTTACCAACTCCCTTGCTAGGCAAAGCACAATGTAGGAAATGGAAGCCCTGCAATGAGCTCCCCTCCTTTAAGATGCTCAGCTCCTGCTGGGCTGCCCAGGGAAAACCACCTGGCGACCCACTGCCTTCCCCCAGGGAAAGGGAAGTGGATCTCACCAGCTGCCTGCCTGGGACAGGG
>VWZT01005335.1:119300-140458 GCA_013397055.1 Pachycephala philippinensis | reverse complement strand
GGGCTGGGTCACAAGGTGGGGATTGGCACATAGAAGTTGTGCTGCCAAAACCACTGCAGGGTGATTGGAATCACAGGAGTGATCTTGCTGTTGGGGCAGCTCACCTTAATGAAGCAAATGGAGAAATGTGAAAGACTATGGAAATTAGAGGAGGACATGATCCACTGCAGCCTCTACAGGAATTTCCCTCAAATGCAGATTAAACAGGTTGACCCTGTGGGAAGGGGGCCATCCCAGCAACTCCTGGAGGCACAAATACAAGATGAGTCATGAAGAGCAAAGTGCAGGCATGATGGTCCCCAAGCAGAACCAAAGTCGTTGCTCCAGCCTTCCCATCCAGACTCAAGTCTCCTTCCAAGCTCTGGTAAAACCTCAGTAATCACTTCCTTCTCCACCCTCTCTTCTGCCAGGATTGGAGCAGAGATGCTGTGTTTGCATGGCACAGCACCGTGCTTTCATCTCCAGTTTTATGGTGATAGGCACAAGCAAGATCTCTTCCTCTATTGTATCCGCCCCCCTCTCAAGCTCAGTGATGAGGACAATCTTCAACATTTAACATTATGCTAGTCCCTGCCTCACTTGGAACCTGGCCAGTTCATTTTCATGCTACACTGCTCATTTCCAGCTTCTAACGTAGTTTTAAAGTTGCATTAAATAAAGAATGGATGTAAAAATCAAATTAATTACTGGACACTCCATGCTACTTAATTTTAAAGCTCCCATTCCACCAGTATTTCTTGTAATCACAACAAGCTGTGGAGTGCCAGGATGGCCGTATTGCTCTTAAATATGTTGATTAGAGAAAAAATATGAAATGGAGATAAGTGTTGGAGCATTGATTTGCAATATTGTCTGGAGCTCTTATTTTCACTTTGCAGTTTGCAGCTGAGGGAGCTGGGGAAGGGGCTGGAGCCCCAGGAGCGGCTGAGGGAGCTGGGAAAGGGGCTTAGGCTGGAGCAAAGGAGGCTCAGGGGGGACCTTGTGGCTCTGCCCAACTCCCTGACAGGAGGGGGCAGCCGGGGGGGTCGGGCTCTGCTCCCAGGGAACAGGGACAGGAGGAGAGGGAACGGCCTCAGGCTGGGCCAGGGGAGGCTCAGGTTGGACATCAGGGAAAATTCCTCCATGGAAAGAGTTGTCCAGCCCTGGCACAGCTGCCCAGGGCAGTGGTGCAGTCCCCATCCCTGGAGGGATTTCAAAGCCGTGTGGATGTGGCACTTGGGGACACGGGTCAGTGGTGGCCTTGGTAATGCCAGGGACTGGTTGGACTCAATGGAATTAGATGACTTTTCTGATCTTAATCATTCTGTGATTCTATGATATTGTTGTTAGGAGAGAAAACAAAATCATCTTGGATGACAGGTCCTAGGATTCAAAGCACACTTTATGTAAAACTGAGGGTTTCTCTGATTTCTAAATTGGGATGAATTGTAACACTCGAGCTCCTTCAGACAGACAGGTGCTCTGATCTGTTTTTTTTCAAGAACTTGTGGTCTTTTAAAATTATATTTTATTTTCTGCGTTGCATGTTTAATCGTTAAAAAATCGTAGATAGGCAGACTGTCAGCATTTGCCAAAATCTGGGTTTGTTTCACTATATATGTAACTTTCAAGGATGATTGCATGTTTTTGCTGAGTGAAGTGCCATAGATAATGATGCTTGCCAAGCCATAGCCTTTTTGTTTCCTTTTAGCTCTGTTCTATAGCTGAATCTGGACATCAATAGTAAGAACCTCCCTTCTACTCTTAGAGAACACCTTTTTTTTTTTTGCATTTTCTGTTTGAGCTACTTTAATTCTTGCACTCCTATATGTGACTTGTATTTCTTTTTCTTTAAAATATTGCTGGGTTTGTGCTGAGGGTCTTTCTGCAGACCCTGCTGCCCACAGAGGGACAGCCACAGAAGGTCTGTCTTTCTGCAAATGATATTTTTCTGTTCCGTGGGCTTTTCACACTTTGCTGCGGTGTGCAGGGACTGACCCTGCATCTGTACTCTCCTGTAAATAAAGGGAAGTGTGGTAATCCCAAAACATGCTCTCTTACAAACACCAAGCAGGGGGACGATGCTTCAGTGTTTCAAAGGAACCTGAGAGCAGACTATTCAGCCAGGGCCTTTGAAACTAATGCAAGCTTATTTTCATCATTATGTTGCTATTTTATTATTTGTTAAAATGTATTATTTAATTTATTTTCCTTGCGAGAAGGGGAAGTATCTAGAATTCAGATTCTGATGGTTAAAAAGGATGAAGCAGCGGCACAGAAGGGGTTACACCTGCACAGCCATTCTTCATGGTGCAACTTCTTCCAGGACCCACACAAAAACTTATTAAGCAGCTGCCTGTCACCTCTCCTTAATAAATAAGAATCTCTTTTCAGCCTCTTTGTCTCCTTCACCTCTGGGGCCGGCGTCCTGTAAACACACTGCCAATTAAACCTCACGTCTAGCAAGGCCACAACTAATGAAAAGCAATAGAGAATTCACTGCCTTTTAATGAGGAAAACATTGCTTTTTACAGGGAACAATTTATTGGGCCAATTCCCCCCGTCCATCACCCTGGGGAACTGCTGCCTTTTTTACCCCCTGTTTGTTACTTTGTCAAGCGCGTGTAAAATTGCACGCTGAACACAGAGGTGAAGGCTCTGACTCAATTTATGGTGTGACATCTCTGATCTTGCTCCCCGGATCAGTAAGCGATGCTGGCAATGATATGCATGGAAATTAATTACTGTGCCCGGCAGCGGTACAGCAGGCCCCTGCCGTTGATAATAGATCAGTTTGCAGGAGTTTGTGAGAGGGGCGGCCGCGTCTGCTGCTGTTTGCTGTCACAGCCAGGCAATGTCAGCTGAGTGCAAACCACCCCAGCATCATCACCACGCGCAGCCGAGGCAGGGCAGAAAGGGCACAGCGGCCGTGCCCCTGGAAAAGGCAAACCGGAAAAAAAAAATAAAATAAAAAGAGAGAGAGGAGCGCGGTGATTTTGGACTTCGTTTTTTCTAAGAGCGAAGAGGAGGTGTTTTGTAAGAGTACCACGATGTTTGAGCAAGGGGAAACTTCTAGCAAACCTACACTGTTAAAGTGATATGTATTTAAATGGAAAAAAAGATGGATGGAGAGGCCAAATTGAAAATTATTAATACTGGGAATAAATGCTGGATAAAAACCTACAGGTCATATCACCCATGTTTATAACATGTGTTAGCTCTGTTAGCTTTACTGCCCTTTTTCCTAGGGTTTGCAGTTTAAAATGCCTTCATCAAACCATAGAATCATAGCATGGTTTGGGAAAAACCTTAAAGATCACATGATTCCAACATAGTATCTTGGCTGAGGTATTTTGTCTCCTCCTCCTGACCAGACCCTTTCTTTTTTTGCAGGTTTTACTTGACTTAGCTCACTTGTGGCTCACAAATGAAGGGACACTCAGTGCATCTGGGGGATGGCCAAGATGTGTCACCCTGCTGAGCTGTCTTGGGGAAAATGAGAGAATTGCCCCAGAGCAGTGGCAGGAAACCCCTCCTCACTGAGCTGTTGGGCAGTGTGGTTCATGAGCATCCTTGAATTCCTTCCCAGGTCACTCCTCCACAGAAGAAGTGGTGAAGCCAGCTGAGATGAAAGGAGGGATGGTGGATAGGGACAGGCACAAATCCCCAGTCCTGTCCCATAACAGCTCCACCTCCCCCAGCACTGCCATCTTCTTCACCTCATTTATTTTGGCTGAGGAAAAGGGGCACCAGTCACTTCCATGTCCTTCTGGGAGGAGGACTTGGACACACACTGGGGTTAGCAGGACACAAGGAAAGTGAACTCTGCAAGAACTGTCATTGGATGCCTTCATAAAATCTTCCTGGCAAGGTATTTTTGTTTGCTATTTCACATTGTTTATCATATTATTTCTTGACACTTTAGCATATCTGGTGAGAAATACCCTTTTCTGCTTGGTCCTTGGATTGTTCAGATGCAATTAATTTAAAATTTCCTTTGTTTCTCACCACTTACTTCATGGTTTTGTACACTTCTAGGCCCAAAAGGGGTCCATGCTGTTTTTGGGACAAAACAAATAAGACATGATGCCCTGCTGAAACCCCTGCCCTGGGGTACCAAGGCAAACAGGGATGATGACACAGTTGGTCCAAACACAGCAGCATTCCCCACAGAAGTAACTATCCCAAAAGAATGGAGGACTGCAGCTCCAGTCAGTGACTTTGGGGTCCCTATTCTCCACCAAGTCACAGTACCTGGTTTTTTTATAACAAATATATCCTGTTTGCGGCGCTGATTTTCAGTTCACCCTTGTTGAAACAGCCATACCAGTCTCCAGTGGCAAGAAAGACACCTTAAAAATATGTTTGTGAAAAAGTGAGAAACCGAAAGAAATGGGCAGTAACAAATATCCTGGAAAAGGAGGCAGATGGAGAGGAAACAGGGACACCCAGTAGCTGGTTTCAATGCCTTGAGCAACGACAGTGCTTGTTGATTCCACATCCCCACAGCTCTCATGCTGTCACCCTGCACTCACTGCCACTTTGTTTTTGGTAGGGGAACATTTCAGAAAATAGCAGGTGATTCAAAGAATAAATCATCCATTTGGACCTACCTGGGCATCTTCTTTGACCCAGTTTGCACACACATCGAAGAGCAAAGTTTGGTTCTTCCTATTTACCCCTTGACAGTGAAATCTAGAAACTGCCTGAAATGTATGAAAAGCCCAAGATTATTCCAAAGCTCTGGAAACAAAAAACAAAAAAAAAAAAAAAAAGAGGAGGGAGAGCTGTGAAAGATCATTTCTTTCCTAATGTGACTGTTAGATTTGGCTGGTTTAGCAATTAAACTTTTCCTTTATTTGTTACCCCTACAGACCCCTGGTTAGAATAGGATCCTGAAGTTGAGTCCGCCAGAGCATTGGGCTTACATGATTCAATTAACCTTTAAGGTAGCTCTGGAAGTTGGTACTCTAGGAGATCCTTTTGTTAATTGGCAGCCTGACACAGACAATTAAGTTTGATCAGATGAAGAGGGCATCAGGGACATCATTAGCATACTGTACTGAAGACTACGTGGTGTGTAAAAGTTGTTTAATTTCTGCCAAGGAAGAAAGCAGGGGGCTGGGGGAGCCCTCCTTGCACATACAGCATTTTGCTTATTAAATATTTCATTTCCCTTGCCATAAGCTGCAAATGTTCCCATTTTTTACCCCTCCTTTTTGGTTTCTTCCCACTGCAGTGAAATCCACTGAATGATCGTTCCTCTCTTATTAAAACTTCTGTGTTTCACTTGAAGTATTGCATTAAAAAAAAAACCAAAAAAACCAAGAAACCCCACGCAGCAAAAACAGCAACGACCAGATTTGCTTCAGAGATGGTCACAAAGCCTGTGGTGGATGGAGCACAAGCAGGGTGTGGTTAAAGTGCTTAAAGCTGGAGCTGTGCTGGGTGAGATCTCCAGACGTCCTTTGGTCAGGGAGTAACAGAAGAACATACCTGTGGCTCTCACATGCAGCAGGTCTTATAACAAAGGTGGCTGTACCTCTCTGGGATGCAGAGGGGATGCTGGGATGAGGATGTCACATTCCTCATGGCCAGGCCTGTCTTTGCAGGGGCAGGAGGTGCTGGAGGAGGTGAACCCACCACTGGTGTGTTGTGAGCTTGGGTTAGCGATTGAGAGATGTGGTTTCTTTGCATTTCTCTTGCTTGGTATTAACAACAGTCTCATAGTTGAGGCTGTATTAGAAATGTTTTGGGTTTTTTTGCAGGCACCAGTGCAGAGCAGAATGGAGGTGGGCCAAATTATGGCCATCTGCAAGGTTTAGTCACCACCAACATCCTACTGAATACAGATGTACAACACGTTGCTCACACCTGCTGCTGTGCAGTCTTTTTGGCTCCCTCTCCTTCTCCAGCCCTTTTTCCGTGAGCAAGAGAGAAGGCATAGAAACACAGGGTGGTTTAGGTTGGAAAGGGCATTAAACACCATCCCATTCCACCCCTGCCATGGGCAGGGACACCTTCCACTGTCCCAGGCTGCTCCAAGCCCCATCCAACGTGGCCTTGGACACTTCCACGGATCCAGGGGCAGCCACAGCTTCTCTGGGCAGCGTGTACCAGGGCCTCACTATCCTCACAGTACAGAATTTCTTCCTAACATCTGATCTAAATCTCTCCTGTTTCAGTTTTAAACCATTCCCCCTTGTCCTCTCAATACCCACCTGTATAAAAGCTGCTCATCCTCTTTTCTCATAAGTACGCTATAAGCATCTGGAAAGGAAACAAGGCACATAAAACTAGTAGGCACATGAGATCAGGATTCTCCATCCTCGTATCTCCATCCTTTGCTTTCTCATTAGCCTTACACAGTTGCTTCAGCAATTACGATATATATTGCATAGTTCTTATAGCATTAGCCTTGCTACATAAGTCATTAATGTGCTAAGTTAGTGATAGCAGCAAATGTAGACTCTTGTGCTGTGTGATGCTAATAATATCTATGAGATTTTAGTCCTAATCCAGGGAGACATTTTCAGCCCTCTACTGCCATAGCATCGTGTAATGGAAAATTAATGGGAAGTTGCAAATGCAGAATGAGTATCTTTTTGTGTTTTGCTGGCTCGCCGTGCCCCTTGTAAGGCTGTTGCACAAGAACAAAAGAGCTGAAGATTAATCCAGACCACTATCCAACAGTGACCAACACTCAGTGCCTTGGGGAGGACGTAGGAAAGGGTGAACACACAGAGACTCCTCCCCAGGATGCTCTTCCAGCCTCCAAAACCCTTTGGCTCCAAGTCATCACTTTCCCTACCCCCAGCAGGGTCCCCCAGAGCACATTACTCAGAATAGTAGTACTTGTGTATTTTTATATATTGTTGTATGTTTTTAATATATTATAGCTCTTGGTGCACTTTTCTTCTGTAACATTTTGGAGCTCTTTTGAACTCACATGACTGTTTCAGTACTTCAGCTGGTAAATAACAGAAACAAGTAGTGAGTATCCAAAACTCTCCCATGGCAACTTGTAGGTGATTTTAAGATGATGGTAAGAATTAAGAAAATGGGAATACTGGGCTTTTAAGGTGTTTTTACAAGTCTGTGCCAATAAACCCCAGTATTGTTCAGCACTTACTGAAAGACTCAAGGCACTTGGTGGGAGACTTGGGGCAGCACTTGGAGAGACCGAGTCACACTCTGTGGGTATCTCTCTGTCAGGGAGAGATGGAGGTGAGATGGTCACTCTCCAAAACAAACTATCTCCTGTAAGCACCTCCTTTTAGGTGGAAGGAATCCAGGCAAGTCTGTTTCCTACATGGGGGTCAAGTCAGCCATGTGCACATGGCCTAAGTCTGCCCATTCCTCCCAGGCAGTCAGAAATTCCT
Source organism: Pachycephala philippinensis (assembly GCA_013397055.1). Classification (NCBI taxonomy): domain Eukaryota; kingdom Metazoa; phylum Chordata; class Aves; order Passeriformes; genus Pachycephala; species Pachycephala philippinensis. The sequence goes on along the minus strand of VWZT01005335.1, from coordinate 133,097 downwards.
GTTTACTCCATGCTCTTTTCCACCTCCTTTTCCTGTGGGGGACTCCCCTCAAAAACAGAGTCATAGAATTGTTCATGTTGGAAAAGACCTGTAAAATGAGTCTGATTTTTAGGCGACCAAACACTGCTGAGAAACAGCTTTTACCAACCATTGGTGGTGAAAATTTTGTAATGTGAAAATCCATGGCTCTGCATCTAACAGAGGCAGCAGGGAGAGGCAAGGAAAAGGGACAGCAATAGCAGCAAGTCGTGAGTTTTGCCAATTGACATGAGTCTTCAGCTCAATAAATCAATGAGAGGGTATGTCAAGACATGAAATGGTGGAAAAAACATTTCTGTGAAGAGATGGGAATTGTGCCAGATTCCTCTCGAGAACTTAGCTGTGGAGCAGGACTTTACTGCATCCTGCATGTGTCATGGGCATGCCTGCTGCAAACTCAGGGACAAACAGATGATTCCTGCTCCATCTCCCAGATTAGGAGCATAAGAAAAGGGAAAGGTGGTGATGGAAAATAAAAAGTGCATTGAAGGCAAGTGACTGCAGTTGTGGTCTGTGCTGAGAGCATTGGCTGTCACTCGTGCAAGCCTGCGAGCAGGTGTGCCCCTTGCACCAGGACTGAGGCTGGCCCAGTCCTGCAGAACTGCAGAACAGGATGTTTTTGAACCATAGAGGAATAATACTTGAGATGTATTGGCTGTACAGTTTCATTAAGATGACATAACATCTTGGAAAGATTATAATTTTATAATACCTTTGCATGCCACTGCTATTACTACTATGTTGTTTTATGACGGTGTTAATATACAGATGTTGCTTTAATCTGTTTTTTAATTTACTTTGTATATCCCCTACGTACATTTTGTCGTAAGGTAGTTTATTTTGTAGCAGCTCATTTATTTTAAAAGTTGGAGGGTTTTTTTATATCACTGCTAGCATGCTAATGACATTTATACATGTGTTCTCTTTAATCTCTCCCCTAGTTGCCTGGTACAGAGCACAGATATTATAATTTCTCTGATTTTTCTAAGTGCTGAAAACTGTTTTATTAGGGGTTTTACTTTGAGGTTTAATTTTTTATTTTGAGGTTTATTAAGTACTGTATTTTGGTGTGGTAAACCTTGTGTTTTCACTGATATTTTGATCACAGGCTAAGTGTAATCACTGTAGAGGGGTTTGGTCATGTTGCCTTCCATCTACCCTTCATTGATTCTCCCCAGAGAACTCTTGAAAGGAGGATTTTTTAGGAGGTTATGGGCCCCCTAAATGTAGGGGTAAGGCAAAGGCAAAAAATTTAGGCTGACCTCTAGTAGTCACGTCTAGTTAGGACCTGGATTTTTAAAAAATCACATTCTTCTAATAATCCTAACCCCAGCCCAAGGAGTAGGATGTTCCTCTGCTTGGATGTAGATGCCACACCCAGGCTGAAGGGGAATTTCTCCCAGCTGCGGTCAAGTCGAGCAGGATCTCCAAGATTCCTCCCAACCTAAATCAGTCTATGATTCCATCACTTTGTATTTGGGGTTGTACCAATAGAGTGAGCAGGTCCAATTAGGGAATAAGGACTCAAGGATTGGAAGCTGACACAAAAACAGGGGGAGGCATGGCCTGGGTTTCTGGACTTTGATGAATGATGCTGGTAGCAGGTTCTCTGTGTGTTTAGTTGTGGTGGCAAAGTGAAGTCCCATCTCACAAGGGCCTTGGTGCAGAGATATGAAGGAGGGCAGGTGCTTGTTGGGGGAAGAAGGAGGAGGGAACGGCATCTTTTTGGAGCAGCATCTTTCAGAGCATCTTCCCATGCTGGACTTCTCAAATTACGTCTAATTAAGTCTGCTGCCCAGAAGGCCATCAAATTAGCAAGTGAACAAATTGCACTGACTTTGGTGGGAGAACTCCCTCGTTTCATGCTGCCCCACAGCATGACTGCTCTGTCTGTGGCTCTGCTTCACTGAATTCCTGGTGAAACCCCTCCCAAAACAAGGACAAATGAGCATCCAGCCCTCACCACGGGCTTTGACTCCACTGCCTTGATGTAATATCCTGCCAGATCTCTCCAGCCTCCTCAGGGGGACCTTGCTTTCCCTGAAATTTGTACATTGGGAAAGGCCTGAATATTTTTCCCATAACTTGGTGGGATGGAGCTCAAGAAACGCTGCTGTAGATGGTTTCATGTTGCCAAAATGTACTTGCTATTTGATGGTGTGGGCTTTGGAAGTCCTGCTGTTCCCAATTGTCCATTGCATATTAAGGATGGTTATAGCCAAGAAGACTTCTCTATTTATTTGCTCCCTTTTCACTGTGACTTTATTATGCATGAGCAGCTTGACTGTGATACTTCTTTTGTTTTACATTTTGCATTCATTAAAAACCAGTCATCTGCATATTTTGTGAACCCTCAGGGGTCTCTTCTCCCCTTGATGCATGCGTGCCAGTCCCATTAGCATGGATGGGAATTAGGAGCTCACGCTGAAGAAAAAACACAGGCACACCTCCCTCTGTTTGTCCTCCTACTATTCAACTAGGATATTTAAAAAAAAAATCATTACAGAGGATATTCACTCTGTGTTAAAAAAAAAAAAAAGGAAGGAAGAAAGGAAGAGAAACTTGACCATGTATCTCAGGAGATTCTTTTTATAGCCCAAGGCTAAAGGCCTCATAAACAGAGGATGTAAATCATTTCAGCATCACTGAGGTTTACAGCTGAGTCTTTACCAGTAAGTAAAGTGGGCCAGACCCACTCCCCAACAGAGAGGACAACTGGTGTGGTGTGACTTGCATCCACACCAGTGCCCTCTTCCTCCCCAAACTTTTAACATGAGAATGAGGTCTGACTAAGCTTTCTGGTCCTGTTTTAGTGACTAAAACTCACCAACAATGCTTTGAACCTGTTTCTGTTGCCCCTAAAATAGCTGCAGGCTGCACTGTGGTCCTCAGTGTCTTCTTGATGGTGATGAGGACGCGGATGAAGAAGTCATGGGAGTTTCCTAAAATCAGCCTCTGGGAGTTCTTGCGGGTTCCTGGGTGATGATCCCAACAATTCTCCTCACCAAACTACCAAGCCAAGGGATCAAAGTGTCCAGGTGAGGCTCCTGTGGTGGATGGGGAATGCTGATCCTGCCCTTATCCCATTTTACGGAGGGCTGCGCTCCTCCCTCCCCTGCTCCTGTTGAGCAAGGGCTCAGGCTGTGCATTCTTGCTCCCTGAGAACAAAGAAGTGATTTATTTTTTTTCCATTTCAGTTAAAACTACTGGTGCATGGTGGCCTCTGGTACAGGGATCCCCTATTTTCTCTGCCTTGTCTCTGAGGGTTAAAGCAATCAGGCTTCTCCACCCAGACAGAAGTTTTGTATAAAACCTCCCCTGCTCCTCTGTGTTTCAAGTTTGGCAGTTCCCCCTTCCACAAAAATGTGCACAGGAAGACACACAGAGAGATATGAATTTATTTTCTGCATTGTTAAAGCTTCAACATTGCCCTCAAATCATCCTGACACAAAGGCAATGCAGCTCGGTTCACCAACCAGCACATTTTGCCCTGAGCAAAGACACTTTCCCATGCATGGAATGATCTCCCACTGTTTCCCATAAGAGCACAGGGCTGTCTAGAGGAATTGAATCAAAAGCTTTCGGAGACAACAACCTGCCTGAAACAACTTGAAACAAATGAGGGTTCGGGATGCAGCTGGACAATGATAGCTGGGGCCATGTGCTAATTGTGGGATTAAGCAATAATCCTGTTTTATTGTTGCTGCCATGGCTGGAGCATCCCATGCTCTGCTGAGAGTCCTCCTTGTCTTAGCAGCACATTGGTTGCTTTGAGGGCCAGGTGTCTCTGCCAGTGTGTTCCATACTGATCTGTGGTGGATACTGGCAGGGTTAGGCACAATGGGTGCTCTAGAAAGTCAACCACACAGAGCCTGTCTTATCTGGGTGATGGTGGATGGAGGGAGAGGGACAAAGAGTTTTGGAAAAAGAGACATTCTGTGTAGCACAACCTCCTGGCTGTTTGGGCTCTGATTGTGGTCCAATTGCTCTCTGAAATTGGCACCATTTCAAGTGTCAGAGTGGGTGTCAGACTGGAGAAACCTAAATCCGTAATGCTTCTCAACTCTGTATGTCTCTGCTTTCTGTCTGCTACTGATGGTTTATATCCTCAGCAGCACGTTCTAACATCTGACAAGATGCCCAGGGAGGTTGTGGATGTCTCATGCCTGTAAGTGCTCAAGTTCAAGCCGGATGGGGCTTGGAGGAATGTGGCAGATGGCAGGGGCAGGGAGGTTGGAACTAGGTGGCCTTCAGGATCCGTTCTGACCCAAACTGTTCTAAGACACTTCGATCCAAAAGCAGAGAAATTACTCAGCAGGAACCCAAAGCAAAAGGGGGTAATTTCCTAGGATAGGAGATGGCACTCACCTCTTGCTCAGGACCTGTCTCATAATTTAGGCTGCTTGAAGACGGCCTACAGGTAATAGAACAAAGTAACAGCCTCCCAATTCCTGTTTCACTTGTTTGGCCCATTGATTTCACTGATGGACAGATTTTTCAGCTGACACCTGAACAAAGAAACATTTACATAATCATGACAAGTTATGGGGTTGTAAGTTGTCTTTAGGTCGCCTCTGGAGCTTGGGGTCTCCTTGTCATCCTTCGCAGGAAGGTACAGAGAATTGTAACTTTTAGGAAAAGATTCTTCCCCCAGAGAATGGTGGGCACTGCCCAGGCTCCCCAGGGAATGGTCACAGCCCTGAGGCTGCCAGAGCTCCAGAAGCATTTGGGCAAAGCTCCCAAGGATGCACAGGGTGGGATTGTTGGGGTGTCTGTGCAGGGTGAGGAGTTGGACATGATGATCCTTGTGCTTCCAGCTTAGGATATTCTGTGGTTCTTTGCACATCTCACCATTGCAGATTTATATTCTTGCCTTGACTTACTGCAGCCCAGCTGGTTATTCCCAGCCTGTATCTTCTCCAGGATAACTTTGCTAAAGCATCTCCCATTCAGGGCCTTGTCCATGCACACACATCCCTTTGGTTCAGAGTTTCTGGTTGTATCCCAGATCGTGCCTCAGCTGTTAGCGACAGCCACAATGCAGAAGCAACTCTGAAGAAAACTTAAATCCAGCACCACTGGCTCTCTCTTACTCCACTGAAGTAAAACAAACAAAATCAGAAAGGATGGGAAATGGTTTTACTGGAGCAGCATCAGCGTCTCCATTTGTGAATCAGTTTCTTGAGAGAAGGAGGGTCCATTTAGGTAAGAGGTGCTGTCACTGGCCTTCACGTCTACAGCCCTCCACCTACCAGCTTTGACTCAGCAGTCTGCAGCAGTAAATCATTAATGGCCCCTTAAAAAAGGCGAGCTGGTTCATAACACAAGTCTGAAATGAGGAAAGGAGATGGGTGGGAGATCAGAGGTTCCATTCCCAAAATAAAGCATCGCACTCATCCTGAATATCTGGAGAGTGCACGGAAGGCCGGAGGCGTTCTCTTTGTTAAATATTTACCACTCAAGCATTATTTGAACAGAACATTTCTGGGACTTTATCTAAGCAGGATGGAGTAAGTGAAACATTTGGATGGGTCAATAGGACCATTTGCCAGAGTGGCTTGCTCTTAAATGGGACTCAAAAGCTGACCAGAGAGAGCTCTGTAATGTTTGGCTACTAAAAGCATTGCTCCAAAAATGCAGCACTGTGCTGGCTCCAAGGGACCAGTGTATGGCTTGTCTCATTGGCATTGCCAGGACAGGATTTCCTCCTCATTACTAACTATGAAAACTCCTGGACATGAGCAGAGCAAACAGATGAGGTCTTGGTAGGAACCTGACGGTGCTGAGGAAGGGATCTGTGCTGATGTGCACAAAATTCCCTCAAAATCACATTTATGACTCATAGAAATGACCTGCATTTAGAAGAGGTAGAGCCTACCACAGGTCCAATCATCTCCTGTGCAAACAGGTCCAGCATCACCCAGATGACATTTGAACCTTCTCCCTAGCACTCAAGACTTCACTCATAGTTATAATTAAATTACAGATAGTTCAGGGCCATCCACATATGCAAAGCCACCAGAAACAGAAAGGAGATTGTCCTACTAATCCTTGTGAAATCACTGCAGGAAGTGCCATTCTGTAGATGCAAAACCAAAGTAAAAAAAAATTGTCTTAATAAATTTTAAAAAAATAAAAAGGATGAAAACCTCAGTTATTTCAGGTTTCACTTAAAAATGAATGAGGTTTTATTATCTTCCCAGATGTTTTTAAGGAAATTTTTACTGGATTGACTGCAAGCTAAATTTTTCCTGTTAACCACTTAGGAGCAAGCAATTGTATTACCAATGAAGTAATTCAGGAGTAAAATAAATGTTCTCCTGGTCACAGATTGGTGTTGGTCTGCTTCCTCCCAGCTTTTTGTTTTCATCTGCATGGGAAAAGCATAAGACGTTGAAAGATCCTTGAATTAAGACAAACATTACTTAGCAAAGCCCAAAACATTGGGGCATTATCAACATTATTCTCATACTGAATACAAAACACAGCTCAGTACCAGTTATTAAGAAGAAAATGAACTCTATCCCAGCTGAAACCAGGACAAAATTGCTAACGAAATTATGAAGAGTCCCATGAAGGAAAGCCAGCAGTTATTTTTGCACAAGAGAACGGGATGAAGCAGAAATATCCACCAGCAAAGGGAAGGAAGGGCAAGTGAGCTGGATCCAGGTGGGTGGTGGTGGTGTGTACTGCATTCAGACTGCACTGCTCCCCACCACATCAGAGAGCTAAGGAAACTCAGAGGCCAATGGGTTTGAGCCTGTCTATTATCTTCAAAATATCAACACTTGTTAAGGCTCATTCAGTATATGTGATGTTTCATCTCCCAGCTCCCCAGAATTTCCATTTTTTGAGCCACCTGAGCTAAAGAGTTGCTCTGTGCAAATTACCTCTCTTCCATGAGCTTATCTGTCTCCCCTTGAGCTCAGGCAGACTTGGAGCATCCAGTGTGGTTTAAGGAAGCCAGGCGTGACAAATAAGGACAAGTTGGATTCTTTATTTTTTCTTTTTTTTTTTTTTAATTATTTTAAATTATAAAGTGCAAAACGCATCGGCAGCTAATTCAGATTCACAAATACACTGGAGAAACCTGTAACCTAGGAACACTTTGTGAACGGGGAGAGAGGCACAAAATTTGTCATGCCTGAGGAACCACTCAGCTCCTCTGTACTCCCAAAATTTGCGTCACGCTGGGCAGGTGCACGGTGCAGACCAAGCTCAGGGAATCCTGCCCTTGCTGGGGAATTGCTGCACTGCTTCCCACTGGTTTGATTTAAGTCTTTTCAGATGTCTAAGTAGCATCCAAATATTAAGAATGCCGTGAAATGGTTTTTGAGGTCTCTCTTCACTCAGTGAACTTAGAGGACTGGCCACTCATCTTCTGTCAAATATTGTTGGTGTTTTTGTCATATATCATAGAATCATGGAATAATTTGGGTTGGAAGGGACCTTTAGAGGTCATCTAATCCAAGCCCTCTGCAATGAGCAGAGGCACCTTCCCCTAGGTCAGGTTGTTCAAAGCCCCATCCAACCAGACCCTGAATGTTTCCAAGGATGAGGCATCCACCAACTCTCCATGCAACTTGTTCTATGTAAGTATCATGTTGTTAGAAGCAGCCTTTTATCATAAATTTCCTTTTCTATTTGTGATTTCTTGGGTTGCACCTACCCTGGTTCTTGAGCAGCAGGACTTCTGAAACCTGTTTTCCCAAAACTTGCTTTCCTAGCATTTCTCTTATGTGTCTAATAGTAAATTTAAGTTCATCTTAAACGTTACTTCCAGAAGAACAAGACCATGATTGGATGCCCTCTTGTTGGTTTTTTTTTGATTAGCTATCTTCTTTCCTCCCCCAGAAAACTTACAGGAACTTATTCAATATATTTGACACATTTGTGATTGCTAATCTTTTGTCATATTTTGCTGAAACTGTTTAACAGTTTCGGAAATTGTCAGCCTCATTTCCTTGTGGACACCTTACACTATCCCAGGTTGCTCCAAGCCCTGTCCAACCTGGCCTTGGACACTTCCAGGGATCCAGGGGCAGCCACAGCTGCTCTGGGCACCCTGTGCCAGGGCCTCCCCACCCTCACAGCGACAGAGATGGAGGAGGCTCCCACCTCTTCTGGCATTCACTCTTGTTTATCCTGCAGGATGCAGTGATTAGGTTTTTGACACCAGTTTTTACAGCTGGAGACATGACAAAAGAGTTCCACCAGCACCAAAACCATGTCATTGACAGAGGTGGGACTCAATACCCATGCCCATTTTTGCTACCTACATCACACCCACCAGCAGCATCCACCTGGGGTGCAACTTGGGTGGAGAAGAAAGGACTGAATTAAATCCAGCACTCAGAATCAGCTCTTACAGAGGTGGAGATCGTAGTCTATGTGCATTTTCACTGACATGACAGGTTTGGTCAGTCTGGGTTATTTGCCAGCCATAATTACAAGCACGGAGATGACTTTAAAGGCAGGGCCCCTCGCTCACTCTGTTGTGTCCTGGGTAGGCAGGAGGCATATTAGGAAATCGCTCAGATAATTTTAAAGAGGATGGATTTGTGATTATGGTGTTTTGACCCACCTGGTAGCCTGCCCTTGGAGCTCTACTTAACAGGTCTTCCCTGTGTCTTTTCAAGCAGTTAATTTTGTGGCCAAGTCCCTGAACTCTCTTCCCATTCCTTTTTCACGTGTAGGGCTGTTTGCTTCTCTGCCATCCAGTCATCTTGCGAATGCTTGCTCAAGGACACCTCGGAAGATTTGTGCTAATAATGAAAAGCTTGAAGGGGGCAAGAGATTTTGCCCAGGAAAAATAATGCCGATCAAGTCTATTGTGTCTCTGTCCCATCGAGAAGGGGGAGCTAATAACAGAAAGGTTAGCTAACGGGACGGCTTTTAGGTGTTGTGGCCAGGTGAATTAATGCATTATATTTGTCCAAGCAAAATTCTCAGCTGCCTTGTAGGTATTCAGGGGTTTAGAATATTTCCTTCTACATATTTAGTTTACAAAGAGGTTTTTCTGGTCTTGCCACCTCCTTCTGTCACAGACTGGTAGCCAGGAAAAGAGAGCAGATTATTTTTGCACTGCATCTTTGCTTAATATCAGGGTATTTTCAGCAGTCAATGGAGAATATATTTCTAGGTTTGGGGGTTGAGGCTGGTTTTTTTTTTTCCTTTGTGTGTTTGTTTCCTTTTGCACCACAAACCGCACGGAGGGGCCGGGAGGATTGTGCATTACATAAGAGTGGCCCTCCACGCTTTAATGTGGGTCTGCGCTGTGCCATGCAGCGAGCATAATGTGTCCTCCCAGGGACAATTTGCATAAAGGATAAATAAGAGAATCACAATGTGAAGTTTATTCATTTTTAAATCCTGCAGCGTTTGTGATTGAAGGCCCAAGCTCAGATGTTTTCCTGATGTGTACCATTAAGAGTCAGGGCTTTGCCTAATGTCTCTTCTGTTACTGCAGGGAGATGTAATGTGCAGTATTTCTCCACACTGGAGTATCATTTTCAGTGTATACCACTCGGCTAGGGAGTGAGGAACTGCAGGCTGCATTATCTTGTACCAGGCCCACTCTCCTTAATTTGCTGTAACCGAGCCAGCACATTAAATACAAAACATATTGATGTTCTCTGAGAACCCTTGAGGGTCTTTACCCTTCCTTGTCAAAGGAACTGTGCAATCCAGGAGGAAAGAAAAAAGGCATTTTGCCATGGTGAAAATAGTTGCACTGCTGGCATGCTGTGGCTGACACAATGCTGCGCTTCCATTTACTTCACTTAGAGGGGAAAGTCATAACAAAAGCCATTTTACCTCCTAACTGCAGCTGAGGGTCAGCAGAGGGAAGTGATCGGAACCTCAGCTCAGGTGGTGTTGGCTGCAAGGGCATTAATACCGCACACTCTTAAATTTGCTGAAGTCATAGAGTCATAGAATGAATTAGTTTGGAAAAGACCCTTAAGATTATGGAATCATAGAATGGTTTGTGTTGGAAGGGACCTTGATGATCATCTAGTTCCAATCTTGCTGCCAATTCCACCACAAAACTGTGTGCATTCTGGTGATCTCACAGATGAAAACTGGTGGTGAAATGGTCTGGTTCTACCACAAGCAGGAACCCCTATAGGATATCCCACCAATTCTCTGATAGAGGTTAGTATGTTTGGGCCAATGTGGTGACCCATGTTCAGATCCGGTTTTGGTTCTCGTGTTTAAGGGCTGTTTATTTTTGGGCCTGCTGCCAAAAAAAAAAAAAAAGGAAAAAAAGAATCCAAATCATTAGTGAGAAAAACAAGCAAGAGTGTGCATGACCTGCCAGTCTTGCCTTTGTCCAGTAAACAGTAAAAAATGTAAAAGCAAAAATCCCACTGTTCTATGTCAGCTTGCAAGCATTAGCCCCACATGTCTGCAGATGCTTGCCTTGCATTATCCAAAGTTGGCTTTGTGGGTTTGGGGACCACAATTTTAGCACAAAGCTTTCAACGTGTTAAAAGGGAGCATTTGAAACTCTAAAAACTGCTTCTTCATCACCAGTGAGTTTGGGCTTTCTCCATCCCAACCTGAAATCTCTCTGGTTAGAGTCAAGTTGCTCTTCCCCTGTGTCTTCCGAGGGTGGTTAACACCAGTGTTGTCAATGGCACCAGAAATGAATGAAATGAGGTGGTTTGTGGATTTACATCCTGTGATTGACAGTCTCTAGAAAACAGCAAGGGAAGGAACTCAGCTAAAAGGTTTCCCGTATTTGGAAGAATTTGTAAGGTGCGTCATGTTGGCTCTCCTGAGGTTCTCTAAGATAAAAATTTCAGCCTTCCTGTATTCAGAAGGTCTCTACCCTCAGCCTGCTGGTGCTCATGAAATTTGTAAAGACTGGATAATCTTGGAGACTTCTTATTATCAATTTTGGGCGAAACAAAGAAATAGAATAAAAGATGTATCAGGGAAACACTTGGAGACTCATACATGTGGATAATAAGTTAATAGAAGCTCCCTTAACAAATCAGTTAACTGTAACAACATAGAATTAATACTATTAAGAAGTTTCTCTGAAAATTATGTCTAGTGCAAATCTCTTTACTGGTTACTCAGTTTACTGGGTAAATTCCCTGGGTATTCATCCATTTTTTCACTAAATCGTGAACTTTTTATTGTATTAAGTGAGAGCTATAATTTGTCTCGAGCACTGAGAGCTAAACCCAGAAGAGAAGGTTTGACACCGTGCCCTACCATGCCCTTGAGGAGGGAGCTTAGGCTGGGTGTGTTGGGTACATATCTCTGTGAACAGCCCCCCAGGGTTTCCCAGTGTCAGGCTCAGAGATTTCAGATAACACAAACTTAAATTTCAGAGCCACAAGATAGGGTAGACCATGCTACCACAAACCCAGCCATGAACCCATGATCTTTTAGATCACAACAAAACCCTACAAAGAGCCTCATTTGCAAATGTATCCCTTTGAAGAGAGGAAAACACTAAAACAAAGCCAAGATGGAATTTCTAATCTTGAAACATTTTGTTTTTTTTCCTCCAGAAAACCCATGTCTGGCTCATTAGGTTATGTGATATTTGCCACGGGTAATTTTTATTCCAAACCATTTTATGCAGCTCTAAGCACAATCCTTCTGATCCTGTGCAATGATTTGTTGTCTGTAGTATCAGAAGGCACTGGTGTGGTGAGGTAATACCCCACAGCCATCAGTTGTAGAGGGATTTTGGGCCGCACATGTTGGCATTTCCCTTTTGCATGCTTTTCAGTACGGAGGGAAAAATTTTATGAAACTCAGAAAATATTTTGTAAAATAAAATAGAGGAGTGTGGAGGGAATGTCTTGGGTGAGAAAGTAGTCATTTGCAACCAGTAGTAAGGAACAGTTCTTAGTTTGGGTTGTTTGAAAGGATTTTGTGGCTAATCCAACAGTAGACCATTCCTTTACATGGATCAGGAAGACTGATTTTCCATCTGGCAAAGAGGGACTTATTCCCTGCCTATGTAACTGGCAAGGCCCTCTTGAAGCCTCTTGGTGTTGTGAGGGAAACTAGAGAAAGTGAGCAGGAAATAAATGTGTGCAGACAAGATACTGACTTTGTGGACTTGGGCTTTAGTGTTTATTCTGTGGCATTNTTTTTTTGTTGGGTTGGGTTGGGTTGGAGGGGCTTTTTGTTTAGTTATCTTAGTTTTTACTGCACTGAGGTGATGCCCATGAGTCAGACTGACCAGCAGCTGCTCATTGCTGAGCTGCTTGGAGAATCTGTCCATGTGATGTAGGTGAGCCCACGGTGGAGATCTGCTGGATCTGTCCCCATATCCTCCCAGCCCCGCTCCTTCTCACCCTGAGTTACCTCTGATTCCTCCTGTCCACTCCTCCTGGTGGACACACAGCTCTTGCTCCATCCCTTACCAGGCAGCAGTTCCCCATTGCCACAGAAGCACCCCCAAAACCTCTGCACAGAGAACAAGGGTTTGTTCTGTGTTGCAGGAGTACAAGAACAGGACATCAGTGGCAAGACCAGCACCGTAACACCTCAGCTGTTTAATCACCTGCAGCCTGTGCATCCTGAAGAGGCTCTTCCATGCTCAGGAATTATCCCATTAGAGCAGCCAAATGCCATCTGCTGTTGAACACTAGTTTTTTTATAACATTGAGGTCCTTATTTTGAAAATCAATTAATGAACATCCTGGAGAAAGTAAATATTGTTGTGGACTGCTTATGCTGTGGCACGACACAGCTTTCACTGATGTCTCCATAAAACTATTATCTTATAATTGTCTTTTTTTTGATTACATTATGAGCTCTGTAGGGAATTTTCATAGAACCCCAGAATGGTTTGGGTTAGAAGTGATCTTAAATATCATCTTGTTCCAACCCTCTTCCATGGCTAGGAACATCTTCCACTAGGCCAGGTTGTTCCAAGCAGCCTGGGACACTGGGATACTCCAGGCTCAGCTCCAGGCTGTGTGTACAGCCCCTGGTACAACCCAGAACCTGAGTCCAGGGCTTCTGCACAGTGCTGGGAGGGATTTGCAAGAAATAAAGTCAGCATTGTTTTTCCTCCTTTGGAGAGTAAATGCAGCAGAAATTTATTAGTGAACTGGCTCGGTCAGAGGAGATTTCTTGTTATTCATAGTAAAATTCATCTGTGGGAATTTCACAAGTTCCTGTGCAAGATGGGAAGTAGCAGGACTTTATTAACTCAGGCAATGAGATCCCTTACACAATCAGGAGGCTGTTTTTGGATCTCTGGTGGCACCAAAATACAGGGATGATAATTTCTCTTCTCCCTGCTCCTACTGACGCACCCCAGTTCTCTCCCTCATGCCAGGACCTCAGGAACACCTCAGGAATGAACAGGACTGTGTTGCTTGGACATCTTGCCATCAAGACAAGGGATGTACATGCTTTTCTGTGCTTTACAAAGCTCCCTCCACATTGAACCCTCATCCAGGCCACATCACCCCACAGCCTCCTCCCAGAGCCACCAGTTTCAACACCTGCTCCATGTGATGCCTACCCAGAGAAGTAAATGTAAAAAAGACCAGTGGAGAGTTCCAACGCAGACTTAAAAATTTCGTGGGGATACATCTATGTCTTCCATGCAAAATACACCCCAGCTTCAGCCTCTGCTTCTGTTTTCTCCCTCCCCACAACCCCAGCAAAGCCCTAACCCTCATGGCTTAGTCCTATCTAGGGGAGTTTGCGTGTGTCTGTGTATGTCTCTGTATTTTTTTTTTTTTTTCCAGAGGGACTTGTTTTTGCTGTCAT
>VWZT01005335.1:85454-118748 GCA_013397055.1 Pachycephala philippinensis | reverse complement strand
AGGGGAAGCTGTCATTGTGTAAATTAGGCAAAGTGCGTCTAAGGTGAAGGTGGTAGAGACCCTTCAACGTGGTGAGAGCCAGAAAAAAGGGCAAAATAAAAAATACACGGGACCTCATCGTATGGATGTACTCCACTCTATGCAATTCCACTGAAACTGAGGTGCCGATTTCGATCTGTTTCAGGATCTCCAAAATAACTTGGTTTTGCTACCAGAGGTAGAAATTGTGCTCTTTCTGTTTGTTTGCAGAAAGGGCTCACCTTTGTGTTTAGCATCCGATACTTCAATTTGCAAATTGGGGACAGGGCGTGGCAATAAATACATTTTAAAATCCATTAATAGAATTAATCTCGATCATTTATAACTAGGATTAGATAGGTATGTGTAGAGAGCTTAAAAACAGCCTCTTTGTAAGATAAATACTTTTTCTTTTCCTTAATAAGGGGATACAAAGATTGGAAGTGAGAGGAAATAAGGGAGTTTGAAAGAAAGTATTGTGAAATATAAATAATAGTGTGACAGATTATCTCCACGCATGATCTGACTCGCCTATTTAAATTCCCAAAGGGATTCTATTCCTCTCTTCAGTGACTGAAATACTGGGAAGCTGAAGGAGTGCAGGATAATGGGTGGGTGGGCCCGATGAGTGTTTGAACTCCACTTTTTCTGTGTGTTTAAACTGGACACCAGTAGTAAAATCACATTTTTAGTAAACTGTGCTGCCTTTTTATAACATAAGTGTATTTTATATTTCCCCTTTTGCAGAGGTTGTATTGTCTCCACAGAAGAAATGCTTTAACAATCTCTCTCTGATCCTGTTCCAATTTATATCTACATGTTGTTGCCCAAAATCTAAACCTCTGGTTGTACTTTTTGGTCATGTTTCTTAATTTTTAATTCAAAATTGAAACTTTGAATTTGTTCAGGGATTCAGTAATTTGTGTCAGGTTGACCTTTGACAGAGGGTTTCATATCCATGTAACAGACAGGCATAAACTTCTTATTGATTTTACACAGAGGGTCTGCATGTTCAGTGATCTAAACAGACATTTCATACACAAACAGCAAGTTCAACAATATAAAGATCTTTTCTTTCCAGTTCCTATGACCAGAAAACAAATTCCAATTAAAATTCTGCTTTGCACAACTTTCAGGGAATATGTTTACCCCTCAACACTCTTACAAATTGATGGAGAACATCTTGAAAGTTTGCAAGAATACAAAAAGGCTGATAATAAATTACTGTAATTATTAATGATTAGAAAGGCCTTTCAAAAGGCTTTCCAAGGCATTTTCCTATAGCGGAATTTCCCAACCCCTGGAGACAGATTGCTGAAAAGAGTTGCATGCTGAAAATCAGCAAAAAGACATGGTGGGAGATTGAGAGATTTTGACTAATGCTCATGTTTGTCTTGGACCCTATAAGTCAAAATCCTCACCAGTGCAGGAGCAGCTGGCATGTGGAGAGGGGCTGCATCTGCCCTCCACGTGGCTCTGGGATGAGGCAGGGTGTGTGTGCCCCCAGGACAATCTGCAGTGTCCATCCCTTGAGTTCCTGGCTTGTCCCTTGGCTGGGATTTGCTTTACGAGCTCTCGTGGTGGGACTCACTTGACCTTCATGACAGACACGTGTGGCTTTAGTTCCCCACTCTTCCCCAGACCAGATCCTAAAGTGGCCATCCAATGCAGATTCTCCACAGCGGGAGCTGGGCTCTGGCTTGTCTTCGGGATCTGCTCCTAAAAGCTTAAAGTCTTACATTTCAGCAGAAATCAAAATAACGCAGTTTTTACACGATTGCAAACAAGATTCACTGCACAGATGCCACAGAATTTGGCCAGGACACAAATGCAAAACACTGTGGAAACCTCCAAAGCAAATCCTTGCATCAGTAAACGTTCGTTTTAATCACAGAAGTGTGGCCAGGTCACGACTGTAGCTTTTTTCCCCTCTTCATGTCCAGGGAAACGTGCTGAGCTCAATGTGACCCTAACACCGTCCCAACACCCTGCATCTCTTGCAGGGTGTTGGGATGTCCCTGTGCATGTGTGCTCCCCTAGAAGTGGTTTTCCTCTCCTTCTTGCACAGGCTGGTCGTTTTGTCCACCCTGAAAGTCCTCCAAACAGACAGATCCTGTCCAGGGCTTGAGTTCAAACCTGGATGTCATCAAGGAAAAAAATTTTGCATTGGGGTAGGACAAAGATGATTGTTGTAAATGGAAGGAGGGTCTATTTGGATGAGATACAAGAAAGAAGCTTTTCACAATGAGGGTGGGGAGGCCCTGGCACAGATTACCCAGAGCAGCTGTGGCTGCCCCTGGATCCCTGGCAGTGTCCAAGGCCAGGCTGGACAGGGCTTGGAGCAGCCTGGGATAGTGGAAGGTGTCCCTGCCCGTGGGTGGAACTGGATGAACATTAAGATCCTTCCAACCCAAACCATTCTATGGTTCTGTGGCCACGGCACGGCATGGCTGTGCCAGGAGGGGTTGTCCAGGTCTCACTGGACCCGTGGCCCCATGACTGGCTCTGCTGCAGTGCTCTGTGTGGAGGAGCAAGGGGATTTCTGCTGGCATCTGGATCAGTGAGTGCTGTGGATTTCTAACCACCCCTTTCTTGTGCCACTCACAGAACTGAAAACAGCACAAGCCTTCAGAAACACATATCATTAAATAACAGCTTATTTCTATTTGTGTTTACAGAATAGCTGAAAGTGGGGAGGCAGCCTGAGAGCAAGCTGGTGCCTCGTAGACCCTCGTAGATAGGCTCTTTGCCTGCTTTGTTATAATACTTCATTGGAACTGACACATTGATAGCCACAGTTTTTCTAGGAAGTGACCTTCATGCTGCCCATTGATTCCCAGTGGCCATCAACTCCTTGCAATTGGAATGACAGGCCAGGTTAAAGGTCAGTCCTTAAATAAAGCTTCTGGATTACTAAACACCTGAAGTTCAAATGAAAATGGAAATCCGCACCTCATTTTATGTGACATGTTACTGCTAATGACACTTCGGGATCTGAAACGGCTCCTGCTCTTTAACTCATGTGCACGTTTCACTCGATAGCCCCTTAAACCAGCTCCTCTCTCCGCCACTGCTGGACCCTCACAGGACAGGCAGCAGGGAAAAGCAATCTCCCTGGACTAGACGGCTTCTGGGGGAAAAAAGCTTTCTCAGAAAAAGACATCAGAACCAATTAAAACATTTGCCTTTCAAGCGATGGCCAGAAACAATCATTCCCTTAATTAAGATTCACAGTAAAAAGGATTTTATTTACATGAGCTGTGGCATTAAAAAGGCCCCAGTTGCACAGTCGCAGAAGCTGGATGTGTTTTGTTTGCCTGTGCACATTGGGGCAGTGCTGAACCCCTCGGGTGTGCCTGGCTATAGGGATGGCTCGTGGGGTGTCTGCACAGCAAAAAAGAAGTGAGTTGTTGTCTCCCCATGCCTTACAGAGCTGCTGCTTCAGTTGTCCTCACGCCAAGCCTTGCTCCCACAGCCCTCAGCCTTGGTGACACCCAGATCTCCGTCTTTGGGGCATCCAGAGGTAGCCAGTGCTCCCAATACCCTCCCCTGCCCCAAGGGACCTCCAGGCTCCCTGAGGGCGGTGGTCTCAAATGTACCTCTTTATCTTCTCCTCTGAATTTTTATTTATTTTCTGCTCCTTGACCCGAGTGGGAAACGATGTTAGAAAGGACAGTAAAATAGTCATTGCATTTTCTCAAACATTTATACTTATTCTGAAGATTTTGCCAAGAATACTTTGACAGATTCTGCTAATTTACTTCTGTGTTACTACAACATCTCTATTTTCCAGCTGAGATTAGCATACCCTTGTGCCAGATGCAGTATGTGCTCCCTGTAAGATGTAGTACCCGCCCCAAAATTCACACAGACTAGATAATAACATGAAGGTATTTGCTGCAGGGTAGGTTCATCTTCTGCAGTGTATTAGGCCAGTGGGTGCCAGAACCTGGTGGACACGTCAGCATGCTCGTATTTCTTTATTCATAGCCCCCAGTGTTTAATAAATTACCATAAAATAAGTTAAGGGTATCCAATGCTTCTTGCTGGCATGGTATGGCCTGCTTCCATGCTCTTGATCTCATCATCCAATGCAGGGCTGCCTTGTCCAAAATATTTTCCTGGAGCGATCTCTGGACCCCCCTAAATGCAAGTCGTGCCTGGAACTCAACTCAACAGAGGCCCAAACACAACCATGGTTTGTTCTGACAGTCTGAAATGTAGTGACCAAGTTTCCATGCCTCTTTAATTTGCCTTGGAAACTTGCTTCAAACCGTACCAGGAGAGGTTTAGATTGGATATTAGGGGAGATTTCTTCACCAAAAGGGCTGCCCAGCCCTGGAAAAGGCTGCCAGGGGCAGTGGTGGAGTTCCCAGCCCTGGAGGGGTTTAAAACCCATGTAGATGTGGCACTTGGGGACAAGGTTTAGTGGTGGCCTTGGCAGTGTTGGGTTGGATTTGATAATCTTAGAGAGCTTTTCCAACCTAAGTGATTCTATGATTCCCTAATATTTATCCTTAAATTTCCAAATACAATCCTGTGTGTGTGCACCAGTTTGTGCTAGATGATACTTTCATTGCTTTGGAGTACCAGCATTGGTAAAAATGGCTGGATGAGGAAGGAAGAAACAGCCTTAATCTCAAAATCTCACAGGTCCTCTACAGCCTCTCCTGTACACACTGTTAGGTCTCCTAGATGACGGCTCTTCTGGAAACCAAGTGTCTGGAATATGGAGGGATATCTTTTGTTTAGAAACCAGTGCCAGAATGTAACTTAAATAATTCCACAGTTACTGACCATTGCTAATACCAGAACTCCACCAGGAGGCATTGCACAGATCATGTGGATGTGGCATTTTGGGATATTGTTTAATGATGAAAACTGTGGTGCTGAGTTAACAGTTGGATTTGGTGATCTTAGAGGGCTTTTCCAACCTTAACAATTCCATGATTTTGTGATCAATAGCAGAATATGCAGCAGGCAATTGTCACTTCTACTTCAAGGTCTGTGCTGCCTCTGCCATTATTCTATTCGGGGGCTGTGGTCATTTTTGGAGGGTTTCTGGTGCCCGTCTGCAGCAGGAATGGTTTAATTGCTGTCCAGGCTGGTGTCTCTGGCCGAGGGGCTGGGGGCTGGGTGGACAAGGGGCCGAGTGATGCTCTTGTTTCCCAGCGTGGTGCCCGCAGGCAGCGGCTGTGGGAAGAGGGAGCTGCGGCGTTGTAACCGTCCAGGTGATGGATTGTCCCTCGTCCCTGCTGCTGTCAGCCTGACACCACTCACCAGCACTAAATTAATCCAAACAACAGTGTGCAGCACGGATGCTGCCAGGGCTTGCTAATGCCCAGCTAATAAAGCTGGAACAGCAGAGCCACTGAGCACAGTTTCATGAAGCGCTTTAAATGCATGTTAATGGGCTGGGAACACTTACACCAAAATGTGCATTTGCTGACTATCTGCTTTAAGCACTTGTTAGTTTTGAGGGTGCTTCTTCATGTAAATCCTAGGATTTCTGGCACCACCCCCAAATTTCTAAGGCGATAATTTAAAATGTCTAAGAGGAAAATTAACTCTATCCCAGCCAAAACCAGGACATTAACTTAAAAAATTAGATAGTCTCTCTACATAACCCTTTGGTTCTGTTCATTTTGTAAAAAAAAAAGACCTAGCTTCACCTAGTAAAATCTAAGGAAATCTTCTGTGTAACGTTGGAATAATAGAGCTTGTTTCAAATGATCTTCCAAAAAATGTTTAAAATGTTTCCCCTGGCCAGAGACCTTAGGCTGAATTTCAGCCAGCAGCAAATTTTTTGCAACCAGTGTTATAAATCAAAACTGGGTTTCTAATGAAACTGCTGACACGACTTTAACTGTAATGGTACTTTCAGGCAAAACTGTAAAGAAATTGGAACCCTACACTCAGTATTCTTGTGCCATAGCCAGAAATGCATTTTTTTTTTACCTTCCTCTTGAGTTCTTCTCTGTGTCAGAGCAATGCTGAAAATTAGTGTAATTGTCATGTAATAGGGAATGTAGATATCTGCTACACCTAGTGAAATTCTACAACATAAACCCTCTTCCTAGAAATATCAAGAAAAAAAAAAGTCAATATTTTTTTAATGATTTCTCTATGAACTAACAGCTCTGTGTGTGAGTAGCTGCCCAGATCCCTCAACACCATATTTGCTCCGAGTGGACAACTGAAATATAAAAAATATTAAAAAAGGAAGAGTAGCCAATATTCAAAAACTCTTCTTGGTCGAACACCTATGTAGAGCAGTCTTTTGCTCCAACATTCTTGAAATCTGGATAAAAACTGGGTGAAACTGCAAAATGGGCAAGTGATGTAATTTTGGGAAGATCAATGGTCCCACGGAAGCCACTTGTACATTAAAGCTTATACAAGCACAGAGATGTTACAAAGTACATTGGGATTGATGGATCACTTGGGATGTTATGGCACTTCAAAATGGATTTCTTTGGAAATAGAAGGAAAATCAGGATTCTGGTGAAAATTTGAAACATCTGAAAAAGCTGTGGTTGGGGGACTATCAAAAGGATTCTTCTCAAAGTGATCCAACATCAAAAGGGATATGAAAATTCCCCTGCAACAATTTAAAAATCCCTGACTCTCCTGAGCAGAAATATTTCTGAGACAATAAGGTCATTTTTAGTGAGATTCTGTGGAAACACAAGAAGGTTCTCCACTGGAAATCTGCTTGGTTCCCTATGTGTTTACTGCTGTATTTCAGAGACTATAATATATACATGTATTATCATAAAGATTTCAAAGGCTCTTCCCAAGTATCATCAAAGGAAGGACTTTGAAATCAACTTCCTGGCCTGTTCCCCATGAATTTTGTTCAAAGTCCAGTCAAAGGGCAGGACATCATGCTCCTTGAAATCGAGAAACTGGGAAAATGCTCAGGAATATGGTTCTAAGTAGCCTAAAGACCTTGTTAACCTTTCTTACAGTGATGGGATTCAGTTGTTTCCTTTTGGAGTTTCTGGATTAAAGACACCTAAGACACAGAGGACACCTGCCAGGACAATGCATGGCCAGTTTTAAAGATCCTAAACCATTTTCAGGCATTCAAAATTACTCTCCAGTTGCTGATCCTGCAATGCAGTGTCCAAGAGGGGGGATGGGAGCTCTTTATTTTTGCTTTGCTCAACCACAACATGACATTCACATTATTTTCTATGGAATGGTGGATCTGCATTTATCTCACCAAGGTGAGTTGTTTGAGTTAACAGTTTTATAGGACTGTTTTTCTGTAGGGTATGAACCAAAAGGGAATCTGGCTTGCTTTTCTGTTGCAATTTTATTTCCCTAGTGGTTGCAAGAATGAAAGTAGGTTTGTCCCTCTGCAATTCCAAATTGTTTGGACTAAAACTCAGTGTTGTTTAAGGATGGGCACCCCTGAGGACCACCTTAGAGCCCTCTGAGGCCTTGTAGTAAAGACTGTGGCTCCAAATCTCAGCAGCTGGAAGTGGGCAGAGCTGAAATCAGTGTTGCTGTCCACTTGGGGTCCTAAATAAGAGTTGTTGGATATCTACTGGTGCTCAGTCTTTTTGTCTCTTGAAAACTATTGCTGAGTAAAATAGTGTCACTTGCCCCTTTACTGACAGCAACGACAGGTTTAAAAGGTGTCAGTAAAATAATTCACAGAGATTTTTTTTTTTGGGAATAACTGATTTTTTGGACTCAAGCATTAAAAAGAAGGAATGAATTTATGAGCGTATAAATCCCCTCCTGTCCGTTTCAGAATATTTGGTGGCTTGGAAATCATAAGTTTATAGGTCAAATGGGACATTTCAAAGGCTCTCAACCCAAACATCTTGCTTCTTTGGAAGATTTTCTAACAAAAGCAAAGGAAAAGTGGAAGTGGAGATGGCATTTCAAGCCAAAAGCTGCATGCTCTAATGGCCTGAAAGTCATCTGTTCTATATGCTCATTTATACACACTGTGAACCTTCCAGAGAAAAAATGAAGCCTTTTTGTTTCAATGTGCCATGAACCATTTTGATGATTTTCCAATCAGGTGACAGCACTCTATTGACTCTGAATTTCCAAAAGGTTTTGTTGACCCCAAAGTGCATTTTTTCACAAGTAACCCATTTTTTCTTCAAAAAGCTGAACACACTCAAAATTAAAACACTTGTTGTTCCTGTCTCAGTGTTTATAAATATCACCACATGTGATATTTATAAAATATGTGATATTTTGATAAAACTCTTTATTTTGTGTTATGACTTAAGGCCAGTGAGGTAGCTTCTGAGTCCAGAGGGCTGGGACTCTTCATCCTTTGTATGTTGACTTGAAATCTTCCATCTAAAAGGCAGAGCAAGAAAGGGACATGTGGTCCCAGCATCCTCATATGACTATGTCCAGTAACAGCAATAAAATCCAAAGCCAAAGTAGCTGATATGAGGCAGTTTTAGTAGACCTCTGGACTTTCCAAAATGCTGTGTCTAGGATCCTGTTCTGTGGCTTTCAGTCTGCCATCAAAACTTGTGGTTTTATTTCTGTTACATTGACAGGAAAGAAATTTTAATACAGTACTGTGTATTTACTTTATCTGCTTGTCTTTACAAATCACTCTACAATCCCGGGGTTTGGTATGAGACAGAGAGAGAGAGAGAGCAAGAAGTAGTATTTATAGTAAAACATGGGTAGTCAATAGCATGTGGGAAAACAACTGAATCTGAAAATGGTCCCAAAGGTAATTTGCAAATCTGCTGAAATCCCGAACAAGCTTTGATTTAACCGAAGCTTGAAATGGCTTTTATTTACTGTCTATTGTGGAATAAATGACATCTCATAAACAGGCTTTATCCATTACCACAGAATGGCGATCACTGTGTTAGGGACATTTTATCCTCTTGATATAAAACAAGATATGCTATAGTGTGTTATTACAAATAGAAAAATCAATGCTGAGACACACACCTCTGAAATTTCATTTTTGCGGAACCCCATTTTCAAAAAATGTATTCTCTAATAAAAACGTCTCCATAACCAGGGGGATTTACAAAACACTGAGCAACAAAGAACAATAACAAACAATGAATAAAGTGGCTCCATCCTGAGTCTTTTTGCTGTACATTAGTCACACACTTGCATACATTTCTGAGCGCTGAGCAAAGCTCCCACTAGGCAGGAAAGCAAACCAGCTGAATTACTTTCACTTTTAAGCGCTTTGTGGAGAACACACGCTGCATGCCAAGTTGTGCTGGAGAGGAAAACTTCGTGGTAAAAAGATCCTGATGCAGGGATGGAGCCATCCAAAGAAAGAATTCTCTTCTTTTATCCGAGGTCTGGATCAGAAAGCCAGCTGAAAGCTGGGGTTTTTCAGCCGAGACTGGTGTTGGTAGATACTTTTCATTCACGACAGGTCTGATATATTTGCCCCTATTCACTGTTCATTACTTAATGCTGATTCATAAGACTCTGTTTCTTTGATAAATTTTCACCCGAAAATGCCTGAAAACAGATTTTCCTCCAGTCAGTCAGTTATGAATTGTTCAGATTGTCTGCTCCCACTGCACATAATTGACCCCCCAAATATGATACTGTAACTGGACTCTGACTGGATGCCTGTAAAACTCAAATTACATGAAGTAGTGAATGGCAAATAACGAACAGTGATTGCATTGATCTTCTTTTTTTTTTTCCTAATGCATGATTATTTGTCTCTGGAATTTATGATTCTTCTGAGATTTTGAGACTCATCAATCAAGTGAGTGAAACGGGGAGTGAGTCTTCCCCAATACCATAGTATATGAGCTGTAAATGATTGTGAAGTGACTTCCCTGAACACTCCTGAAAATGCAGATAAATTGCCTTTGAATTATTCAGTTGCCAGAAATCAAGACCAGATAGCCACCTTTGGTGGGTCAACAGTATCCCAGGGATGTGAAGCTGAGTAAGGAAAGAGGGCCCCCTGCTCTTACAGCAGCAGCAATCCCATGGAAATCTGCGTTTCCCACAGAAATGGAAGAGTCATCGTCAAACTCAACTGGCATTCCCACCCTTATAAATCAAGAAGCAGCTACTTCCAAAAAGTGCTTTCTGACATTTTTTATAGCCTGGGCATTGCTTCAGTATAACTTAATTCAGGTAGATTGGTTCCTCATTTATTGCTAATACTCTCTGTCTAAAATTATCCCATGGCCTTAATGTCCGTGGAGGAGCACATGAGATGGGTAGCTGGGTTTTCACAGGCCCTGCAGAAGCAGATGTCAAAGACCAGATATATGACTCTCTCCTCCTCGGGCAGATAAGTGAATTTATTAGGATGACTTGCAAAGTACTGTGATCCTTAATGTAAGCAATCATGATGAGGTCACATTTACATTGAAAATGATCTCACAGCCCCTAGGGTTTGCCAGCCAGCACTGGGAAATCATCCTTGCCTCTTGCTGTGAGAAACAGAATCATAGAATTTTTGAGGCTGGAAAAGGTCGCTAAGATCATCCATTCCAGCTGTCCCCCAGCATTGCTAAGGCCAGCACTAACCCATGGCAGCAAGTGCCACGACTCAGGAAGTCACGACTTGATGCTGCCTTGGGAAGCAGCATGAGCAGCTGGGGTGGTGATTCTGCTCTGAAACAGAGTCTCCACAGAGGTTTCAAGGGAAGGTGAAGAGCTCTTTAGGTTTTCTTTCTGCTGCAGACAAAATTTGCTGTAGCCCAAGGGCTGGCTGCCATTCCCTATGGGAAACACCAATGTTGAGAAATGCATTCAAGGAGAGGTTTGCCTACTGCAGACACAAATAGAAGCATGTGGGGATGCTTTCAGGATGCAATTAAGAACATTTCCTTGGACTAGAGAAATCCCTTCACTCTGTTTCTTTGTGCCCTGTGTCATGCTCTGGCCCTCCTGTGCCAAGAGTTAAAATGAGGACAACATTCTCAGTTACTTCAATAAAATTACAGTCAAACTCCTAAACTGATAAATTTCAATTGTAAAAAATGGAAGAAGAAAAAAGGTATGAGATCAGCAATGACCTCTCAAAACACAACCAATGTGGGGAATTACAGCTGCCCTGCATTGTGGCAGGGGATGAGACTTCAGGCTAAGGGTTGCAATAATGAAAATAAATATGCATTTGTTATAAATGCTATAAATGCAATTTCTGGCCAGACCCTTATAAACAGTTACTTTGATGCAGATTTAATGGACCTTTTTGTTGTTATTTCGTTTGTAGAGTTGCTCATGCTTCAGGTTCCTCCAGTTCCAAGGACTTACCTGCTGCATTTGTTAGGGGTTGGTTAGTGACAATTGTTATTTGCAGTGACCCCTGGACTCCTCAAACCACTGCATCTGTTTGCAGCAATTCAGGTGATATGGTGGGTGCTTCAGGTCCACGTAACCAATACACTTCAAGTCACTAAAGTTATGGAAAGAATATTTAAATCTGATTTTTCACTTGCTATGCCAGTTTCAACCTACATGTCCCAGCCCACGCGGACAGAGACAGTCAGCCCCATGAGGACTCCTGTGATGTCCAAAACCTTATGGCATATACTGAGGACATGGACCAGGACTTGATAAAGCTGATTTGACAGCCTGCATTATTGCCAGTCTACAAATATTTAGCCACTTGCATGGTGATTCAGTGGAATGAACCCCTTTCATAGTCTCAGGCAGACTAACCGAGGTTAAATCTTTCCTGCAATGTGGCTCAGAAGATGCTCATCCCTCTGTATGTGTCTCCTTTTGGAGCTCCTCTCGGGGAATAATCTCAAAGCAAGTTGTTATGGAGGGGAATGTCAGTCGGTTCTCTCAAGTGGCAGAACAAGAGGAAATGGTCTCAAGTTGTATGAGAAAAGGTTTAGGTTGGATATTAGGAAAAATTTATTCACTGAAAGACTGGTTGGGCATTGGAAAAGGCTGCACAGAGCAGTGCTGGAGTCCCCATCCCTGGAGGGATTTAAAAGCCATATGGATGTGGCACCTGGCGACATGGGTGAGTGGTGACATTGGCAGGGCTGGGGAAACAGTTGTATTCGATTTAGAAGGCTTTTCCAACCTAAATGATTCTGTGATTCTATCAAAAACTCTTTGGTTTGTGAGCTGATGGAAGAAATAAGAAACTGTCGCATTTGTTCTCAGCTCTGCCCTTTTTTGTTTTACCACCTCTCAGTCTGGCTTGCTGTATTTCAAAGGCATTTTTTTCCATTTGATGCTCATGAACAATCTGGGACACATTTTCGCCAGCACTGACTCCTTGCCAGGACTCACCAGACCACGGTGAGTCAAAATGAGATGCAGACCTGCAGATTACATCTCTTGCTGGAGATCCTCATGCATATGGATCAGGCTGCCTCGTCAGGTGGGGATGAGCTCTGCTCACAGAGGGTATTTAAGGAGCCAACGCCTAATGGAAAACTTTGAAAGACAGTCTACTTCTAGAAACAGTTCTGCTTGCACCTCCAGTATACAACATTGCTCTTCATTTCTTTGCTATCACAGAGGACATTTGCATGAAAATAGGATTGCTGTTTTTAAACATTCATCTGTTCTTGCTGCTTGTTGCTTGTTGGGAGGCTTAATGCCAGTGGAGTCCCAGGCCAGTGGCTGTATGGGAAATAAATGGGTCAGAGATGGGAAGAGGAGGTCTGGAGAAACACAATGGTTGAGTTTGTATCTTGCTGCCAGATTGTTCAGGTAACTTGTATTGAGAGAACATGTCAGAAGGGGACAAGGAAAGTCTATCAAGTCTGAGTCTTTGGCCTTCTGTGGGTGCCTCCACAGAGGCATGATAACACACTACATACAAAAATCCCTGCTGGTCCCAAAACTTGTCTCCAGTGGTGGCCAGAACCACACCAATAAGAAAGGACACGAGAAGAAGAAGATAAGCATGTTGAGCTACTCATCCTACATTCTCTGCCTTCAATAGCTCATGGCTCAGGACTCTCTGAGCCAGAGCTGATGTCTGGTAGCAGAAACTTTATGGAGGAGCCCACAAGGGATTTTTACTCTCATGTTTTTCTGCAATACCTTTGTGGACTATAAGAAACATTCTGTATCGAGGAGTTTCCCAGAGAAGTTGTGTGGGACTTTGGGAATCAGTGCTGGGTTGGGCAGAGAGGATGGCTTTTTTCTGTAACTGGTCTCCTTCAAGAAAGGTCTTCATTAAAGATATCAGACTTACCAGATACTGAAAGCAAACAAAAAGCCCACAAGCAATTCAAGTATCCCATGTTACAAGAAGATTCAGATCACTGTGGGTTTGGAAGGATTGTAGATTTGGCTTTGGTCTAAACAGGACAGAATCTACCTCAAAACAAGTTGAAACAGCAAATTCAAGTCACCCCTTGTGTCAGTTTTGTGTTTAAACTTAGTGAAGGTTTTGAGCAACGACTCCTCATGGGTCTTACAGGACAGGTTTCTCTCAAGACATACAAAATCCTTCTGTGGGTGAAAACATGGTCAGACCTCTGTGAGTATTTCAGAAGTAGATTCCTCTTTCTCATTGGGTCAGAATGTGAGGAAGAGTAAGAAGTAGCCAAGAGACCCTTGGGTTCAAGAAATTAATGCAGAATTCCTTGGCAATAAACGTGCAAAGGACAACTGCATTTAATTACAGACTATGAGCTCTCATCCTAGCAGAGGGAAAGCCACTTATATGAAGGTCGTATTTAGAATTTTACTGTGAAACATCAAGTTTTTGGTTTGCAAACTGGGACATGACACGAGATCGCTTTGTGCCTTATTTATGACTTGCTGTTAACCTCAGTGCCTACCCACACTACAGGAAAGTGTTTTGCTGCAAAACATTGAGCTCCTACTCAGAAATAGGTCATCAGGCTTCAGAATTAACACTCATTTGAGATAACTGGTGTGGGGGGTTGGAGAGGTGCAGTTTCCACACTGCTTCATAGATGCAGCTTCAGACTTTTTAGGATTTTTATTCATGATTTTCACAGATCCATGCATATATCAGATGACTCTTCCAGGAGTGGAGGGATTAGGATGAAAGAGTGTTCTGTCCAGTCTCCCAGATAGCTGTGATCCAACTCGGCATCGTGAGCCAGAGCTCACCAAGGCACCTCCTCCAAATACAATAAAAATCAGGAGAGCATTGTTTCAGTAGAATGTGATGTGTTATACTGCAGTTATGGGTAAGTCAAGGGCAAAGCAGCTTTGCTTTTTGACAGTCCATGAGGAAGAGGATGAGTAGGAATGGGTGTCTGTCTGTTACACAGCCAAAACTGTTCATCCTACCTGGGGCACCATCTAATGGCACACCTGAATGGTTATAAACACTAATTAACTGATGAAACATGCTTACAACTTCCTTCAGTAAGCATCTATGGCAAGCTTAGTGTCCAGTCAGTTTGTCAGGAAGAGAAATGAGAGATATTTCATTTCATCACTGATTGCCTCAGCTGGTCTCACCTTTAATGCAGCGGTGACAAGCGTCCTTCCCACTGCCTGGCTGCATGTTGCACAGCTCACTTTTTTAAAGCTGTTTACCACAGAAAAATGTTTAAGTAGGATTCAGATATCCCTCGGCAAAGAGAAAGAGGAAAGGAAAAGATGAAGGGAAAAAAAAAAGCGCCTTTCAAAATATAAAACAGAAGTTGCTGCAGGCAAAGATGCCTTTGAGCGGTCTCAAGCTAAGACTTTCCATTTCCATGTAAAAATGTCTGTCGAAAGGGCAAGCTACATTTACAATGAGCAAAGTTTTATAGCTTACACAGGCGTGAGCACCTGCTAGGAAGATGGGGAAAAGATTCAATTTACCTTTGGGTTGCAATGCTCAGATTCCCATTTAAAAGTCTAAGACCCCTGATTATTTATTGATGTCTTTCTCTTCATAGCTGTCTGCATCTTTACTGGCTTGCAAGATGCAACAGTGTGGCCTAAAGGATTTTTTGAATTAAGTTCTTTCAAGTCATTTTTCCCCTTCAGGTGTTTAGCCAATGATGCTGAAGTTTGACAGGTCTCCTCTGTGTTCAGGGGGGGCGATATATTTATATATTTATTAGCCAACAGTCAAATTAACTGTGCCTGAGCTGTCCTTAAGTGGTGGGTTATGACAGGGTTACTGAATTTTCTGCTTCTTTATTTACAGGAGGAAGGGAAGGCAGCATCACTGGGAGTAATGTTCTAAAGCAACCCACATTTTTACAGTGAATATGCTTCAAGTTCCCATAAGGCAGTGGCAGACAAAATTTAACAGCAAAATCTCTATCCACATTCCCTTCCCCTCTCTCAGAAAGCATAAAAGTGGCAGCTTGTACATTTTCTTTAACTTACAGGAGGCAAGGAGACTTTTACTGAAGACATCTAGAAAGACATTACAAGGCACCTCTGGCAATGAATTGAGTATTTTCTTATTTCAGCAAGAAGAATAGAAACTCTGGCTCTTCTTTTTTCACGATAAGAAGAGTCATAGTAAAAGAAAAAAAAAAACCAAATTGGTATTGCAATTAATTTTGATACTTGTAGCATCCTGGAAAACCAAACTTGTTGTGCTAGGTAAAAACAGAGGAGCAAACACTAACTCAAGGGGCAGTTTATTTCCTTATTTTAGTTTTCTGAGAAAAAAGAAAAAACAGTAGTAAAAGGAATCTCATACTGGCGTACCGGTCAAAGAGCAAGCATGTCTGCTCCACTTTCCAGCATCTACTGTCAGTAAAAAAAGGTGATATTAACAACCCTAAATTACCAGAAACAGGATTTGACTGGAAAATTACACATGGGCTGGACCCAACTCAGCAAGTTAACCCAGCGGGAGAATCATTAAGGGATTGCATGCACCAAAAAAGGGCTTTTATTAAACAAAGAGCTAAAGTGGACAGTGTCATGGCCTTCTCCAGCCATAAAACATGATCACCCTGCAAGGGCAGAGGAAGGAGCCCTGGTGGTGGCTGCCAGGAGCTGCCGAGGACACGCACTCAGCTGGAGATCCTCATCCTTTAAACGCTGCCCTTTCCTGGCAGTGGGGACACACTGGAACCCTCCAGACATTCAGGCCTTCAGTGACCTTCAGGCAAGGGAAGAAATCCTCAGCCATGAGGCTTCCAAACAGCGTACTGCAGAGGATCTGTGCAGGCTGGGGCCGGGATGTGCCCAGCCCTCAGCAGCCAGGGCAGGAGGAGACCCATCTGGAAATGAGGAATGGGCTGGAACTGCCAGCATTAATCACAGGGCTCAAAGAGCTTTTTTTTCCGGGACTCACCTCACCTAAATTTCTCTACCGTGGGCTGACTGCCTTAAATGCCCTTTTAGTCAGTGGAAAGAGGACCTCAGGGCATGACTCTGACCTGTCTTGGACATCCTGAGGGAGTGAATCACGGCTGTACCATGCCTGTCCTTCCCTCGACTAAAGATAATTTGTGGTAACTGCTTGAGTGTCTCATGCTCCTGAAGTGACAGCAGGACAGCAGTGAACCTCTCCACCAGACAGGGCTGAAGAGGGCTGTGAGCCAGTCCCTTGCAGGTGCACCTTTCCCCCTGCCAAGGCAAAACCTCTTCAGCTCTGCTCCATGTAATCCTCTTTGGCGACAGCAAGCAGACCACAGGGGTTTTGATCAAGCTGTAATGGAGATGTGCTTGGATTTTCTGTGGGCAAGGACATCTCTGGAGTTACAAGACTTCAGCTGAGTTCTCACAGCTCAACTGTGAGCATCCAGCATGTCTGGGACTTCCTGAATCGTAGAATTCCAGGATGGTTTGGGTTGGATGGGACCTTAAAGTTCATCTCGTCCAACCCCTACCACCTTCCACTAGACCAGGCTGCTCGGAGCTCCATCCAGCCTGGCCTTGGACATGGACACTCTTGACAGTGATTGAATGTTGCTGCCAAAGCTGACAAATAACATTCCAGCATGGGATATTTATGATCCTGATCGTGAGATTAAGTAACAGTCCAATCCATTTATCAGCATGCTCACAATTAAAAAACAAGTGAAGAACTAATAGTTATCACAGTAAAACTGATTATCACCACGCACACTATTATGGTAAATCACAGTCCAGGAAAGGTGGCAGACTATTGTTGTAATTTGTTACTTGGTGGAAATGGGAATTTCTGGGAGGGGATTGGTGCCTTCTCAAGGGCTCATGGGACTCTGGGGCTGGCAGAAATGCAAGATAAGAAGTTTACCCAGGTGATCTTCTGGTCTGATCTCTGGATCACAGAGATCCATACATGGATTTCTGTGCGTGTCCAAGACCAAGGACTTTGGAGCAGCTGGTCCCAGTGGGACCGGGAGAGGCAGATGTGAGACACGATTGAGTAATGTGAATCTGTGTTCACAGAAGTGAATTTCACAGGAGGTTTTTACATATGTGATGGATCCCAGACCCCTCCAATGCCACTTGTCTCCCTTCTTCCCTGAGTGGGGGTTAATAGGCACATGCATTAATGTAATGACCTCTTTATTGACACGCTTTCATTTCACTTCTCTTTAACCACCACAAGAGTAAAACCCAGAAGAACTGTTCAGAGAAGAGTGACTACATTTAGAAAAGTAAAACAAATACCATTACATGGAGTGCACTAAACCCAGGTAATTAGTAAAATGATGTCATGGACACTCTATTATTAATAGATGCACACACAACTTAGGTTGTTCTCTTACAGATCATTTCAAAGAGGTGTTCACAATCTGAACTGAATCTGAATGTCCTTCTGTTCCTCGTAAGACATTTATATTGCAGATATGTCTGTATCTAAACATGCATTTCACTTGAAAATAGGTCTCAGAACCGACTATAAAGATGTCCTCTTTATGTATACATAAAAACCACATTAATGCATCTCAGTTATGAGAAGGGCAATTGTTCATATAAAAGTGGGCACTGAAAAAAAAATGAAGCCCCCACCTGATTTGAAGAATGCATATATGTCAGGGGTTTATGGAAGACATCCCTCAGTGCATTTCTGAAGCACAGACTTAACTATCGACTGCATGAAATATTTTGTGGTCGGGGACTCTTTCGGTGGGTATTTTTCCTGGATGACTTCTTTAAAATCCAGCTGTGCCAAGCGGTAGAAATGAGGGAAATATGGTGTTAGAGAGCATATGATTCAGCTGGATTTTGGCTGCATTGTTTTCTCTGAATGAAAGCGCCAGTTTTATTCACCAGATTAAAAACCCTTAAACGGTTCCATTTTTCTGCCCTCGTGATCATTGCTATTGATTACTGTGTGTTCTTGAATCTATTTTGTACAGCCCTTGTTTAATATTTAAGAGACATAAGGAGCAGTGTGTTGTAATATTTAAGAGGTTAACTTATTGCAGAGAGATAAAGAAAAGGCACCGCTCCAAATGAGGTGGAAATTTGGTCCATTTTATTGATGTGCTGCAATGTACATTTAGGGATATACACTGCACTGTAATATAGATAATTTAAAAAAAAAAAAAAACAAAAACATAGTAAAATACTGGTTATGTCTGAGGCCTTTCATCTTTAGCAGAGGCAGTGCCAAGGTGCTCAGCACCTGTCTGAGGATGTGGTGGCAATCAGACCGTGTATGTCAGCCTGTGTGTTCCTCTGTGAGGATCACAGACATATCATGTTGCATTACAGGTAGCAGATTGTTCATGGTTACGTGTCTGACTCGGGGTCTGGGGTGAAAAATTAGCAGAAATCTGGTTTGACAACAAACAATGTGTCCTGCTTGGGCACTGGCTGTGCAACAGTTTGGTTTGCACCATCCTAACCTGCACATGCAGGTCAGACAACCATATCTGACAACAGGTGCTTTTATTTCACATGGCTGCTTAAGATTTGCATACCTTTAAAAGATGTGCCAGAGTTGAAGGGCTGATGTTGATGCCAGAATAGCAGATTTTTTTCTGTGTTTATTCAGGATCCATGAATGTGAGTCTTTGCAAGGCTATGGAAATGCTTGGGCATAGAATCATAAAATCATAGAATGGTTTGGGTTGGAAAGGACACCTTCCACTATCCCAGGTTACTCCAAGCCCCATCCAGCCTGGCCTTGGACACTGCCAGGGATCCAGGGGCAGCCACAGCTGCTCTGGGCACCCTGTGCCAGGGCCTCCCCACCCTCACACACAGCAATTCCTTCCCAATATCCCATCCATCCCTGCCCTCTGGCACTGGGAAGCCATTCCCTGTGTCCTGTCCCTCCATGCCTTGTCCCCAGTCCCTCTGCAGCTCTCCTGGAGCCCCTTTAGGCCCTGCCAGGGGCTCTGAGCTCTCCCTGGAGCCTTCTCTTGTGCAGGTGAACAGCCCCAGCTGTGCCAGGCTGGCTCCAGAGCAGAGGGGCTCCAGCCCTGGGAGCATCTCCGTGGCCTCCTCTGGACTGGCTGCAGCAGCTCCACGTCCTTGTGCTGTTGGAGCCCAGGGCTGGGGCAGCTCTGCAGGTGGGGTCTCACCTGAGCACAGGGGCAGAGGGGCAGAATCCCCCCTCCCCTGCTGCCCACGCTGGGGCTCAGCCCAGGACAGGGGGGTTCAGGGAGACAGAACACATTGCCAAGACATGTTGATCTTCTTTTCCACCAGAATCCTGAAGGCATGGGAGAAGAAAATTTGATGTATCAGCTGGTGTCTATACTCCTGCAGTGTCTGTTTGTGTTTACAAAGGTTTAGTACAGACATGGCAAATGGCACTTGACATTTTCAGCATATTTGAGATGCAGTGGGGTTTAGCTGTCCCTCTGTGGGCTGCTCATGCCCTTCGTCACTGGAGTGGGGGAGCTGACTGATACATTTATTCATGTTACTCCTTGGGAATTTAGGGAAAGAGATGACTGTCATTTGACAGAAAAAGAACCAAGTAGCTTGAGGACAGATTTTAAATGGTATTTAAGAGACTTGCTTAGTTTTCCATTGAACTCAGAGGTAATTAGGCACCTCAGATTTAAGAAATCTAGTCCTTGGTGGCTTGAGTGAGGTCTGCTTTAATGCTGGGAACTACACTTCTATTTCCCATGGCTAAAGCAGGTGCTTCAAACGTGGGATGGGCTGTTCTGTTCCTTGACTGTGCTGCGTGGGAGTAAACTACAGATTTTAATGACATGTTGCCCATTTTTGGGACTGGAGTAGGTCAAACATCAATAGAAAGGAGCAGGTGTCCTGCTCCAGTGCTACTGGACACCAACTTTCACAGCTGGTCAATAAACACGCTTTGCCTCATATTTTTCCTGGCAAAACATCATCCATAAGACTCACAGGTTGCTGTGGAGTGATGTCAGGTAATTAGTATGTGATTAAGTGAAATTAATGTCTAACTGTAGTCAAGTTTATAACATTAAATTACGTTGCTTGAGTGCCATAAATAAAAATTCTAAAATGATCAGAAATAGAAATTAAAAAGGTGAGTCATCTTCTTGAGATTGCAGTAAACCAACAATCCTTACAACAGCTCTCGTAGGGAAGGACCTATAGGTTGGTATAAGGTTGTACACCATGGGGTGCATCAAATGGCAGAGAAGAATAAATCTATGTGGAGATTTTTCAACAAGGGATCTGAGCTGTGGGGTGAAGTTTGCAGTTCTGCAGTTATGGTCACTACAGTCAGCAGTGACTGGTTCCTATGGCGGGTATTGACTGGAGCTGTTGGGTGCAGCTGAAGAAGGAGGCGACCCTGGAGAGACCTGACAACATCCCAGGTCAGAATCTGTCCTTACACGCAACACCCAGGGATGTTGCACAAATCCAGCCAAGGCGGGGCAGGTGGGAAATCACTCTGGGGGCTTTTCTTCTTAAGCCCCCAAACCACCCCCTGCTCTTCTCCGGGCAAATCACCGCAGTCTGCTCAGCGGGTGATGAAGTGGGTGCAATCAGACTCCGTGTCATCCAGGGATAGCTGGTGTCCCACAGGAGCAGAAGAGATTTGCAGTTAGATAGATCTGTGCCTGGTGAGTTATAAACACTCCCCGTGGCTGCAGGATCACTAGTGAGACAAAAAGTCCATCTCATGAAACACTGTGCCTGGAGTGCCACACCTTCCTTCTGCGGGCAGCGCCAGCCAGGATAGCTGTTGTGGTGATGTGCTGATGTATCCGTGGTGTGTGTGGGGTTATGCAAATGCTCTCCTTTGCTAGACTCGACCCACACAATGCAGGGCAGCAAAGAATTCCAGCCATTTCTCCTCCAATCAAGCCCCAATATGGGTTGTGTCATTCCCACTCCTGAGCAAGGCTTGGGGTAGGTTTGGTGCCTCGAGTTGTTTCCTCCCTCTCCCACAGATGAAAAAAAAACACTGGAGCACTTTAATGAAACAGTTTGTCCTTATTAAGTTGAAAATAGAAATATACCTCTCGCCCGTCGGAGACGTAATGGCACAAGGCTGTGGAGTTTTATTATCTTGGTCTCAGCTTAAAATACTAAGAGGTGCTTCTTTAAGAAAGTTTAAGAGAAGTTCTATAAACCATGTCTATATATAATCCCTTTTGTAAGCATCTAGGAAACTGCAGGACGGAAAGGTTGCCTGCCAGACCTCAGAAAGCAAATACTAATTCAGCAGTCTAGTCACTCTGTCAAACATTTAGTGTATCAGGGTTGATTGTTCCCTGGTAGGTATAGCTCTGGTATATCCGCCAGGCCTTTTGTCATGTTAACTGCAACCGATCAATGGATTGAGGTCAGGACTTCTGATGTAGGTGCAAGCTTAGAGGGAAAAAAGTCTCAAAGATTCATTTTTTCTCGTCTGGTAGCACTCCGGTCACTTATTTTTTCTCAGTTAGCCTCTGCTGCTCTAAAGTGGATATTGATCAGTGCTTTAATGCAAACCTGTCAAATTAATTTTGCAGAGCTGGGATATGACTGGCCTAAAATTGCTTCTGCATCTGTTCTCTGCAGCAAGCCTATGAATTTTAATCATGACCAGAATGGGCTGTTGGCTTTTTTTGTTAGAAACTTGAATAGGAAAGGTTTAAACTGTAAATGCCATGAAATGATGCTGTTTTGTTCTTTTCAGAAACTCATGTGGCTGAGGTCAAAGAAATTATTATGTCTGTGCATTCTTGTCAGATGCTCGGGGAGCTGTGCAGGGTTTTCTTCTTTTGCAAAGCAAAGCAAAGGTATGTAGTGAGCTTGTTAAACATTCCCAAGCCAATGAGGGAACAGCAGGCTTCGTGTCTCCTGCAATGCCAGATACATTAGTATTAATGTACAATTTCCTCTCCAGCCCCCACTCTATGATCTGATTATTCCTGATAACTTTATCTCACAGGATGGAGAGGGAGACGAACTGGGAGAACAGCATTTATTTCTTTAGTACAAATTAAAAATAAATAAATTCAGAGCATCCCACACACTATTACAAGGTGAGTGTGGCTGTCCCCGGAGCAGCAACCTTGTGGACTGGGGGAAATGAAGATGGTTAAAGAGGTTTTTCTTCATCATGCCAAACAGGAGATTCTTCTTCTCCTCATCAGTCAAGACAGAGTGTACAGGGCTCTGTTGTGATGTCAACATTATGCAAAGTAAATAATGAATTTTAAGCTTTGCTCTGCCCAGATGAGACTTGTTCATAGGAAAAAAAAAAGACATGTCAAGTTTAATCTGCTCTGGAAAACCTGCAATCAGGCAGGACTCATCCTTCACAGCCCAAACAGTGACACTGACCATAACAGTTTGATTTTGTGCTGGCTCCTTCGCCAGGTGATTTGAAAGCATTCAGAGTATTAATTATTAAGTGCTGCTTGATCCCTGAGAGGTGGTGGAGAATTTGAAACTGATTTTGGCACTGGAAAAGCTGACACTTGAGGTGGGAGTTGGAGCAAACCCACTTCCTGTGGTGCTGGAGCAGCCTGGGAGCACTCCCAAGGGCAGGTACTGGGTCTGAGTTGAAGGAATAGCATCAGCTGGCTCATGTCTGAGACCTTACACCTCTCCAGCTATTTCAGAAGACAATTTATAACCACTGCCAGCAGTGTCGGCCAACAAAAAGATCTATGGTTTTCCCTGGTGAAATAACTGGCAAAACCCGTATTAGCTACAGCAGTGCAGAACTAGAGTGGAAGGGCTGGTCTGGGGATCTCCTGGCTTGGCCCCTGCCCCATCCAGCTGTTCCCTGGCATCCACCAGTGCCTGAAACCCTGCAGCTTGTAAGGCTTGATGGTGGCCAAGTCCTCCATCAATGCAGTTCTCAGGAAGGATGGTTGCATGAAGGCTATCAGCTGTTGGGGGCAATTCTGTTATTCCTGTGCCTTTGCAGTTCGTTTAAGGAAATCACTGTATTTTATCTGCACCTTTGTAACACTCCAGAGCTCCAGACAGGCCCAGGGCTCAAACAGGGATCTATGAAAAGCAAGGGTGATGGTGGGAAAAGGGAAAGACCTTTGGCATGTCCATCTGAAAGTGTTTGTGAACAGTCTGCAGCATTGTGTCCTGGTATATGAACACAGAGGGAAACCAACCAGACCCAACCAATCTCATTGCTGCTAAAGGCACACCATTTTTGGTATCTAGAAGATATTTCTTCCTTTTGGTTGGCATGTTTCTGCAATTCTTTGCAGATAGCCATGGGACATACCTGGGGTCCAGAGGTGGAGGTTGTGACTGACTGAGTAACAACCAAGTTTTACCTCTAGAGAGGTTTTGCCTCCAGAGATCTTTGTCATCTCCTACCTCTGTGGTACAGAAGGAAACAAAGACTTTTGCTGCTCCCCAACATCCTTGGAACTGAAGGATTAGGTTAGTTGGGTGGGCAGGCTGTACCCCATGAGCTTGTCAGGGAGGACCAGTAGAATGGTCCCCTTTGGAGTTATGAAAGAAATCGATAGTACCACTAACTCTGCGGAGGAGGATATTCCATTCCAGACCAAATGCAATTAGGTTTAGACAGTGTCTATCATAAAATTAACTCCACAAGAACAAAACAAGGAGTTCACATGCACTGATTTATAAAACACTTCCTTCATTTTTGCAGTTTTTCATTGTGAGGGTGGGGAGGCCCTGGCACAGGGTGCACAGAGCAGCTGTGGCTGCCCCTGGATCCCTGGGAGTGCCCAAGATCAGGCTGGATGGGGCTTGGAGCAACCTGGAATAGGGGAAAGTGTCCTGCCCATGGCAGGGGGAGGAATGAGAAGGGCTTTAAGGTCCTTTCCAACCCAAACCATCCTGTGGTTCTACGATCCTATGCTGGAACTTGAGCTGTGACAATACCAGTGCTGCTTCCCAGCTATGTGACTCACATGAAACACCTAAATGTTGCATTAGCTTTGACTCAAAGCCTGGTTTGGAAATCTCCAGAGGTGAGCCCTTACCAAGCCACACAGATGAAAAGGTGGATGGGAGATTCTGAGGGTCTCCTGCAACTCAGTGGGGGATCCATCTCACTGGGGAGTCTGTAGGGAAAACCAACTGCTTTGAATGGTGCAAACAGCTTTTTGTACATCAAAGGGGAAGATTAAAGGCTGTGATGATGTTCTGGCTCCTGCAGTGTCAGTGGTAAATTTCCCATGAGCTTCCCAGGTGGTAAAATTTCAACCCCAGCCTGCAGCTTGTTAAAACTAGAGATCGTGACTCACTGTCCACCTTACATCTTCCCTGGCTGCTCTACAAAATTTGAGTAAATAAAGGGCTTAGGGTTGTTGGTAGGTACAAATATCAGAGAAACTTCTGTTCAGGTCAAACTCAAGGAAATTTTTTCTTAATTGTTTTGATTAAATGGAAGAAAATAAAAGTTTTAGGTCAAGTCAAGATAGAATATTTTAGTCAACCCACAATGAGTTGTTTATTTCAGAAGATATTTAGTGTCTATGAAATTGTCAGGGTTTTCTTAAGAGACTAAAAATGTGTTTTTAAAATGAAAAATGAAATAGCTTTTCCAAATAGATTGTTTGGGCTATTTTTTATTTTGTCTGTATGTGTGGTGCAGTTTTTCCTGACATCATGAATAGTTTTGGACCTTTCAGTAAAATTTTTTTTTGTCAACTATGTCTACTTCAGCTATAGATTTGACTTATTTCCAAGCAGCAAAGGTTCATTTTTTCAGTCCTGGAAGATGAAACTTTATTCTTGTGGCAGCTTCAGCAAGAGAAGACTTTTAAAAGGCAGTTGGTGGGAATTGCTTAACTTTGTTTGTTTGTTTGTTTGTTTGTTTGATCTCAGAGAAGTCTGTTGGAATTCACTCTAACAAAGGGTTCAACAGACCACATTTCTTTTGGGAAAGGGATTTGCAATTCTATGATGATACACGTTTTTTTAAGTCCTCTGCCTTTGGCTTGTGTCTTTAGCCACCACCTTTGCAGACTTCTGTGGTTTCTACTGCTTGGTTACACATTGACCCTTGGCAATTCCCTGTTGCTTGAGTCAAACACCACACATGCAGAGACTGAACACTATGATATTATCAATGCTGTTATCTGAAGTCACAAAAGCAGAGAGCTTTTCCCTGGACTGACAGATGCCAGAAGTAATTTGACCACCCACAGGTGCCGGGCTACTCCAGAGGAGAGAAGGGTTGTGCTGGAGAAAGAGATGGAGTGGATAGAAGATGTCACTGTGAGCCTTGAAAACTGATCTTAAACTACCAGAGTTAAGGGAAACACCAGAGATAATCTTATGTTTCGGCTTAAAAGTCACTGCCTTTTGCTGTAGGACAGGATAGATGTTGGAGAAGCAGATTCTGCTTCCCAGTCAGAAGTGACTTTCCAGTAGTTGGAGTAGACTTTAAGAGAAACTGCAAATTATTTCTTCAGTGAGAGCCCTGTTCTGTTCCGCAGACAAAAAGAAAAATGTGTGAAGCTCTCTGCAAGCAAGCACAAAGTTAGCCACTGCCCTTCAAAGCCCAGTGATTCCACCGAGTCACAGCACTCCAAAATGCAGCAGAGCCCAGGTACGGCTCGTGCTGCTCCATCGGTGGCACGCTGCACCCACAGTGGCACTGATGGATTTGGCTTCTTAGGGGCCAGATCCACGTATTAATTGGCATTGGGGTGGCATTGGAGGCTGTCAGCAGCCCCTGCTACCAGCTGGAAGGATATAATTGTATTGTAAACGCCACGTGTGAGGGTGATGGATACGCGCGTCTCTGCAGTCTGACTGCTGGGATGTGCGGGGCAAGGCATCCTCTAATTCGCCACCAAGAGGGTCTCTTGCACTGAACAGCCTCTCTTAAATCAAAGCGTTCAATCCTGCTGAAGGTGGGTGCAGGGAGGGGAGAGCTGGAAGAAACAAAGTAAGACGATAAAAAAAAAATCAATAGTGCTTCCCTATAAAAGAGACCGAGATTTGCAGAATTCGCTTCCACTTGACGTCAGAGGTGCCAATTTGGCAAATTCATTTAAGGCCAAATTGAAAACTCAGCTGATAGTCTGGGCTGCTGGGCTGCAGCAGTGTCCATTTGTGGGGCTGTGGTCATTATTGCGTGTAGAGCACTTTGGAGCATGTGTACTGTGAGTGTCACAAAGGGCAGCTCCAGCTTCCACCTCGTGTCACGGTGCTCAGCATCCCGCTGCCGTGTCCTCTCTCGTGCAGGGGACGGCTGACCACCCCACACACACAGCCATGCTCCTGCTGACCTTGGTTTCTCCACACCCAAAGACCAGTGTTGGCCCTGCAATTCATCCTTTTGGTGATAGCCAAAGAGGCCAACCTAGAAACACAGACTGGACAGGAGGAAGGGAATAAAGGTGGGTATTTATTTGAAAGGCCTTCAGAGGCACACCCTGGGCAGGCCAAAGGCTGCACCTAAGATGGACCCCGAGTCACAAGTTCTTCACACTTTTATAGCTTTGGTCCATTTGCATCTCAACCCAATTTCACCAATTAAACTTTAGCTAATGATGGAATTTCCCCTCAGCTTGCCCCCCTTCTCAAGATGCTGGGTTACACATTTTGGGCCTAGGCCGGGCTGGGTGTCCTTGGAGAGCAGCCTGGAGAGGCTTTGTTCTGTCTGTCTCAGCATGAGAGAGCAGCAGCTCCCAGGCTGCAGGACACTGCAGAGTTACGCACTGGGAATGCAGAATCTGAGAAATATAAAAGCTAAAACCTAGGGCATCATTGGAAAGAGGTGGATGGTGACCACGCTGGATCTCACGTCCAGGAGGAGCTCCAGGTGAGTGGTCTTTGTGCTCTTGGAAGAGTCTGTAAGCTCTGCCCTGGTGGTTGTTTACCAAGGAGGGCCACAAAACTGTAGCCTGGGCCATTGGGGGTTTCTGTCATTAGCCCTCAATAACACCCTTGTCTGCTGGGGAAGAGACACATGTGAGGAGACACAGGGACCCATCAATCCTGCAGGGTCTCTGCATTTCTTGTCCTCTAAAGCAAAGCTACTGAAAGTCTAAGGCCGTATGAGGTCAGATCTGTGGACACGAGTTTCCACTGCCCTGCACAGGGCAAAGGGTGTGTGAAAAGTTACCAAACCACTATGGCTCTGTTTAACTTGGGGAAATTATTTGCAATATATAGTTTTGCCATTAACAATTTCAACCAAAAAAGAAATCAATTTCTTGTGCAACTTGCACCAAATTACTTGAGCCAAAATTTTCATTCATGAGTGTTTACAGTTAGAGGTCTAGAAATGCACCTAAAAGAAAATGACCTGGTTAACTCTTTTTGATCCTTATGAGTCCCTTCCAGCTCAGGATATTCTGTGATTCTAACCCTTTCTCCTCAAGTAGAAAATTCCAGGCTCCTTCAATACTCTCTCTAGTGCACAAGGCATACTCCTTATTCTCCTACGTATGTTTTGCACATGAATTTGTAGCTTCAGGCTCTTCCCAAATGACCAGATCTTCTCCAGTAGCACATCAGAGATGGGTGTCACCACCTGATGCTGAACTACTAATCCTTACTTCTGTTTTCAAAGCATTTATATTAGAGATTATTCAGGTAGTTCATTAAATATTCATAATCTTCCAGTTCTTTCTCTCTTCATACATTAAAAAAAAAAAAAAAAAGAGAGAAGTTATTAATTACTAAGTTGAGTAGGAAGAGCAAATTTCTTTGTTCTTTGAATGTATCTGTCAGATGCCACAAGAGGAGAAGTTTCAGGATCATGCTGAGTGCAGAGCCAGCCAGCACAAGTCAGGGCTCAAAGGTACTCTGTGGATCCTGGTAGCAGCACGTGGTTATTGTGGTCTGGTATCAGGTGCACTCACAGTCATGGTATTAATGTGGTGCTGGTCTATGACCCATCATTATACAGCTAATGACCCTGCTGCAGAATGGGATTTGTTCTTTGTGACCTGGGGAAAATGAAGGAAAGTAGTGCGGAATTCCTAAGTATTTTTTTCTTCCAGGAAAACAGAGCATTTTTAATAAACTTTCTCCTTGCAGTCCTGCTGGGAGGAAGTTGAAGAATTTTTCGTCTCCTCAAAAGGACACAGAAGAATTTGCAGTCTCCTCAGCTGCATTTTCCCAAAGGATTATCAAACGCTGATTAAGAAACTCCAGAAACTCTGACTACTGGTGCCAAAACGAAATTCAAAGATGGGAAAAGGTGAGGAGTTGGCTTTCATAGAATTATTTAGGTTGGAAAAGATCTTTAAGATTGAG
The DNA here is from genome assembly GCA_013397055.1 of Pachycephala philippinensis. Lineage (NCBI taxonomy): Eukaryota > Metazoa > Chordata > Aves > Passeriformes > Pachycephala > Pachycephala philippinensis. The sequence continues at coordinate 90,284 of VWZT01005335.1, read as the reverse complement.
TCCAATCATTCCCCAGCACTGCCCAGGCCACCACTGACCCATGTCCCCAGGGGCCACATCCACAAGGCTTTTAAATCGCGCCAGGGATGGGGACTGCACCACTGCCCTGGGCAGCTGTGCCAGGATCATGTTCACATCACACAAATACTTTTCTGTCTAAGGAGGGAAAGTCTTTGAGGAGTTTCACCTCTCAGGTTGTGGGTGTATAAAAAAAAAAAACAACTGAGCCTTGAGCACAGGTTGTTTATTTACACTTCTTAAATGCAGTAGAAGTCCTTAAAAGTAGAAAACCTCTCCCTGAGTCAAGGACTGTCTGTCCTAACATGTACGGTGCCCAGAGAAACACCAAAGTAGTTCAGAGAGCAGTCTGCAGACCCCAGCTCTCCAGCACAATGCTAGAGGGAAGTTCTGTCTGGGCGTTGATGGGGAGCACGTGGGGTTGGGATTTGTTAAGGTCTGGGAGGTATGATTGATGTTTGTCCTACACAGTTTGGTATCTCCTCAAAATCCTCTTTCTTCCACACTAGGGCTTTTAACTACAGGGATGGAAGTCTCAGTAGGAAGGCAAGAAATAGCTTAAATCTGCTCTTTGGTATCCGGAAATCACACAGAAAATCTCTTTTAGTCTTGAAGACAAAGCCACCTTCTTCAGAATATTCACTGCAGAGATGGCATTTAACCAACTGCAAATGGACATGGCTTTGGATGTAAATGTCTCTGAGACTGCAAAGGGGAGGTTTAGGGGCAAATGACCACCTTAGGAACAGGTGAAATCTCTGCCAGGTATGAAAAGAGTTCACTTTGGCTCATGTGGCTTAGTTGTTGTGATGTTGAAACTGAATCTCAATCTGACCTCCTGAAATTGAATATTCACTTTAGCCTAGATTTGCAAAGCTGTTTGTTAATGCGCACATACAGAGCTGTTTTCTCCAGGGTTTTAAAGAAAAAACTCATTTCAATGTAAAATTCACAGGATCAAATTGAAATTTATTTTGAGAAGGTTAACATTACTGATTTTCAGGCTCAGACAATCACTTCCATGTCAGATTGTAATTACACCGTTTTGTGCATCAGCTGCATGCATGGTATGGAAAAAAAAAAAGTAAGATAATGCAGTTTCTTTCAGCTACAGAAAGGACCTTTGTACTGTCCTTCCCTTGAAATCCCCAACACTGAAAGGAAAAAAGTGATTTATTTCAATCAGTCTGACAGTATGAGCTAGCACATTAATTGCATAAAGACATTTCTCTTACCCAAAGTTTTGTTTGATTTTTACTCGCGATTGTCTGCTAGGTGTCTGCATAGCATTTTCTTTTCCCTGCAGCAGTTTTCACTGCCATAAAAATCTTGCTTCTGTTAAATAGCAACATTAAAATATTGTAGTGCTGACCTTAATGGTTTACAACATTCAGCTAAGGAGCTCGAGTCTCTAAAATAAGAGTAAAGCACACAGTAAAAATTTATCTAAGGAGAATTAAAGCCTCAGAAAATTGAGAACCGTGGTGTAATTTCAACCCTTTTTGTACCTCCATGGGTTCTATCATGCATGTGTGTGTGGGTTGGAGGATTGCAAGAGCCCAGTGCAGTCATGTAAGAGTGAGGTGGGCAAGGATTTGGTCCCAGATATCCCATCACTGACAGATGGCAGCCAGCTGTGGATGTGTGCACTGATTTCACACTTGTGGAGCATCCCTGACCTTGTGTGCAGAGCTGAGCTCAAAACATCCCTGAATCAGGAAGGGGCAATGCCTTCTGCTTACTTTGTCCTGGCCTACAAGGCTACGTAAGATGAAAATGGAGAACTAAATATCATAGCTTTAATGTTATTTAATATTTTATTAGGTTAAATGGACACACATTGTGTACTTTGTAAAATACTCAGAAGACTAGCTATTTTTGTATAGTGTTTAAAGGATAGTACTGTGGGGCTATTTTGCTGCAAGACATTCCCAGTAATCAAGTGGTTGTTTGTTGTGGGGTTTTTTTGGTTTTTTTTTTTCCAAGGAGCACTAGATACAGAGGGAAAAAACTGTTTGTCATTGAACTATATTGGTTTTTTTGTTTTAGAAGCCCACAAAAGGCCGCTCACCTACCTGTTCCCCCAAAATCTGACAGGAGACTCTGTTCAGACACGTGGAACAACTTATGAAGCCTTGGAATGATCATCTAGTGCAATCCCCCTGCCATGGGCAGTGACACCTTCCACTATCCCAGGTCGCTCCAAGCCCTGTCCAGCCTGGCCTTGGACGCTGCCAGGGATGGGGCCCGTCACAGTTTCCAGAACCATTTAGGCAAATCATGATAATATTTTGTGTAAATTCAAAGGGAGGGGATCCACAATGCTGTGGATTATTCAGTTTGGCCCAATTGCCATTGGGAAGATGGGAATCCTTGCAGGAACCTGGAGGATCTTGGAAAGAGAAAAGCTGCAATGTAGAGTGTGACTCCTCTTCAAAAGACCTCATTTTAATATTAGCACAGCAGGCCAAGGAGTCAACAAGAGCTAATTCTTCCCTCCAACAAATCAAACCTTAAGAACTGTAATTTTTACCAAGTAGCAGAGAACCAACATTGTCATACAGACAATTTCTGGTCCTTCAGCTTCTGCAGCAGCTGAGCATCAAAAAAACCCAGCTAAGCTTGATCCCAGGACAGCTCAGTTAACAGGACTCTTTTTAGTGGACCCACAGTGTTTGAGCAAGGACATGTAACCCTAACCCCAACCCAGCTCCCACTGAAAATGATAGAAAAATGTTCCAGGTGGGCTTCTTATCTCCTCCATGAAGTGTTTCACAATGTGGCAATGGTGACCAGTGCTGCTTCCCTTTGCTACAGCACCTTTAAAGAGCAGCCTGTAATTCACGATGAAAAAACAACAATCATATTGCTTCACATAGAAAGATAAAAGCCTTCCTTTGCAGCAATGAAACTCAGATATCTTGAGCAATGTGTGTAGCTTAAGGGGTTTTTTTTGACAGTGCAATATTGTATATAATAACAATTACCAATGACCTCTATTAGGTTGTCCAGTCTCATTAAGGCCAATGCATTTGGTACCTGCCACTGCCAATTTGCCTCAACAGAGGTTTTATTCAGTGGATATGATAGAGCTGTAAAGCAATCTTTTTTCATTTAAATAGTTTAATTGAGGAATGCTATCAGATGTTTCAAAATTTAATGTATACAACAATTTGCTTCTCCTATCTCTTTTCAGAGTTTAGTTTGGAGAAAATGACATCTGATTCTTATAGAAAGAAGGCAATTACATTTTGGAGCCTGCCTGCCCGTATTGCATATGTTTTTAAACATAAAAAGAAATTCTTAATATGTAATTGTCAGGTAATAAAAAGGAAAATATTTTACTTTGCATTTATGAAGTAATTTTTCAAAAGCATAAGGGAATTGCATGTTAACGTTTTTCGTTTATTACCACACTCCTAATGCTGCACTGTTTTCACAAGTTTAGATTAAAAAAAAAAGCAGATCTGATGCTTGTGTATTAGTATGGTAATACCCTATAAAGTAATTAGGACAGAGGAAACTACAAAGGTTTGTTGGTTCCAATAAACCTACGCCCACTCTAGGGCATCAGAGAAACCCACTGGGAGTTTCTCCACCAAATTCTATGGGCCCTAAGTTTTAACTTTATCTTCTGAGAAACTTCAGTCCTGGTTTATCCATTTCACAAACTGTTTTCTCCACAATTTCTCCTACTTCACCTGGAATATAAACCTTGAAGACCAACACAGTGCCTTGAAACTTCTTTCCTTTTTGCAGAGTGATGATGGAATCATAAAATCATTGAACAGTTTGGATTGGATGGGACATCTATAGGTCATCTACTTTCAACCCTCCTGCAATCAGCAGGGACATCTGCAACTCGACCAGGTTGTTCAGAGCCTCATCCAGCCTGACCTTGAATTCTTCCAGGGAGGGGACAGCCACCACGTCTCTGGGCAACCTGTGCCAGTGTTTCACCACCCCTCATCACAAAATACTTGTTCCTTATACCTTATGGAAATCAACCCTCTCATAGTATAAAACCATCACCCCTCATCCTATCACAACAGGACAGGGCAGAGCTGTGCAGTGTCACTACATGGAGGTGAGCCCTGGAGTGATACCCAACAAGGTTCTCTCTCCTCTGCTGTGGAACATTTCCACCTCTAACTTCAAACTGGAGCCCACTTGGACCAACATGCTACAGCAGATACTTGAGGTGTAACTCAAGCAACTGCTCAGTGAATAAAAGGTGGTATTTTTTTTCAGAAATTAGCCTCGAAGATCCTACACTGCAGCACCAGGAACCCTGAGCTGTAAGTAAAATGCTGCAGAGCCTTCCTCTCATTTGTTTGTTGTACTTTCATTTTATTGAGTTGACCTTGCTTCTCTTGTTCTCTACAAAGCCGGTAAATACCACCCAGCTGCCTTAAAGAAAATCACATGTATATGAGGAGCTGGATTGCAGTTTCATTAAATACTCACCTATATTTATAGAAGTTATTCTTGCCTTGTAAAAACAAATGCTTGAATATAATCCCAGTTAGTAAAGAAGGACTGAACTTCATCAGGGCATGATAAATCCCTCTTCCTCCCGTGGCTTCTCAGTTGAAACAAATCCATCTTTAAATCTCTGTCAGATCTGGTGCACCACTCAGCTAGAAAAATACAAACCCAAGTATTAAAAATACCGAAGTATTTCACTCATCTTTGATGTAGTTTTTTGCAATGTTTCCAAATGGGAAGTGAAAGGACAGGGGAAATGGAAGGGAAAGGGAAAAGGGAAATGGAAGGGAAAGGGAAATGGAAGGGAAAGGGATAGGAGAAGGG
>VWZT01005335.1:74370-85446 GCA_013397055.1 Pachycephala philippinensis | reverse complement strand
AGCCAGTCCATGTGGGCTCAGAGACCCTCTGGAGTATAGGACATCTCCATCTTCTCTCAGATCTTGTCCCATGCAAGGGGGTTTCAGCTGTGCCATGTGCTATTTTAGTCAAAGACACAACAAGAGGAAACCGAAGCCCCCTTTTTTTTTTTTAATGCCTTTGGAAAAAGAACACTCCATGACAGGGAACCTGTGCTGGAGTGTTAAAAATGAAATAACGTGTTTTCCATACAGGGAGTGAATTACAGATGGCACCTGCTAAGATAACACTAAGATAACACACCCTGTCCCTTCTCTTCCCTGTATGTCAGCATCTGCCCACCAGGACTGTCACAATACCACGAAAAATCCTCCTGAAAACCATGTGAGCCTTATTCAGACCCACACATGCAAACCTGGCTGAACTGATGAGGTGCCTGTGCCACCCCCAGACTCTCAAAGGAGTTAAGGGTCTCACTGAAAAGACTGTCACAGCCCTGGAGCAGCTTGCCCAGGGAAGTAATGCCCCTCCAACACTGGTAAAACACACTCACAGGCATGGCTTGGGTCTAGCTCATCTCACCCAAGGACAAAGTCACACACTAAACGACTTTCTAAGGTTCCTTCCAACCTTGCTTGCTGTACCTGTATAACTTCAGGCAGAAGAGACAAGACAGCAGCTGGGCAGGTATCAGCCTGGCAGGACACAGCGCCAGCAGCCCCCGACGGGCACGATGGCTGTTTTACAGACTGGCTGGTACCTCCTGACTTAGTGCCACTTAGTGCGAGATTAATGCCATGTGAATGCAGCTCATGTCCCCAGCTGGGATTTCCTACAACCTACTGCTGATGCTTTGCTGGCAGCAAGAGCAACAAGCTTTCAGTTTACTGTTGGAGGTCAAGGTAAAGTGATTTCAATTAGAAGAGGATCACGTAGGTCTCAATCCAATGCAGGCAGGTTGTGTAACACTGGCAGCGTGAAGAGGAGAGTCATTTATTCATTTCTTAGCTTCATGGTCTGGGATTTCATTTTCCCCTCTCTGTTTTTACAGTGTGTGTTGTCCCTTTTACCATTTAAAGGGTAATGCAAAAAGGCGTTTAGGGTTCATAGTTCCTTCCCTTTCATCAGGAGATGGTTTGCTCTGCCCCAATCACCCCAGTAATTAGCAGTAATGAACTAGAGGAAGAAAGAGGAAGTAAAGATGGAAAATGAATATTCAGCTGACCAGTTCCTTCCCCTGGTGGCATTTGCTTCTGTGTCATGCAGCTGCATTTCAAAACCCCACACATATTTACATGCCTCTAAGAGGAAGGGCATGTGTTTGCTGCCCTGTTAAAAACCAAGCACGTATTTACATGCTTTGCTGAATTGGGGCCATATACCCTTCTTTTTCCTTGACACCGGGGGCAACCCTTTGTTTCTGCTGGTCAAACAAAACACAACACACACACACAAAAAAAAAGCAGACCAGGGAAAGAAAATGTATTTATTAAATGGTTCTATAAATAAAAGAGCTGGGAAGATATAGGAGGCTCTGATCTCTGAGGGGTGATGGCAAAGTGCTACTGATAAAGTGGCTACGATTCAGATCAATAGCAAACAAGACAGGCAGGTGAATTTCCCCTTTGATCTTCATTCCCTGTGCAGCCTGAGTTGGTCTGACTTTGCCACACAAATTACTGCTTTATGCAGGAAAAAACAGCAGTTCACTTGGCTTTTTGCTTATTGCACAAGTGGATCGGGTGGCAAATGATAAGTGTCACCTGTTATCATTTCAAAAAGCCACCAGAAAATGGTGGCTCCGGCACCTCAGCTTGATGTGTTGACATTTTGTGTGTCAGCAGGGCATTATAGGGTTGATACATAGATCAGTGCTAAATAGTCTTAATAAAAAAAGATTAAATCTGGAAGAAGGAAATAAAGCTCAGGGCAGGTTCACCTGTAAAGCTATAAATATACAGTAGGGAAATTTGAGGTGGCAAAATATTGATGGGGGATGATGCTTCGCAAGCCAAAACTGTGGTTTTGGCCTCAAAAGCTGTGCTGTAGCCTCCTCTGACCTACTACTGGCTTGGGAAAAATCACATCAACCTGTGCCTTACTTTCTCCAACAATCAAGTAGGCATGGCTGAGAAGAGCTTTGCAAACTTATCAAAGGAGGTGACTTGTGGCATTCCTGTCACAAACCTGGAAGTCAGCAGCCTGGATGAGATCACTTGGCTAAATCAAAGTGAGCTCAAGCTCACTTCCCCGTTGGAAACCACTTTTCCCAAGCTCTAATGGGCTGCATGAAGGAGGATTGAACTTTTCAAGAAGAATGGGTAATTTCGTTCCTATCATAAAGAGTTGGTGGGTGTTTCTGCCTTCATGTTTTCACCTCAGTGACAAGGGCAGGAGGGACACTTTGCAGGTTTAGCCTGACTTCATAAAACAAAGGGTACATGAGATTGAATCACAGAATCTTTGAGGTTGGAAAAGCCCTCTAAGACCTTTGAGTCCAACCATCCCCCAGCACTGCCAAGGACACCACTGACCTGTGTCCCACACATCCACACCCACACAGCTTTTGAATCCCTACAGGGATGGAGACTCCAACACTTCTTTGGACAGCCTGTGCCAGAGCTGGACAGCCCTTCCTGTGATGGAATTTTCTCCATATCATCCCCTGGTGCAACTGGAAGATGTTTCCTCTCCTCCTGTCCCTGTTCCCTGGGAGCAGAGCCCGACCCCCCCGGCTGCCCCCTCCTGTCAGGGAGTTGTGCAGAGCCACAAGGCCCCCCCTGAGCCTCCTTTTCTCCAGCCTGAGCCCCTTTCCCAGCTCCCTCAGCCACTCCCCGTCAGACTCGTGCACAGGAGAGCAGATTGTACACAACACTTGCAAGGCTGCGAGGTCAGATGTCCACCTGAGCCCTTGAGTTTGGACAGGGAGCTGCATCAGGGTGATGCCAAGACAGGGCAGTATGGGCTGGGGGTTTCTGCCTTTTCTGCAGTGCAAAACTAATCTCAGACAATGAAGGCATGAGGGATGGGGAGAGGGCTACAAGCCATATGGGCCACCTTCCTTCCAGTAAATCCACCCCTGTGGTCCGCAGAGCAAGGCAAGCCTCACTGGCTATTTATTATTCCTGGACTGTAGCGGATGGGCCTCATCCACATAGGAAAGCTGTTAAACCATAAAATGCTGGCTTCCCATATGTTCTCATTTTTATCAGCCAGTCTGTTGCAGGAAGAACTTCCCTCTGACAGGACCGATAGTTCCTTAAAAAATAAACAAGGATCTTGCAGCTTATATGCCCTCTACTGCTGTTCAACTTCCCACCCAGCTGTTTTAGTTGTTTTAGAATTAAGTGTACACCATGGAGATCTGTGGGTAGATGAAACTTGGAATTTGCTGTTGACTGGGGTTAATGAGTCAGTGATATCCACTTAAATGGATGTCACCCTACGGGTTTCTGAGCAATCATGGGACAATCTCCCACGTGGCTTCACATAATTTTTGAGCTGGTTGTTCCTTTTTTCCTTTTTAAGTTCCAGGGATCCCAGAGATCCTTGCAGGTCTCTGTGTAGATTTTTAGTTGAAGAACAAACACGATTAATGGAAAACAAATGACATTTTCCAGAGATCATGTACTGCACGTGAACACAACTGACATTCATTCGTCATCCAATATTTAATACCAATCCTCTTCTTCTGTTATTCCCTGCACTCACATCTGGTAGCAGCTGGAATTTTTCACCTCTTAGAGTTTTCTATTCATTACATTTTTAAGCAAGACACCAGGCAGATTGCTAGAAGAGACCTCCTGCAAACAGTGATAAGGAGAGCAGCAAACTTCAGAGGATAAAAAACCCAGCCAGAGAACTCATGAAAACGCAGACTCATCTTTTCCTCCTGTGGGTGCACAACCCCATCCTTCAGGGTGAAATCCAGATGTAACTAAAGTACCCTCAAACCCTGGCAAGGAGTGATACAGCTTCCCAGGTACCCTATGGACCATCCTACAGAAAATCATTATCTTGGTCCCTACAATCCCTTCCAGGGATTTCTATGCCACTTTGCTGAGTTGATGGGATTCAGTAGGAGCACAATTTCTTGATCTTCCCCATTCCTGTTCCTTTTCAATTTTCAATTTTCTGTGTTACTTTCTGGTGGTAACACACAGGGCAATGGAGCTGGAGTTACTTGGTATCACCATGAAAAGGGGAGCTGATGGCTGAACTTTAAAATTGTGTCAGTGAAAAACTGATTTTCAATCTACATTTCTGAATGTGCATATTACAGACAGAGTATTACATAAATAATGCCTCCATTAAATGGTGTGCAGTGCTTGTCTACATGAGTAAAAATGGAAGGAGTTTTTATTCAGTCCAATTTTAATCAAATTCTACTGAACAGCATTTCTATGGCCTATTTAAAATTTAAACAATGACAGAATAGCTCCCTCTATATCTATACCCTCTTACTATTGTCACAAGGAAAGAACAAGTAAAAACTAAAAGAAGCCCTTACAATCCCATTGACACTGGCCAGATGCAAGCTGCACAGATATTTTAACCTCACTAAATAACGGTTTGAAATGCCTTTTCCTTCTATTTTGGGGTTCTAAAGAGCCTGATGAAACGATACCTGGAGAAAGTGGCCAGTCCTATTGTTTGTGAGATACCTCTGTGGATTCTTAATAGCAATTTTGAACACTAAGCAGTTGCCCTGGTGCCTGTTGAGAGATTCTCAAAAGTCTGCTCCAAAGTGAAAGAGACAAAAGAGATGAATGAAATCAAATTGAGTTGTAGCAGGAGACAGATGGGACCCACTCACTAATGTAACCTGGCCTATTCATGGTATTCTCTCCATGCAGAACAAGGTTCTAGTACTTGGAACTAAGATTGAAACAATATATAGTTCCCAAGATCAGTTTTGCACTGATGTTTGGGCTCCGTAAGGAATGTGTTTAAATGGAAAACTTGAGTGGTTTCTTTTTTTTTTTTTTTTTTTAATTATTTCTTTTTCCTGGTAAAACCTGGTGACTCAAACTCAGAGGCTGTAGTGGGAATTGGGCTGATCTTTTAATGGCAAAGTTTTCTTGGATGTACTCAGAAGTGAAGCTCGAAAGTCTCTAACTAGCAGGGCTCTAAGGAACTGCCAGCTGGACCTCACCAAATTCTCTCTGCCATTTGTGTTATGTCAGACCCTCTGCTTAACACATAAGATAGATGTGAAATACAAGGGCAAAAATCTGATGGCTTATACCTTGGACATGAAAGAATACTTCAATGATCAATATTAATTTGGTGTACGGAAAATCATTGCCCTCTTCCAAGACATGTGCTTCTAGTTATCTGATTGTTGCTGCTGGGGAGGTTGGCTTTTATTAGCAGTGCCAAAATTTGACATCCAAAATGAAAGTTTTTCCTTCTTGGCTAGCATCTTTAGACTGCAGTTTGTGGACAGCAGTAAAACAGATGCCTTCAGCTAAACTCTGTTTTCAGCCATATTAGCTCTATAGTGAGAGGGGACATGGTTGTGGTATTCCCCCCAAAATCTCCCCAAGATATAGAGCTGCAGGTCTATGCAAAATAAGGAGCTCCATCAAGAATTAGTTGCAGTGGGTCTTGCTACTCACCCTCAGAAAGTAAACAGCTGGAATGTCAGAGGGCTGGGGCATGACTCTTATGGAGCCAGGCTGGGAGAGTTGGGGTTGTTCAGCCTGGAGAAAAGAAGGCTCCAGAGAGACCTCAGAGCCACTTCCAGTGCCTAAAGAGGTTCCAGGAGAGCTGAAGAGGGACTTGGGACAAGATAAAATGGCTCCAAATAGACAGAGGGCAGGTTTCGATTAGCCATTAGGGAGGAATTCTTTTCTGTGAGGATGATGAGGGAACTGACACAGGTTGCCTGGAGATGTGGTAGAAACCCCAGCTCTGGCAGTGTCCAAGGCCAGGCTGGATGGGGCTTTGAGCAACCTGGTCTAGTGAAAAGCATACCTGACCACAGAAGGGATGTTGGAGTAGATGACTTTTAGAAGTCTCTTTCAACCCAAACCAGTTTATGGTTCTATGGCTGCTGTTCCTGACACTCAAAAAAAAGCAAGAAATCTTAGCAAACCTGCAGAAAGTAAGTCCTAGAGCAACCACAGGCTTCATCAGGATGACCATTCAGCAGCTAGCTGGAGCTAAAACAGGGTCTAGGCAATGAATGAAGGAGGATTTGCAGAATCTGACTTGTAGAACATCTCCTTGTCAGCATCATTTGCAATGTTCTATCACTGTTGGGTGTCATATTTAGCAGAAAAATCAAACTGCTGGTCACTGTTGGATGGCTGCGGAAGCGAGAATTTAAATTCCTAAATGGCCTGATTTTTCCATTTCCTGATGACCCTCCCAGTGTAAAAAAAACACCAAAACCCACTCACAAGGTATTGCATTTAATCAATTTATGCAGGAGAGAGTGAGTTGGTTTGTTTGTTTGTTTCATTTCATACTTCCATATTCCACCCATGGAGAAATCTTGCTGGTAGGGAGGATAAACAAACAACCAACCAAACAACCCAAACACTGGGCCTCTAGGAGCCGTTGTTATTTATTTCCACAATTAGCAGCCGAGTTCTGGTGCTGTGCCCAGAGAACTCCTCTCATTTTTCAGTGTGTCACTCTGTGCACAATATGCTTTTAGGAATTGAGGATTAAGGCGGCTGATTGTGGGTGGTTTATGAAACTTTTTATGGGAAGCCATATAGCCAAACCTTTAGAGAATCAGACCATCATTTTAATGGGCTTATGTTGTGTACAAGACTGTTCAGTAAGATATTCGCACAGTACAGAGCATCTTGATAAAGAACTTGGATTAATCAGGGATGCTGCTGCCAGTGGATGCTGTGGGTTGTTTTCTGAATTAGCTGTGAGTGGTGCTGAAAACAGCCTGGGGGTGGCTGCCCGTCCTCCTTAACGATGCTGAAACAGATTCTAGTGGGAAAACAGCTACACATCTATCTGTGAAACAAACTTAATAGACACTGTCTCTAAAAGAGGTAGAGCGAACTCATCAGAGATGGTCTCTCTGACGTCCAGTGCCACCAGTTTACTCATCAGGAAGAGGTCATCATAGTCAACAAAATCTGTTTGCATTTTATTTGCCCATATGAAGAACACACATTTCTATTTACCACCAGGAAAACAGAGATTTCAGAGGGTGCAGTCACCTCATAAAAACTGCAGGTGCTCAGCACTGTCCAGGATTCAGTCAAATACTTCAGCTGTGACAGAGGGATGAGTATTTAAGGCATGGATCTATAGTATAACATTCAGATTTACCAGAGATGTCATTCTCTCCCAGGGTTGTTAAAAGTATTGATTAATTGCCTATTGTTAAAGTTATTGATTGATGAAGCTGCAATATAAATACTGGCACCATCAGTTACTCCGTACAGATTTTAAGCTGAGCACTCACATGTTTTATCTCTTTTTGTGTTTGTAAATCCAGGGAGTTTCATGCCAAATTCCCACCGTGACCTCTCCTAGACCCCTTTATGCATCATTTTGTGTTAAGGAATTCACAATGAAACCCCATCTCTGTCTGCTGCAGGTTCTGGGGCCATCCTGATGTCCAGTTCCCTTTCAGGTAGTACTGGAGCTTTTTGAAGATCAGCTTGTGATGTGTAACAGGCAAATCATCATCCACCTTTCAATATGAGCAAAGAGCAAAAGAGGTAAACCAAAGCAGGAATCATCTTCCCAGGATGAACAAAGAAGCCAATTTTCTGGATGGAGCTGAACCTTCAAATACACCTGGGAACTGAAGACCTGATGAACCCTGTTATAAATCCTATAAAGAAAAAAATCATTTTTATTGAGTGTTACCTACTTTCAACAATGTTATTGACACATTTGAAAGGACTTCTGGAAAACATTTCCAAGAGCCTTCAAGGTCAATCCACCATTATCATTAGCAAATTGTTGGAAGACACTCCATGCTGATTAACCGCCATCATATTTAATTAGTGCTTGAGTGGCACTTCATCCTGCTTATTGTCAGAAATCCCTTTATCTTGCTATTTGCATTGCAGAGTTTTTAATTAGGATATGTGTAGGGAATCTCTTAATGATCTCCTGTCTGCATAACCATCCAGGCTGTGCAGAGGGTTGCTCAGTTGTCTCTGCATCTCCAGAGGGTGCTTTGCCACCACAGGAGAAGAGAAACTCGTATTTTCTCAGCTGAGGCGTTGGGAACGTGAAGTTGCTTTGATAGCAGCTCAACCTGTGAGCGATGTGTCCAAGTGGGATACATCCAACAGGGTGGGCACAACTGCCCAAGGCTTCAGCGTTGTCCTATGGAAATAATTGTGTCCTGCTGCCCAACTCAAAACCTCTCCAGGTGCAACTTCTTTCTGTGTATTTCATTACCAACAATTCTTTGCAGCAGCTTTTCAGGCAGATTAATGTTCTGTTTGGTTTCTTCTTTAAGTTAATCTTTTACTGGACCAAACAAGTTCCTTTTCTCAAGACCTGCTTGCAGCCATGTTCCTCACACTGATTGTCCCAGAAACTTTTCAGGGAACAAATTCCTCAACATTTGCCTTGACATTAACCACAGATAAGAAAACTTAGAAGGGGTAAGGGGCAGTTACAGTGATAACGAACAAAAAGTAATTGTAGGAAGGTGGCCTGCTGTTATCAACAAAAAGGAAAGTTTTCATCTTTGAGCTACCTGGTCTAGTAGAAGCTGTCCCTGCCCTTAGCAGGGAGCTGGAATGAGATGATCTTGAAGGTCTCTTCCAACCAAAACCACTCTGTGATTCTGTGAGAAGTTCTCAACCACCTCTATGTCAGAATATGTGGTTATTTAGATTTTTCCTCCAGCCAGTGAAGAAAGCAATGGAAAGCATTTCCTCCCTTCATTCCTGACATCCTCTTCCAGGGGGTGAATCCCTCTATAAATCAATCTGCTTGCAGTGGAAGCTGTGACTGCTAGATCCAAAGAAAACCTGAACAACGAGTGGGTTTTAGGACCCAACACACTGCAAAGAGTGACCAGAAAATAAAACTAATTTCTGGGCAGAACAGAGAGATACAAAGGCATCAACAGAAGTAAGAAGGCAACTGTCTTGGTTTGAGACAAATTAGAAGGAAACGTCTCAAATGAACATATCCTCTAAAGGAAGGCAGGTTTCAGCAGCCCCTCCCCCACCAGGTTTTGAAAAAAATATCCTGGAGGAAAGTGAAAAAAACCCTTTATTTAACAAGCAAGGTGCACACAGGCACGAGAGAATGAACAATGTTAAATAACAAAACCTCTCGCTGTGGAGAAAACCTGAGTCCTTTCCGTAGCTGTGGCTCTGCTCTCTCCAGAGTTGGGGTGCAGTGTGGGTCCCTCTGACGCCTAAAGAGGCCAACCTAGAAACAGAGACTAGACAGGAGTAATATTTATTAGAATTTTATTAGAAAATGTATTAGAAATTTATTAGAATATTTATTTGAAAGGCCTTCAGAGGCACACCCTGGGCAGGCCAAAGGCTGCACCCAAGATGGACCCCGAGTCACGAGTTCTTCACNCTGGAGCTGAACAGTTCCAGGAGAAGAAAAAGAAGCCACAATCCCAGGAAAAAAAGGTCTTGCCTCAGACAACAGGCTAGCTAAAATGCAAAGAATTTTAACTCTCTGTCTCTCCTGAGAAACAGAGCTGAAAGATGGCTAACATCAGTTTCCTCAGCTCTGCAGCAGCGAGAACGTGGGGGAATCTGTGAGTCCTTGAACACAAAACCACGCTAAAGAATTTGCTCTGTTTTTTCTCCCATCTTCTCTCAGACCCAGCTTAGAAAGGCACAGAAAGGCACAGGATTCATGTCTGGCATAGAGCAGGCGATAGGGGACACAGCATCATAAAGTCACCCCAAGACAGCAACGCTGTATTCCTGAAGGGGCCCTAATGACAATCCTGAAGAGCAACAAACCTGGTCTGACACAACTGGCAATAACTTTACAATTATCATCGTCACAGAACCATAGAATGATTTGGGTCAGAAGTGACTCTTAAAGGTCATATCTTTCCAATCCCCCTGCCATGGGCAGGCACACTTCCACCAGACCAGGTTGCTGGCTGTGCCAGAAAGTTGTGTTAGAGCACCATTAAGAGGAGAAAAATCCCCTTTGTTGTCATCAATAACCTCTTCCGTCTTCTTCTTGGATTCCTGTGCTGACCAGTCAGACATCCAAAGGCTTGTAAAGATGAAAGAGGTTTGCTAGAAGGCTCTACCAAATTACAGCTGGGCAGCTCAGTGGCAGATGAGAAACAGAGGCAGTGTGTAGGTAATGCACACTGGAAGGAAAACAGTTTAAACTACTTGCACATGCTGATGGGTTCTGAATTAGTCGTAACTCACTGGGACAAGATTTAGGCATTGCTACTGACAGCTCAATGTGCAGCAGAGGTCAAAAAAGTAAATAAGGCATTAGGCTCTGTTAGAAGGGGAGAGAGAATAAAGAGCAAATATAAGGCTGTGGCTGTGCTACATGCACAAAGGATTGAGCTTGTGCTATAAATGCTGCTTTTGTTTCTTCTCTAGTTGGCCCAAAATTGTCCAGAGCAGGGAAGTGAAGAGAGACTGTCAACACCACTGGTATTTCATGAAAAGGGAAATCTCAAGGGATATGCCAGTGCCAACCAAACGGTGAGCTTAGCACACACCAGAGTGAACAGCTAATGGCTCTTGTCCAGAGGAGGCACCACACACAGACCACACGTTCTGGGTCCAGAATTTTCTGCCACAAGGTAACAGGGGAAAATGTTGACATCATCTGGACTCTGACATCAGGGGCTCCCATTTCTTCTAGAAAGCTCCTTCCACAACCTCAGAGAAGTGGCCCAGGTGCTCCATCTGCTCACAAAACAAAAAGGGTACAGAGGAGCTCTACACCCGAATCATAGAATGGCTTGTGTTGGAGGGGACCTTAAAGACCACCTTCTTCCAACACCACAACCTTCCACTGCCCAAGGTTGCTCCATCCCTGTTCAATCTGGCCTTGAACATTTCCAAGCATGGAGCAGCCACAACTTCTCTGGGTAACCTGTGCCAATGCCTGCCCAAATCACCAGAAAAATAATTTTT
>VWZT01005335.1:52433-74285 GCA_013397055.1 Pachycephala philippinensis | reverse complement strand
AGGGGGAAAAAAAGTGATGGGTCTGTACAAATCAACCACGGAGCTTTCTCTGACGAGCTTTAGTTATTTGCATTTTATTTACAAACCTGTATGTGCTTGGAGCTATACAGGGAACACAACACTTTTCAAGGCAAAGCTCCTGCTCAGGGATTTTTGTTCTTCATAAAAGAAATTTTTCTGCAAAACGAACTGTGGGGATGGGGCTATCCAGAAAGGAAGGTACATAAGTAAGTATTATCAGGTTAAGCCCTGGTTTGTTCAGCCTGTAGAAGAGAAGGCTCCAGGGAGACTTTAAAGCCCCTTTCAGTGCCTAAAGGAACTCCAGGAGAGCTGCAGAGGGACTGGGGACAAGGCATGGAGGGACAGGACACAGGGAATGGCTTCCCAGTGCCAGAGGGCAGGGACAGATGGGATATTGGGAAGGAATTGCTGTCTGTGAGGGTGGGGAGGCCCTGGCACAGGGTGCCCAGAGCAGCTGTGGCTGCCCCTGGATCCCTGGCAGTGTCCAAGGCCAGGGTGAATGGGGCTTGGAGCAGCCTGGGATAGTGGAAGGTTTCCCTTCCAACCCAAACCATTCTGTGATTTTAGGAGGCTGAGTTGTTTCGGCCCTTGAACCTAAAAATTGTTCTATGACCACTTATGGGCCTGGGACCATCTATAGACTTTGAGAATTATTCTGAATTATTTCTTCTTTCTTTTCCCTGGGTAGAGCCTATGTTTTTTTCCTGTTGCAAATCGTAATTGCTTCTCTCGAAGTCAGAAGTTACAGCCCTAGAAAACATGGAGTTCACTCTGCTTTTGCAGAGCATCTGGGCAGATTTCAGTCCTCCTGCTTTGGCAATGCATAAATAAAACCCAACTCTTGGTTTTAGAAGAGTAGGAATGGCATCAAAAATGCCATCGCCACTCATTTCCCTGGAATCTGGTGGAGTTGTGCAGCCTGCATGGTTCAGGCATCCACCCACCTCGCTCAACCCATCCCATTCAGCTGCCTCCCTCCCACACGGCCTCCTTGCCCTCCTTTGTGCTCAGGCTGCCTGGTGCGACTGCAAGCTGTAAATTCCCCGGACACGGGTTCAGCATCGCTCTCCTCTTTGGAGAAAGGGAGGAACAAACCCATCAGCACCTCCCTGAGACGCAGACAGATGCACCTGGATCAATACTGCAGTGCTGCAGCAGCCCTGGACAGGCCTCATCCCTGACACCCCGTTTCTTGACTCCCTTGATCCCCATCCAGCTGATGAGCTGCTGTAGCCAGGGCTCTCGTGGAGAATCGAAATACATCGTCAAGAAGTGGAGGGGATCCCAAGTAATTAAATGTATAAATTAATTCTCCCCTTAAGATATGTTCCTCTCCCATTATTAGGTTTGTCTCAGAGAAAATCCTTGGAGGATCTTCATAAAACTACCACTACTTCAAATATTGTCTTTCTAAAGCTTTCCTTTCTTTTTCTTTTTTGTTTCTTTTTTTCCTTTTTTTCTTTTTTTTTTTTTTTTTTTTGAGACCTGATGCCTGCAGCCTGCAATTAAAATAAGTGACATGAAGATGTCTTTAAAATAGAGATCCATGAAAAAACTGCAAGGATTGTCTGTCAAAGGGAGAAAAATGAAAAATAGCAGTCTCAAATCTCTGAATGGATGAATGGGGAAAATTCCTGTCCGTCCTAGTACCCAAAGGGATAAAACCCAATGATAGCTTCTCAACTGCTTAGCAGATAATGCATGTGCTGTTTTGATGCTAGTAATGTGTTTTTTACTTCTTTCTATCTGGGAGGGACGAATCAAATATGAGAAGCGCTGGGACATGATTTTCAACCCATTGCCTTTGATTAAGTGCTTTAACATGTGAGTCCAGAGACTTGCAATAATACTAATGGGGCATAAAGCACTATAAACAGGACAGGCCTACTTTTGTCCAAATGCCATTATCCTGGAATAAAAAAGAGTAGCAAATGTAATATGTCCACTGCTAACCTTTTTCTGACAGGAAATTTTCTTTCCTATGTGCACACCATGAATTACGCTGCATTTTGCCAAAACCATGAGCGATTGTTTAACTTCGTGCTAAGGAGTGTTTGCTAAGCTTGAACCACTTAGCTCGGTGTAGTATTTAGCTGTGAAAATGTGACAGTGTGAAGAAAAACATGAATGCAAACGGCAGGCTGTCTGGGCTGAAATCAAATTTCTTTTTATGTCAGGTCTGGGAAAAGGAGGCAAAGACCTGTCAATAAATATTGGGGCAAGTTGAGCGTTGTTCAGTGACTTTAAATATAGTGAAAAAGCCTCCTGGAAATGCAAACCACACATTTTTCCAGGAAAGATAAGGGAGGTTAGAAACTTTGGGTAAGTTTGGTTTTAAAAGACATTGAGGAGTCTGCCCCTGTAACATCCCCTGGTGAGGACTAAGCAAGCCCTGCCGCCGCTGCAGTCTGTCTGGATGCTTCAGCACAGCTCTTCAGGCCTGGCTCCATGTCACTTCTAACTTTGTGCTACATTTTATTGCTCTCAGCAAGTTGCAGATTGTCCAACTGTTCTGTCATTTATTGTATACGGTTGCAAAATAAAAAAAAAAAAAAAAAAAAAAAAAAAAAAAAAAAATAGAAAGCAGAGAAAAAAAAAAAAAAAAACAAAAGAAAAAAAAGAAGGAAGAAGGGCAAAAAAAAAAAATCCACAACTCTATAACGTAGTCCTTGGTGTAAATCAAACATTCCCTGTCATGTTGATAGCTTGTGTTAGTCTAATGTATTTTATATTACTCAAAAGCATTGAAACCCTGCAGCTTTCTTCATATAGGCCATTATGCGGTTATCATTAAATTGTCTTGCAAAGAACATTATCGGTAATTATAGCAGACACTAAAATCAAATGATCAGACTGGGACCTTTAACACCAAGAGGAACCATTAGAAGTTAATCAAATAAAAGGATGAGAATAATTATGTTAGGATTAAGCAGTAATATGCCAGAAGTTATATACTTTGCTGACTATATATCTTTACCCCCAGCTTCCTGCCTCTCCTCCCGTTTGATGCTTTTTATATAATACTTTGGTGCAGAATGTAAATGACAGTATTTTTGTGTGCCACAAATGGGGCTTTAGGGTTCAAATGAGGTTCATGTCTAAATGGCACAAAAAGCAGCACTATGTAATGATGAAAATAAAAATAATAGTCCTGTGTGTGTGGATAATATATATAAAAGTGCAAAGCTGGAAAAAAAAATCCATTGGTCAATGAAGCATAAAGTGGTGATAAAAATAGTTGCAACAGGAGGTGAAACCACATGGCTATTGGTTTGCTGCTTGAGGTTGCTTTTCTGTTTTTAAGTGACAGTCTTTCTGCCTTTCGTCTTTCCAACAAGCCACGAGAAATCCCCTGCATACACAGAAATTGCTCCTGTCATTCCTAACACAATTCTCTAGGGAAGAACCTTCCTATTGAATTTGCTCTTGGTGTTTGCATGAGTCTTGAAGCAGTAACAGTGTTGAAGATGTCAACAAAACACAGAAAAGTGGCTAAGGAGGTGGTCCCGGAAAAGCAGGTTGGTTTTGGTAATGGAAGGTGAAGCCAAAATTAAGATCCTTTTAATTTTTTTGCCAGGGAATGCTGACGAGCTAGGCACTGAGACAATAAGAGCACAAACCTGTCACTTCTGGTAGAAGCCCAAGAGGGGTTTCCTTTACTCATTCCTTCTTTAACAGGAGAATGTGGTTCTGGGATCCTCGTGTTTATTACCTGTCCCTGCAGAGCCCAGGACGTGGTGACAATGCACCAGTGCACCCTGGACCCCTTTACCACAGAGGGAAAAAGCAGTGATGCAACATCCATGGGAAACCTGGTGTTTGGGATTTTCACCATGTCCTGCTGACATGGAAATGAGGCATCAGCCTCAAGTCATTCTGTCTCTCCTAGGAAATTTTGCTTTTTTCTGGCTTTTGTCTTGGATTTCTTTCATTGAGTATGGCTAAAACATGAAACCTAACTGGATAAGAGAGTTGGTATTGGAACCAGAGCATCACCTCACTCTTGAGAAGCTTCAAATCAAATTCTTGTCATATTTAAGGAGTACAGAACAAAGCCAAGTGACAGATGTGGAGCTGTTTTTGAAGCCTTGTGCATGTGCTGGGAAGGAAATCTTCACCTGCCTGGGAATTTGGTCCAGTAGAGGCTCCCCAGAGGTCCCTCTGCCCCCCACGCCTTACACTGCCACTAGAGGAACGGGAATGTCCACAGAATCACAGAATCTTTGAGGCTGGAAAGGCCCTGAAAGATCATCGAGCCCAACCATTCCCAGCACTGCCAAGGCCACCACAGACCCATGTCCCCAAGTGCCACATCCACACGTTTGTTAAATCCCTGCAGGGATGGTCACTCCATCACTTCTTTGGGCACCCCATGCCAGGGCTGGACAACTCTTTTCATGAAGGAATTTTTCCTAATATCTCATGTAAACCTCCCCTGGCACATTGTGAAGTCATTTCCTCTTGTACTGTCCCTTGTTAGTTGGGAAAAGAGACCAACACTCAGGGTAAGAGACTGACCTCAGATCTACAGAGTCTTAAAAAGGCCAAAATTTTTTTCTATCAACCAGGCATGGGAGAGAGGAATTTCTCTTTCTTCTGACCCAAGCACACCAGTTCTAGCTGGAAGGATACTAGCTTTTCTGAAAAAAAACAGAAATAATCTTCTTTTTATTTTTTTTCTCCCCCAAGATCTAGGGGGAAATACAGTATTTTGAGAATGGAAACCTGAAGAGGAGGAGGGAGACTGTTTAGTGCTAGATGCAAATTATTTCTTGTTTATTTTTTGTGGAATTGAAAAGTTAATTAAAAATTTATTTGAGGGATAGTCAAAATGGTCGTGCTATGATGAAACAATTTCTTTCCTGTTTTTAAACCTTTCCAAATTAGTTTTAAATTTTTTTTTGAAAATTCAAATTTTCAAAGCTATTAGGAAAATTTCAAAATTTAATTTATTTTTTAAAAATTGTTTTCTTTTAGACTTTCCAGCTATATTTTTTTCTTTTTTAACCTATTCCACAAATTAAACACAGATCAACCATGCTTTCCTAAAAAAAAAAATTGTTGGCTACAAAATATGAAAACTTTACCTGCAGTCATTGCATCAGATAAAACCAGACCGTTACAGAATGAGAATAATAAAATAGTTTGGGTTGGAATAGACCTCGTTGATCACCTAGTTCAAGCCCCCCATGCCAGGAACAGGGAAGCCTTCCACTAGACAAATCCAAGACCATTTCCCACTTAAAAACCTAGCAGAGCTCTAGAAACAAGTTTTCAACCCGAAAATGGATGTGTTGTGTGACTTGCCTTCATAAGAGGTTGAGGTAAAACATCTCAGAAAAGTCATTAAGGCCCTTAGAGTATCCAACCTTCCAGTAGTTGGTGGAGAAATAATTAGTGAGGAAAAAAAAAAAATCCAAGATTTGGGTGGAAGGTGTGCTCTCATTTCAGCTTTTCAGGTGGAAAAATTTCAGATGAGGGGTTTAAAATCCTCTTTACTAGAAAACCACCTGGATAAGATACCAGAAAACATTTTGCGGAAGCTTTGTATTTCCTCTAGATTCCTTTTTATTTTTTTTTAATTATTATTCTTAGACACCATGGCAGAATTTTGAATTTAACTCCTCTGTTTATGAGACTGTAATGACCACTTTCTCTGAACAAAGGTTTCCTGCTTTCTTTTAATCGCACACTTTAGAAAGCTCTCACGATCTACTAGTGATCTTCATGATTCTGCAGGCTCATGGCAACTGTCTCAGGTGTCAGAGAATCATGGAATGGTTTGGGTTGGAAGGGACCTTAAAGCCCAACTTGTTCCACCCCCTGCCATGGGCAGGGACAGCTTCCACTATCCAAAGTTGCTCCAAGCCCTGTCCAACCTGGCCTTGGACACTGCCACGTATGGGACAGCCACAGCCAGGATGGATCAGGCGTCACAGAATCACAGAATCGTTTAGGTTGGAAAAGATCCCCAAAATCACCAAGTCCAACCTTGACTGACCACACTGTCAGCTAAACCACAGCACTGAGTGCCACATCCAGCTGTTCCTTGAAGACTTCCAGGGAGGAATTCAGGGATACAGGGACATAGGTGTAGGGGATGCAGAGACACAGGCTCATCTACCCAGCAGGCAGGAAGGACAGTCCTTCTGCTACACTTCATCACTTCATTGCATCTTCACTCATGGAATGATGTTAAGGAAACAACTGATGTGTCAAGGGTCAGCACTGAATGTCTTTGACAAATCAAAATTGTAAAATGCAAAAAGTTTTGTATCTGGTATGTACATGAACATCCATGATGTGTATCCTGCTTTCTCTACTGCCTTAAAATTGCCTTAGATCAGAATGGAATTATAACCACCAAAGTCATATGGACACATGTGCTGCTACACCAGCTGTACCACTGCACTGCCCTGACAGCACAGCAAAGCCTTTTTTCCCATTGAATTTGGTGAGACATGACTGCAACCACCAGTTCCTTCTAATAACTCATAATTTGATTTCACGACCTGTTGTGCTGATTCAGAGATTTCAATTGAGCGCTGCGCTGATTGAATTTTAATTGTGATATTAATTCAATGGTTTCCTCTTCCAGATCTGTGTGTTGATAAAACTGGAGCACATCAGCCCTGCAAAGTGCAAGCTGAAGTGTGGAAGTGATCCAGGCACTAGCCAGGTTTGGATAAAACTCATTGCCTGACACCATCCAAGCAGGTCTCCAAGAAGAGACAATTAAAATGGCTGTGACCCTCACAGCTTGTCCATACCAGCAGCTCTGAGCTGTGGTGATGCCTTAGGTTTTAACTTTTTATATTTTTCCAATTGTGCATTCCCAGTGTGTAACTCTGCAGTGTCCTGCAGCCTGTGAGCTGCTGCTCTCTCATGCTGAGACAGACAGAACAAAGCCTCTCCAGGCTGCTCTCCAAGGACACCCAGCCCGGCCTAGGCCCAAAATGTGTAACCCAGCATCTTGAGAAGGGGGGCAAGCTGAGGGGAAATGACATCATTAGCTAAAGTTTAATTGGTGCAATTGGGTTGAGATGCAAATGGACCAAAGCTATAAAAGTGTGAAGAACTCGTGACTCGGGGTCCATCTTGGGTGCAGCCTTTGGCCTGCCCAGGGTGTGCCTCTGAAGGCCTTTCAAATAAATATCCACCTTTATTCCCTTACTCCTGTCCAGTCTCTGTTTCTAGGTTGGCCTCTTTATGCATCAGGGGCAAGAGCAGGATTTCTTTAGCAGCAAGCAGCAAGGGTCCTGTGAGTTGGCAGAGAGGATGAACACCTTCACATCCACGTCTTGCTGCCACCTCAGCCCTGGGTGAGTTGCCACCAGGGCTTGTGTCACAAACACGGACGTGGGACTGGCCGAGGGTTTCCCTCACCTTCACCCGCAGCTGCTTGGGGAGGCTGCAGGAAGGAGAAAACTGCTTCTCCCCACACACAAAGTTTGTAATGAGCTGGAATTGGCCTTCTCATTAAACCCTTCAAAATAACTTTACCGAAGGATAAAACCAAAGGGTCTTTCAAAAGTCTCGAAAAGTCAACCTACTGGAGGAAACAAACTGATTTTATTGTTTTTCGCAAAAACACAGCTGGTTTCACTCTTTGCCAATGTAAGCAGTTATTACTTTTTCATTAAACCTTTTGATTTACTATGGGAAACATGCTGCTATTACAGAGGAAACCATATGCAAAGTGACTTTCTTACAGTCTGTGCATGGAGTGAACACTCCACCTTTCCAAAACTTTCCATGTTAGAAACAATTTAAAGGATTCCCAGCACTCAACAACTCATGCCCAGTTCACTCTTCCATTTCCACTGGATTTTATTGAACCACCTGGGATTATTTTAGGAAAGATGGTTGGAGTTTTTAGGAATTAATTGGTGTAACATGAAAAGTAATGGAAAAATATGGTCATGTGTATTCATTCTGAATTTAAAATCAAGTTGTTTCCACTTAGATCCTGTTTATGGTCTTTTCTCTTGGTTATTCTAATGAATTTTACTTTATTGGCAGGGTTGTTTGGTGGAATGAGGAGTTTACTGGCAGGAATGTTGGAGAGAATTGGAGAGAGGACAATTTAATGTGTTACCCACAGACATTTGGCAATGAAAACAAGTTAAAGTGCTTCTTGCCCCAAACTGGAAAACCAAACTCCTGGGGTGAATTACCTGTCCCATCCCACAGTTCAGCTTTCATGTGTAGTACATGCCAGCGAACTGGTTGTGAACCAAACCCAAAGCCAGACTTATTTGCAGAAGTTATCTGGCAAATAATTTAAAGTAATTAATCAATTTGAGAAAACCACAATATGTTCTTGGATGATTCAAGGGCAGAAAAGGTCTGATTTTGGTGAGGAAATAAATCACCATAAATTATTGGCCCAACCGTACTGTTAACATTAATAAAGTTCCCAAAATATTTAACCAGGAAACTTTTAAACTTTTGTTATTAACAAATTATCAAGCCCTCAGTCACTGTCCTTCCAAAATATTAGGTCTTTGCCTCACAGGGATTGTTTTGGTGGTTTTATTAATCTGATGTGAAAATAAGAAACTGTGGCCTTTTCTGGACATGATGTTACTGCAGGGGATCAGCTTTTCTAGCCTGAGAAACATTTGCTACCTCAGAGCCAAAGATACTTGGAAAAAATGGAGAAACCTTCCCTACAATCAGAAGTACTTAAACTCTGACCCATCAAGCACTTGCACTGTGTGTTTAACACTTAGCTAAAAGTGAAGAAGTTAAAGTGTTGGAAGGGCTTGCAAGTGTTCCAGACCGGTTTGGATGGAGCTCTGACCAACCTAGCCTAGTGGAAGGTGTCCCTAACCACGGCTGGGGATGGAATGAGGTGGGCTTTAATATCCCTTCCAACCCAAACCCTTCCGTGATTCTTGGATTCTAGGATTCTCTAAGAGCTTAGAGCTTAGATTATTAAAGTTGATCACAAGGATTTTTCTGTTGACAATGAAATAGCTGCTGGAAAATTAAGAAGGAACTGCATTAGGGAAGGGAAAAAAAGAAGGCAAAGCAAGGCAAAAAACATGTGATCAGTTCACAGACAGTCAGAATCTCTCTCCTGTGTCTTTCTGAGCCCCTTTCCTAGGGGCTGCTGAAACCCAGTGACCATTTTGCCACTTTGGGGCAATCTTTGGTACCACAGAGTGTTACTAAAATTACACCTAGCAAGGAGTGAGTCTTGCTAATGCTGAGTAAGGACTTGAGCACCTTCCTGTAGAGAAGAACCTGGAGATGTACTTCCGTACCAAAATGTGAGAGGACAAATTTTTCTTTGGTCTTCACCGAAACTGGCTCCACATTTTCTTCAGGTCCCCTGCCAGTTACAGCCAAATGCAGGCAATTTATGATGTGCTGAGAGAGACTCTGAAAAATCCTTTATTTTTCTAATACTCATGAAAATTCACTCACCAGCCTTGCAGATGCATTTTGGCATCTTGGGCTAGTGAGGTAAAGATGCACTGGTTCTGATATTGTCTTGGAGAGAGGGTCAAGGCATGGAAGTCCTGAAATCCCACACAGAGAGATGTCACTGCAGGGACTCTGCATTGCCACTCTCCCTGAAGCCTGATGCTCCCTCACTGTGCAGGGCAAGAGGAAATAAATCCCACCCTCAGTGACAG
Organism: Pachycephala philippinensis; assembly: GCA_013397055.1. NCBI lineage: Eukaryota > Metazoa > Chordata > Aves > Passeriformes > Pachycephala > Pachycephala philippinensis. Next base: position 64,617 of record VWZT01005335.1, on the reverse strand, counting down.
AGGGAACAGAGGGCAGCAAGTCCTTATGAACCTTGTGGAAATCCTGACAAAAACCAGATACAAGCAAATTAAGACACAAAGATCTGATGAAAAGAACTGCACTGCAAGGACCATTTCATAAAGTTCTCAATTCCACTATTTCTATCTTTAAAAAACACTGTTTGCAACAAGCAGTAGAGATCTGGTTGTAGTCCACAACTCAAGCTTTTAATTTGGTTTTAAAAACCAAAATATCCACTTTTCTTGTGACCTGACAGAAAGAATGGCCATTAAATGCTCTAAAGAAAGGAATGCTAAAACGAAATTTGTCTCTGGAAGGTAGGAGTGTTTCCTAATCATGTTTCAGATGATATTTTTTTCTCATCTAAATGGATATTTTCTTTCAAAGCCTGGTGGCCAGAGAAACGAAAGGTACCTTTCACCATTAAGTAACAATAGAAGTTTTACCTTGCTTGATTATTTGTTAGTTGTAACTAAAATTAAAAAATATCCTGTCAGAAGAAGGCTTTAAAAAGTGTAATATTTTGTTTTATTTAGCAACTACTTCGGAAAATTTAACACCGAGACAGAAAGGTTGCAGAGCAAGTAGCACTTCATAAATTGCTTGAGCCCTAATCAATACATATTGTCATCTAGTCAAGTCCTCCAAGCAGATTTTTCTTTGCCCTGCCTCAAAAGCGTATTTTATGAGGTTGTTACTAGCTTGTGCTGCAAGGCCTGGCCTAATGAATCTGTCACTGGCACTATTGATTGACATGCCAGTGTAAGTGAGACATGTGATTCCGATTGACTTCCTAATTACTGCTGCTGTGATGTCTCACCAACTGGTAAGGCCAGAGGTTAATAGTTTTGATGTTCAGCCATTGCTGGCTCTGGAAGCTGGAGTTAAACCAGCTCGTTGGAAGTCAATATCTGAATCAAGTTCTCAAGGCTACTTTCGAAGCTGATCAATTAAGCCCTCCTTGTTCCCCCTCTTGTTGCCTGACAAGACTTTGATGAGTGGGGACCTCTAAAGCTGGCGGTTTAAGGTAGAGCAGCGAGGTTGGTGAGATTTAAATGCAGCAGCAGGGCTGTATTTCTGCCAGCAAAGAGATGGAATCCTGCTCCTCCTTCTCACTGGAGGGAGCAGGGCTCAGGTTTCCAAAAGCTCCTGGGTGTCCCAAGTGTCCTCATCACACGGGCATTGTTCGGGATATTCGTACAGGATGGGTGACAATAGTCACGCCCTCCTGTCCATCCATTCTGGCCTGCAGTGGGAGGATAATGGTCAGTCACCCTCTGTGCTTGGACAGTCCCCAGCTGTGAAATTATCCTGGCCCAGAATTAGGCACAGGAACTCAAACTTCATTTCAAAGATGTGTTCCTCACCATAATTTCAGAGCAAATGACCCTGAAATGAGGCAGTGTAACTGTGATTGTTGCCTGAACGTGCAGGCAGCCTGGGAAGCTGGCTGGGGAGGGCATGAGCTGCTCCAGGCGTCTGTCCAGAGCACAGGGTGTCTGAGATGCTTTTTGAGGTGCTGTAGAATTTAGGGATTTTGCTGTAGCAAAAAAATGCAACAGCTGCCTCAACCCAAAAGGCCCCATGGCCGAGTACTCTGCGTCTGACCACTGCTCCTGGCTCAAGCCAAGATACAGATACAAGAACATGGCAAGCACAAATCATTCTGCATCAAGAATATTCTCTAAATTCCCAGATGAGGGCTTTCTGAAGCAAAAGTGATAGATCCGTATAGAACACTTCCATGGATTTCTCTTCCACTGATTAGTTCAATTGAGTCCTGAAATCACATCAACTCTCAGCTTCCACCTCATCTGCTTTTGACAAGCTGTGAAGACCACTATGTACAGTAAGAACAATATACCTCCTTTGGCTTTATACACTTCTGTCTCCATACTCACCTGTTTTTGTGGACTTTCCTGGACCTACTGTGAAGCCATTCTTCTCCTGAACAATCCTGCCCATCTTCTTCCTATGTTTTCCTTCAGGGGACAGGAAGTCCAGAAAGGAATGACGCAGATATAACATTAATTCATGCAGCTGCATAACATTCCTGGCTTGTTCTTCACTCCTTTTTAGTAATCATCAGCGGCCAGTTTGCTTTTCTGCCTGTAATCAAGCAGTGAGCTAATAATTTCTCAAAATTACCTGTTGTAACACCAAATTCTCTTTTCTGAAGTTAATAGACAAGTCAGAGTACATGTGTGTCCATTACTTTGCATTTAGCAGTGTTGAACTTCAATTTTATTTTCTCATCACTCAGGGCTGCAGATCTCAGCAAATCTTAGCAGTCAACTCTGGCTTTTACCAGCCTGAATAATTCAATAATATCACTGAGCTTTGTCATCTCACTATCCACACTCCTTCCTAGGTTATTTATGAATATGCTGAACTGAATGGATCTTATTACAGACACATATGGGATTCCATTGGTAACTTGTGCAAGTTACTCCTATGCTCTATTTCCTTGGGATTTTACCCCACCTAGTTATTAATTGATTAAAGGTCCTACCCTTCTAGCTTCTCCTTAAACTTTCAGGACATAATGTCATAGAAAGCTTACCTATCTAATATCAGATTACCTTTTCCATATGCTTAACAAGACCTTCAGAGAGCTCTAACAGATTTATAAGCTCATCTTCCCTTTATGAAGGATGGGTTGAGCCTTCTTTGTTGTGTTGTATTTACCATGAATGCCCCAATGATCATTTTTACATCTAACAGTTTACTTAGTGCAGACTGAGACTTACGGGCACTGTCACTCTGCAGACGCCCTGGAGAACAGTGTGTGACTGCAGGAGTCACGCTGACACGGAGCAGGGACACAGCACAGAGAAGTGTGACCAAGGTCGTGCTCAAGTCCCTTTAAAGCTCAGAGAGGAACATCATCCCACCCTAATAACTGCTGTGTTCACTGTATCAAGCCACTCTACGTCTCTCCTACTGAAACTTCAGTTTCTGAGTTATCTTCTGCTGAACTCCAAGAAACAGACATCACAAGTGTAAGACACTCCAGGCTTCTTCATACTTAATATAGATGCGAAAATCTCTCTTAGTTTGTCTGCTGAGGCCCAATCTGCTCTAAATTTCCCTATTATATCATAAACACCTGAAGTTCCTGGTGAGGTCTACTGGAAGCCACCAAACCTTAAATCCCTGAAGGCTGAGAAAAGGTACTGTGAAACTAAATGTTGTGCTATGCCTTCCTAAACATCTGTATCAGCTGCTGTTGGAGACAGGGTACCATGGTAGAGGAAACTTTATTCTGGCAGTGCAATTGTTCTTGTGTTGTAATTGCCCTACAAACCTTCAGGCTCCTACGTCTGATTTATTACCAGTAATTACGACTTCAGCAATTTTTTCCTCAAAATCTTCCTTGTCTTTTTAAAATTTTTTTGTTTGGTTGTTTGGTTGGTTTTGTCCCGTTACAGTTTTAGACTGAAGGTGCCAGATATTTTGTTTCCTCTTTTCTTTTGGTGGATGTGGGTTCAGCTTGGACCTTCCAAATCCTTGAGATCTCCTGTGAGCTATTGCTGACTTGAGCATGAGTTTTTCTACTGTGTACTATGATCTGGGGCAGAGACTTATTTCTAGTCTCTGAAATAACACCTCTATGTAACTCCCCTGCCTCTTACCACCCTTTACCCCTTCTTCTTCACTCTTCTCCTCTTCATACCTACAAGACTTCCCCATTTTTATGCAGGTCCCCTTTCTAAAATGGAACAACGCTGATACTTCTGCTGAAGCTGCATGATTGTTTTGTCACTGTGCGCTGTCCCACACTTGATCCAGTAGCCTGTTTTAAAGTGCAATGTTTAAAAGAGATTTTATTTGATTTGATTATTGAGTTCTGGCAGGTTCTGCTGTACCCTTTATTTCAACATAAAGAGATGCTATCATTTTTATTACCAGAGTATGCGTCATCCTGAAGTCTGTGATTCTCCTTCCCTGTCAGCTTTCCCTGAGCTTTAATTTTAAAAACCATTCTAGGAACATTTCAATTGTAAGGCTCAGTCCTACTCTGGCCAAGTGTCTTCTGCTTCTCCTCAAGACTTTCTCAGTTCTTGATGAAAACCCTCCTTGCGCATCATTTTCTCAGTTCTTAACTGCATGACTTCCGAAGTCTCTGCGTTAAGCTGGTCCTGCAGCAGTAAATACCAAAGCATAATTTAAAGCCTGAGTGCAAATCATGTTTTTTTAGTGGTTCTGGTCGGTACGGCAAGTTTTTAGTGGAAATTAGTCATGTAATCATCATTACCTTGAAACAGATCTCTGCCATTTCACTGTGTCCGAAGTTGCTGAAAAAAAACTAAGCAGGATTTGTGATTGATTACACTCCATGTTGTATTAGACAATATAGATCAACATGCCAATATGAATTTCTCAGATGTCAAAACATCAGGTAAGGGAAAAAAGATCATATGAGAAGGGAAAAAAAATCATGAGACAATCAGGACAGCAGTAATTCACCCGTACCTACGCACTGTGTACAAATAATGCCCAGGGGAATTAGCCATACTTGTCCCTTTGTCAGATGTCCATTGAGAGCAGATAGTGCTGGGTTCCTCATGTGTATTCTTTCCTGCAACCTTTTGGAAAATGATGACCTAACAAGAGATTTTAGACTCTGCATCTTAAATGGTTAATTAAGGACAACCTGAACATATGAGCTCTGATACCAAGTTCACTTCAGAATCTGCGCTTTATGAACCCTGCATAATGCTTCTCAAGGATTAGAGACTCTTTCAAAAGTCTTAGTTGCAATTTGAAGGAGTTGGCTGGTTGAGGGAAAGATAGCCAAAGACAAATCACCTCTTGAGGACTCGTGTGTCACTATCCTGGGGAACACCCATCAGCTCATGGCTGTGGTGAAACTCAAGGTTCCCCACAACACGACAGTTTTCAAAAAAAAAGAAAAAAAAAAAAAAAAAAACCAGAAAAAACCCNAAAGAAAAAAGCAATTCATTGTGAAATAAGAAACTTAATTACTTCCAAAACAATTAATTAATTAATTAATTAATCCTCATGTCTCCCCTGCAAGGTAGGAAGTGATTATTCTACCCATTTTACACAGAGGGAAACCTCACTGTTAAGTGACTTGCCAGAGGCAAAGGCATCGAAGGTGAAATCAGCATCCCAGCGCCAGCATCCCCAGGTCTTGCTCCAGACCAGCACAATTTGCTTGGACACTGCTTGTCCTTATCACCCCAAGAGCTTGATGTACCAAGACCACTTAAGTCCCTGCTCTTATTCCCCAAGGAAGACCCCAAAATCATTTTGCCAAAACCCAGATCACGCCACGGTCCAGCTGAGCTCTGGGGAGCCTTTATCACCCAAGGCTGCTGCTGACCCTCTGTGGGGTGCCCCTACTGTGCCCCGGGGTGGGGCAAGCCCAGGCAGAGATGGAGTTCAACCAGGGAAGAATTTTTTGGACAGAATTTTAGTACTGTGCTGTCCTCAGAGTCTAAGTGAGCTGTTGAATGACCACTTCAGGGTCAAGGTAGCGAGGACTCCAGCCCATCATGTCTGCACTGCCTCAGGTCACAGTGTGGGGACTGATGGCTCAGAATAAATCCTTCTCTAGCATATTACACAAGTAGCTCTATACTTTGATTTCAGACCCAGAGGCGGAGGTTGGTTTGTGAAAAAGAACATTATCTCTTCATATATTTGGGAAAAAACAGTTGAGTTTTCAGGTGTGCAAACCTTCCGCCCCTCTGATACAGGAGGACCAAACTCCAGCCAGGCACAGGAGAGAGGATAGAATCATAGAATTATAGAATCATTTAGGTGGGAAAAGTCCTCTAAGATCATTGAGCCCACCTGTTGCCCAGCACTGCCAAGCCCACCACTGAACGGTGTCCTTAAGGACAGCAGGTCACACTGCAGGGCTGGTGACAATCACAATGCTCAAACCAGCTTGAGTTCATCCCAGCAAGCCCAGTCTGGCCGGTCCCTACACATTTTGAGGGAGACCATGGGCAGGGATCATCCCCTTGAATGGTAAGGGGGGAGCATATGAAGCCAGATGAGAATAATATGTGAGAGTTATGCACCTGCTTCATGATTTTCCAGGTCAGAAAACTCCAGCCCGCACTTGCATGCAGCTGTTTCTTAAGGAAATAAGTTTTTATTTATTGTCCCAAGGCTCCAGGAAACAAGGAGTTAACAACAGAAAGCAAATACCAGGAATAAATCTTGGTGCTCACGCTTTGTGCAGCCAAGTGGAGCCTAAGCAAGGAAAAAACATACTCTTGGATCAGAAGTTTGCTCAGGTTGTGGCTGATGACCATTTTTATGCCTCTGAGTTCTCCCAGGAAATCCTGCAGACATGCTCCAGGACAATGCAAAGCACAAGGGCTGTGATTCAGCCCAGTGGGGAGGGAAGCAAACCATGGCACAGGGCAGGATGGAGACGCAGAGTGGCCCAGGGATGGCCACACTCTCATCTTGACCCTGAAACTTTGGGAGAGAAACCTGAGCCAGCATCTCTGATGGGATTAGCCATGAGGCAAGCCTGGCCCCTGGAAGCACAAGGGTACAGGTAACCTTGGAGGGAGCAGACTGGGGGACAGGGCTGGATCCATCCTTTAGAGACTCTTCCAAAGAGCAGCATCACTGCTGGTTTGGCCAGATAAGCCTTTCCACCTTCACTTTTTAATCTTGATAGTACTTGTGCTATAGCTAAGGTCCCAAATTCTCTCTTAGACCAAGAAACCAGGAAGACAGACCATAGAGGCCATACTTGCACTGCCAAAATCAGCCCGCCTGGGTCATTCTCTAACACAAACACCCTCATCTGTACTCATACCTGGGGTGGCCAGACCCAAGCAGTCAGTCAGGGGTGGTGCCTGGCTCAGGCTGTTCCCCAGAGCACCCCTGGGAAATAGCTGGGAGAGGGACAGCTACCCCTGGCCCATAACACCTTCAGACTGGATCGACAATTTGGCTTACAGCCACATCCCAGTGCCCAGCAGTGACCCTGGTAACTTTTTAATTTCCTAGCCACAAGGTCCCAAAAGTCATAAAACCCAGGCTTCACTTGCCTGAAACAAGGTGGAGAGACCAGGATCCCTCACCCTTCAAATCCAAGCTGCGGTCACTCCCGGGAACCTGCTATAATTCTGCTTTAATTGTTGTGAGAGCTTTCCAGAGGCAGTGCTGGCACTGATTTGGATTTAAACCCTCTCTCCTTATCTTAGGGTACTGCAGGAGTGGCGTCCCTGAGACCAACATTTATAGCATCCCTCCGAGGGGTGAAATGTACCTACTGCTAAATACTTTCAGTTAATTCTGGTGCATCATTTGCGGGAGGGCCGCGTGGGGATCAGCGTGGGACAGGCAGATTTAGATCATTTCGCTCGAGTCAGGTGGTGCCTTGCTCCCAATTCCTCGCCAGTTAATTCTTACCTGGGATAATTATGTCTCTCTTCAATCTAGCCCAGCTTAACCCTTCTCATCCTGCGCTCATGCCAACACCACACCTGTGGCGATGGGGATGATGATTTGCAGGTGTTTGTGGCCGTGGCTGACCTCTTCTGCAGATTTCCTCAACGACCTTGGGCAATTCAATTAATTAATTTAGCTTGCTTGCTCCCTGATGCTCTCTGACAGATGAAAGCTGCCTGGTGTCTAAATTACACACTCCTGAGAAATGATTTATCTGTTTAAGACAGACCTGTCCCTTTAGATCTGGTTTCTAATGAGACCGACCCTGTCACCACTGCTCAAGCCATCCAGAACTGGGTCTTCTGAAACGGGATGCAGCTTGATGTTGATGCATCTCCATCTTGTGCTGTGCAAGAAATAGAAATAAATAAAACAGGAACAGGATCTGACCTCTTCTTGCAGCCCCAGTTCAAGGTGGGACCAAGGGAGCACTTGCCAAGCCGTTCCCATTCCTGTTGATCCCTGGTGCTGGAGCAGGTGATGTGAGTTGTCCTTTGGGTGGGCATGAACTGAAGCCAAGCAGTACATGCAGGAATAGGGGTAATTAGGAAAAAATGCTCTGAAAGGGTTGTCCAGCCCTGGCACAGCTGCCCAGGGCAGTGGTGGAGTCCCCATCCTCGGAGGGATTGACAAGCCGTGTGGATGTGGCACTTGGGGACACGGGTCAGTGGTGGCCTTGGCAGTGGTGAGGAATAATTGGTCCCTTAGATGCTTTTCCAACCTAAAGCAATCTAGGATTAGGACTTGTACATTCTGAACCCCACTCTTCTTCACGCCATCCCCTCTTGAACCTAAAAAATCTGGCAGGGCACTGCTGTTCTGCCCAGAGGCCGGGGGAGCATCTTCCTGCTTCCCAGCCTCCCACATAACTGCCTTACTCCAGGGTCTTTTTCTGTGGCTGAGACAAAATAAATATTATCTTGGATTCCGATAACCAATAAATTATTCTTGAAATGCCATAATTGCTCAGCTGCAGCTGCAAGAGCAACTAAATACAGAACTTTAATAAAATATTGTCACTCAAATCAATTTGCTGAGAGTCTGCTTTGCTTTCTACATGGCGTGCTAAGCAGCAAATAGTAAATACTGATCACTGATTAGAGAGTCAAAGAGCAAGAAAAGCCTGGAACCTCATTTTTGCCATCTGACTTTTTTTTCCTGTTTGAGCAAGGGCAGGGGCCAGATTCTGCTCCATGTTTGCAGAGTTGCACTTGTTTCCAAGGCATGGTAATGGCAGCTACTGCTTGTATAGGTTTACAAAGTAGCTTAGGCACTTAAGAAGATAATCATCCAGAGAGATTTACAGTAGTGACTTTTACACGGGGAGGGACAACAGGAAGGGAAGTGCCCAACTCCCATCAGGATGAAAAATAAATACAAATAAATCCAAAGCAACGATGCAATTGGCAGCTCAGGTAACAAGTTCAGAAAATGACCACATCTGGGCTGTTCTGGATCAAAAACTATTGAAGTCAATGAAATTCACTCTGGATTTACAATGGTATTAACTGAGATCAGAATCCGACCCTATAAATTTACTATTACTTCTAATCCCGGCGCCTCTGGTCTTGCTGAGATATTTGCTAACTGCTGAGCAGCTTGCTTTATTGACACTGAAATAACACACCCGTGCCCTACTATTGTTAAACTCAGCTGGTTTTAAAAACCCATCATACTGTTTGTCATGACTGACCTTAACAAACTGGCCTGCTGTCCTTGGATCTATGGGCAAGAAAGTTGTCAAATGCCCCCTTTTTCGCAGCCTTCCACCACCAGCAAAACAAAACAAAACAAAACAAAAAAATTCCACTGATTTGTTTCCAATCAATAAATGTTCTCNAAAAAAAGGAAAAAAAAAAAAAAGGAAAAAAAGAGGAGAAAAAATCAATTTCAATCAACATGGAGTGTAATATTATCAAATGTCAGATGCTGAGGCCGTGTGCTTTGAAAATTATCCTTGACAGCTTCTTGTCGACTTAATTAAGTGCTCAAAAAAAAAAAAAAAGAAGAAAAAAAAAGCAAAATATCTCAATTGTTGGCTCCCTCTCTTTGTGCTTCAGAGGTTCTATTGACAGCTCTGAAAAAAAGATTGCCTTTGGGGGTTTTATTGATAGATCCTTGCCTGATATTGGAATGATTCCTGGGCAGATAAATCACATTTAGATTTGTTAGTAATTGAGGAGAATTGATTGAATAGTTAGGATGGTCCCAGAGGGAGGTACCTATTCCTCTTCCGTTCTGCAGAGGTTGTCATCAGATAAAGGACCTCTTTGGGCAGGATAGATAAAGGTCTAATTGTTTACATGATCAGGTATTGCTTCCTTTCAGCCCTCCCCCCCCAACCTTCCCCAACTTTCGTGTGGCAAATGTCAAGATGACAAAGGGGAAGGCTGTAAATAAAACCAAAAGTGGGCGAAGGTGATCAACCCTCTCCATGACCTGGAAAGGCACTAATTATTTTCAAATCATTAGTGGAATTTGGGTACTAACAGCAATGGGCTCTTATTAAAAAATCTCTGCAGTGTTTATTTGTGCTGTGTTTATTTAAACACCTATGAATTTCATGCAGCAGCAGGTTAAGTGTGGCTAACGTGGTGGCTCTGCTGCGTGGCTCTTTTTGGCTCTTTTTGGCTGATAGGATCCATGTGCACGGCTGAATTCTGGCACATTGAGTCCTCACTGGTGAGCTCCACCAGGGCTCTGTGTCCCATCACTCTGGTGACCTTGTGTGGTCCCAGAGGGAAGCAGCATCTCAGAAAGTGTGCTAGAAAAATGTGAGAGAATGCTGGAGCAATGTGGGGAGATACTTCTGACAAGGGCATGTAGTGACAGAAAAATGGGGAATGGCTTTAAACTGGAAGAGGTTGGGTTTAGATTGGATGTCAGGAAAAAAACCTTGTCTGTGAGGGTGGGGAGGCCCTGGCACAGGGTGCCCAGAGCAGCTGTGGCTGCCCCTGGATCCCTGGCAGTGCCCAGGGCCAGGCTGGATGGGGCTTGGAGAAACCTGGGACAGTGAAAGGTGTCCCTGCCATGGCAGGGGGCGGAATGAAATGAGGTTTAAGGTCCCTCCCAACCCAAACCATTCAGTGATTTTATGATTTTCTAGGCTGGAGAATTTTGGGGACGGTGATGAAACCAGAGGGAGTCCAGAGGGACGTTGTTTGCCTGTGGAGCAAAGTGAGGGGGCTGCAGGGCCCCATCCTGCCCCAACCAGAATTTGAGGCAGACACACGGATGACGTGCTCAAGGCTTTCCCACCCTGCACTCCTCTTTCCATGCCTACCAGGAGGAGCAGAAAGGATGACTATTTCCAGAGAGGGTTTTTCCATGGACTAGAAAAAGCTCTGAGTAAGAAAGAGTGGTATTTTTATTTCTACATCCCATCCGTTTTTAAAGATTCTATTTCTTTAGGAGACAGAATATACACTGCTGTCTGCTTGGCATTTCAAGAGGCAATTTATTTATGTCCATACCAAGTATCGACCCTCCATGGACCCTCTGTCTCTCTGTTTCTGTAAGTTCTCAAGCTAGATCATATTTCCCTACCATTTATACAGGACAGGGAGCTCAGGTTGATCCTCAAAGTATACTGTGCCATGACTTTCTTCCAGGGACCCTTTTGGGAAAAAAGGGAAAATATTTGAGAATAAATTTTTAAAATATGAACTTAATACAGCTTTCTAAAAGGGCTAAAATTACTTAGCATTTCTCATCCTTTTCTCTCAGCACTGGAAAGAGTATTGAAAGCTACAACTAAATAAAATCAACCAAGGAAAAATAAAATAAATATTTTATTTTTGTGTCTTCCAGCTTCATCAAGAATGAAAGACATTGAGAGAAAGGAAGGGACAATTTCTTAGCTCAAAATAAATACCGTTTTGGCACCACCAAATATTTAATTTGTAATAGGAAGTGATGAGCATCTCTGAATTCCCCACCTGCAGGCTTGATGCTCTTAATATTTCAGCCCCGCTTGTAGACTTCAAATGGCCATTGCTCGATCCAGTCACCAGGGACTTAGACAGAGGCTGCAGGAACCAGGTTCCTCTCTGGGTCAAACCTATCACCTCCATCTACAGCCCTGCAACCTCCTCCTTCCTCTGGGAGTGGGCCATTGAAGTGCAAATGGATCTAAACTAGCCATGAATAAATTTAGGCTGGAAATTACAAGAAGCTTTCTAATTATCAGAGCTGTGAATATCTGAGAGGAACTCCTGAACAAAGCAGGATGGTTCCGGTGGTTTTGGGCATTTTGGGAGGCACCAGGGCCATAATCCACAGAACAAATTTTCTTATTTGCCAGTAGTGAAAATGGTGTGTGTTTTTTTACACATTCGTGTGCCTTCAGATAGACTCTGCAGCAATAATGAATCACAGACTCATTTATGCTGGAAAAGTACTCTAAAATCATCAAATCCAACCATTCCCCCAGCCCTGCCAAGGCCACTACAAGCTCATGTCCCCAGGGGTCACATCCACATGGCTTTTATATTCCTTCAGGGTTGGGGACTCCACCACTGCCCTGGGCAGCTGTGCCAGGGCTGGACAACACTTTAAATGAAGAAATTTTCCCAATTTCCAGTTTAAACCTCCCCTGGTGCAACTGGAAGATGTTTCCTCTCCTCCTGTCCCTGTTCCCTGGGAGCAGAGCCCGACCCCCCCGGCTGCCCCCTCCTGTCAGGGAGTTGTGCAGAGCCACAAGGTCCCCCCTGAGCCTCCTTTTCTCCAGCCTCA
>VWZT01005335.1:42274-52390 GCA_013397055.1 Pachycephala philippinensis | reverse complement strand
GCGCCGGGGCCTCCAGCCCCTTTCCCAGCCCCCTCAGCCGCTCCTGGGGCTCCAGCCCCTTCCCAGCTCCGTTCCCTGCCCTGGACATGCTCCAGCCCCTCAGTGTCTCTCTTCTCCTGAGGGGTCCAAATCCATAATCAACACATTGGCCCATCACAAAATTATTTTTTCAGGGTAAACCCACAAGGTTTTACAAGTAACTCTGTGAGAGTTTTAACCCTGAAAACCCAGACTCACCCATGTCTGCAACAAGCCAACTTCTTTTGCAGCCAAAGCAGGTATCTCAACAAAAATACCCTCATTCACTTTTGATAGGTGTGAGGTCACTGCTGTGCTCTTTTGGCCATGGCTTTAAGTGAAGACTTCTTTGAAGACCTAGAAGAATTTAAATAGATCACAGACCTGTTCTACCCAGGTACCATAGCTCTAATGGGAAAAAATTCACACATGTACTTCTGTACACATTTACAGTCATGCAAACGTGTGTGCACACATCACAGATGTACACAGACAAAAGCAAGGATCTCCTGCCTTGAGGAAGAACCTGGCTGAGGTCAAGGAAGCAAGCTTGGGCCTGAGATCTGGCACTGACTAGACTTCCCAGCACCAAACCCAATGGAAGTATTCATAGACACATCTGAATCCACATCAAAACTTAAAATTTTTCAAGTTGCACATTTTATTGTTCTGTATCAAAGTGAATATTTCTTCTAAGCAAGATCCTTTCTTCCCTTCAAGTCCTCCCCCCTGTAAAAGCTGTTGAATTGCCTCTTTTTTTCTTTCCATTGCTCATTCCCATAGCAGGAGTGGAATTGATTTTTGATACTATCCATTTTGTTTGTCACAGATCGTCCTCCACTTCCCTCTGCGCCTTGCTGAAATATCACCCACAAATGATTATTCCTATCACCGCAGCCAACACTTCGCCTGGGGCAGGGAATTTTCCTGCAGCTAAAAGTGGCCACGTAATTGAAGGCAGAAAACACCAGCACCTGTAGCCTGAAAATGTTAATAAACTACCAGAGGTCCCAGGAAAGTTAAATATTGGGAGGGATGTCAGAGCCACGGTGTGATTAGTGGAACTGAACAACACAGAGCACCTGCCCCAGGCACCGGCAGGAGGGATCAGTCTCCCTCTGTCATCCCAACATGCCTCCTGCCTCCCGGGATGGGGTTCTGCTTGCAGGGAGGCAATCAGAGCAGGAGAAGCTTGCTCCTACTGATACAGAGCTCGATTTTCTGGCCACAGATCTGGGGGCTTGAGGCTGATGTGTTGATGCTGTAAAGGATCTTGAGCTTTTGGGACTTACCTTACACTTGATGCTGGGATTTTGGTGGTCGGGTTATGCCTGTGTCTCATTTCCATACTTGCTATTTAACAAATGCACATTTTTTTGGGTTTTTTTCGGATTTTACAACGTGCTGACTGTTTGTGGCGTACTTGGAGACTTGCAAATATACTCATGCACTCTATATCCAGACAAAATGAAAGAAAATTATGTATGAAAAAAAGGTTCTTATGAACGAGAGATGATTCTTATGTACGAAAGAAGGTGTATGGAAACACATTCCCCTGTGTTTATGCTGCTTTGTTCCTAAGAGGTAGCCACTTTTTAACGTCTAGAGGTAGAGTACAGAACATACGTGTGTGAATGTGTTTTACACGGGTGTGTACTGAACAAAACAAGGGGGAATGGCTTCCCAGTGCCAGAGGGAAGGGTTAGATGGGATATTGGGAAGGAATTCCTGGCAGTGAGGGTGGTGAGACCCTGGCACAGAGTGCCTGTAGAAGCTGTGGCTGCCCCTGGATTCCTGGCAGTGTCCAAGGCCAGGCTGGATGGGGCTTGGAGCCACCTGGGATAGGGGAAGGTGTCCCTGACCATGGCAGGGAGTGGTACAAGACGGACTTTAAGGTCCCATCCAACCCAAAAAAATTTAGGATTCTTTGATTTATTTATGCAGAGATGCATGCCTTTCATGGCTTGTACGCCATAGGGATATTTGGGTGGATTACATACATAAGCTGCACTATGCTGTGTTATGTTCATCATGATATATATCACATATTTTATGTCACAGGTTGGTTGACCCCTGTGCAGTATGGTGGCTCTGCTTGAGTGAAGAGGGTTGTTTTCCCACACAAATACACTGCAGAGTAAGTCACAGCTGATTATGGCACCAAGACCCAGTCCTGGGAGCAGTCTCACAGAACCTGGGCTGTGCCACAGCTTCGTAAGGCCTGGTAGCTGACCTTGTTCCAGAGCAACCACTGCTAAGCAGGGAAGGGATTTCCCTCCTGATAAATAGGTGTTCCTTTGGACTATCTGAATTTGCAGAGCTGTTTGCCCAGAATGGGGCTTGAAGACCCAGGTCCTGTGTTTGGCAGTGCTCGCTGCAGAGGTGCTGCATTTTAAGGGGTCTACGTGAGAGTGATACGGCAAGGGTGAAGGATTATTAATTGTGATTTCTACACATACCTCCCTTGCAATTAACTCAGCTTTTCCCCCCGGGGAAAGAGAAAGGTCCTTCTCCGTTATTTTACCACTCTTTCTTTTCTTGCTTGCTCTATTCCGTTCTTTCCTTTAACAGAGTATCTCTAATCATTGCCTTGCGTCATTATCATTATCTCTTTTTATGATCTTTAGTTACGATGTCAAAGAGGAGAAAAATGAGCTCAGTTTTCTGGCATCCTAACACATATTGATTTTAACAGCAGCTGCCACGAGACCTTCACATATGATGGATTGCTACTAGACTGATGCAAAAAATACCCGCATAAATAAAAGTATTTACCAAACAGAATAATCAGCGATTGCATAACTGCATTTGAGACATTTCCACATTGACCAACAGCCCGGGCAAGCTCAGGGAGTGATCTTAGCACAAAACAATATTCTTCAGGATAAGCTTTAAGAGATTGCATTAAAGACCCTGTTTCAAGCAGTTATGTTAATAACTATCCCTTGGCTTCTTGGGAGCATCCTTGGGCCTGGAAAATGAAATAACCCAGTCTTAAGTTAGGGCATCTTGCTGGTGTCAGCCTTTGCTCTTTGGATCACAGAGGAAAGAGCTACACCATCCTGGAGGAAGACATTCCTCGTGGGGAAGAGGATCATGCAGGAGTTCCCCGTGGCCATGTGCCTTTGCTCCGTTCTGGAGGCACCAGACACAGGAGATGGTCCACCCCAGTCGAATGAGGAACTGGGAAGCACCCAGCTGTGCTGTGGACAGCAGACTGACCTTAGAGGTGTTTTCCAGCCCTAACAATCCTCCTAGTCTCTGTTTCTAAGGTCCTTTAGAGGATCCTGGGCACTGCAGGTTTGCTGGGTTGCATTGAGGGTTCTTGTGGATGATCTGTCTCAGGCGTCTCTCTAAATGAGCTCTTTGAAAAGCCCAGAAGCTGCAGGCAGTCGGGTTTTCTGCAAGCACAGCTTTGGGGAAACATCTCTTGGTTGCATGTCATCAGCATTGCAGGCCTTGAGGCTCCAAGGCTGGACTGGGAGGGTGAAAACAATGTGAGCTGTTTAATTTAATTTAACATCTTTTCTCCCCAGTAACAAGGGACAGGATAAGAGGAAATGGCCTCAAGTCACAGCAGGGGAGGTTGAGGCTGGACATTAGGGAAAATGTCTTCAGCAAAAGCGTTATCCAGCCTGTCAGAGCTGCCCAGGGTAGTGTTGGAGTCCCCATTCCTGGAGGGATTTTAAAGCCAGATGGATGTGGCACTTGGGGACATGGGTCAGTGGTAGCCTTGGCAGTGCTGGGGGAATGGCTGGACTGGATGATCTGAGAGGGCTTTTCCAATCTCACCTAGTCTGTGGGGTTTTTTGCTCCCAAGCCATTAGCATCAAATTTCTGGATTCAACCCTTGCTTCCAAAGAAAAAAAGCCAATATCATAGAATATTTTACTGCAGTTTTTCATTCCTCTTCTCTTCTATTCTATCCTGGAGGCAACCTCAGCCAATCCTCTCTGAATTGTATCTTTCCATCTTTCAAAGGGACCTCCTGTTTCTTACGGGGTGGGGGTTGGAACTATTCCTGCTTTCTTTTTCTGTTTTCATCCATCTGCTCCAGCCTGGCAACCAGCAAAAATACACATATAAAGATGTCTTAATCTTAAATATAATTAGATATAATACCTCACGCAGCGTTGTATGATTAGTAAAATATATGATCATTAGTTATTAGATTAATGTGTCTACTTGTGTAACTGAAAGCCATTTGCAGCCAGAAATGAAATAGCTCAATTTGCTGTAATTGACTTATCTCCCATTGAGATTACTACACTTGCTGCTGGAGAAGGTTTCTTCAAATGCTAAAAGCAGCTGCGTGGAGAAGCTGGATCCTGTTTTCTTTGGAAAGCCCCTACCTCGCTGGAGGCAGAGATATCCAAGGCGAGGTCTGGAGGATCAGCAGAGCCGTAATTAAGGCTGCTGAAATAAGAGCTGCTGCCTTTGGAGAGAGGTAGCACAGGGTGATGCCGTTTTTGGGAACCTGTGGGGCCTGAATCAGATCTGCCATTGGGTGACCACAGGAGATGTGACCACCTTTTACTCCCTGTGGACACCAAGTGGTG
The DNA here is from genome assembly GCA_013397055.1 of Pachycephala philippinensis. Classification (NCBI taxonomy): domain Eukaryota; kingdom Metazoa; phylum Chordata; class Aves; order Passeriformes; genus Pachycephala; species Pachycephala philippinensis. Next base: position 47,813 of record VWZT01005335.1, on the reverse strand, counting down.
TAAATCGAGAGGAATTTCACACACACCTTCTGCGAGCCTGAGAAAAAAGAGAGGAGACGTTCAGGTCCTGGCACAGCCCGGCAAAGGGCTCGGCGCAGAGCAGACAGAGAGCAGCAAACCCTGTGGGGCTGGGCAGGGTATCTGCAATGCGGGTCTCTGCTCCCAGGGGTGCCAACAGCAGCTCCATGGGCGAACACGTGCGGAATAGGGAATTGGGAGCACGTCTCTTCTGGCAGCATGGGATTGTGCCCTTAAATTATCCGCTGACACCTCTGACATTGGGAGGTGCTGAGGGGCCCCACAAATCTCAACTTTTGCTGCTGNCTGAACAATAAACTAAAACATGCCTAGAGCAAGTTGAGCAATAAACAGGTTTTTAATTTTTTTTTCCCCTTCCATCTCGGTGGTGTCTGTCTCTGATAGATGATGTGACAAAGGAAGAATCCTCAATAAATTCTAAATTCTGAATACTAAATCAGTGAGCAAGAGCAAACATGTGAGATGCCATCCCAGCTCACAGTGGCTTTACTGCTGTGATACCACAATGCTCCTGCCCTGTGGGGCTGGGATGGAGGTGCAGCTGGACAGAGGGAGATGCATCGAATCCATCCATCCACGTGTGATGGTTTTATCCAACCTACATCCAGCCCAAGTCCATAACCCAGGTGTGGCTGAGGCTCTTCCCACTGTATCCTGGCTGGAGTCTCCAAGGGAAAATATTATTCATAGATTTTAAGGCCAGGAGGGGATATTTTGCTCTGCTCTGACCTCCATTATAACACAGGCCAGGGAATTTCAGAGTGATTCCTGCAGGAGGAACAAAGGGGAGGGATCATCTACAGTGTTATTTCATCTCATGAGAGATGTAAAAAGGCTGTGATTTCTACTAAGGGATGACACAGAGAAGGAGGACCTGTGAGGCAGGTACTAAAGGAAAAGAAAGCCCTGAGCTGAAATTGTACCGAGATGATCTATACGAACCTAGTGCTGTATGTTCTTTCTCACCTTTCAGGGGGCTTAGTGCTGTAAAATGCTTGCCCTTGCAAAAATTGTGTGGTTTGGGAGAAAATAAAAATATTTTTTGCTGTAGTATCGTCGCAGTCTTTGCCTCAGGAGGACCTAAAAGTGAAATAATCCCACAAGGGGTGTGATACAGTGTAAAGCGAGATGCTGGCAGTCACAGTGTGCATTGAGCCCTGGGACAGGCTTGTGCTCCAGATCTCAATTTACAACCTGCTTTGAAGACAGCTGAGGTACATTTTCCTTCTGCAGCACCTTTCATCCCCTGGTTGTCCTGCCCGAGTCGGGAGGCAGCAGTTTTTCCTTCTTGGATGTCATGCAGCCTCTTTGGGAGGAGCTATAGGTTCCTGCAGAAGACACTCTCTAATCTTTGGTGCAGAGTCTCAGCATAGGCTTTTTTCTCACTACAGCTCAGCCCACCTGCACCTACTTATTTCCTGTGTGGTTTCCCATGGAACTTGTCGGTATCTAGAAGTTTTTATCTTCAATGAGGGAAACCCTTTGGTTTGACTGGAGAAACCCTGCAGCCTGGCTGGAGTCTCACTCTGAATTGTTTTCATTCCACTGAACTTTCAGCTCAGCTTGAAGCTGACACAGTCAAATGAATGTGCACACAGCCCATATTTGCAATTGAATCCATCAAGCTCCACATGGCACTGCTGAACAACCCACGACAAAGATGAGCTCAAACTTAATACTTCAGGCATTCAGCTTCCAACCCACACTTCGTCATGGTCCTGGTCCTGATCAGGCCTGGGGCCGGGGGCCTGGGGCCTGGTTTAGCTCACGAAAAGTGGAGTTCTTTCAAACTCAGAGTCAGGTTTTTGTCTGAATTCAGTCTGTAGATCCAAATTAATCTTTACAATCTGTCCACACGGGTAAATCAGAATGACTTGCTGAAGCATCACCAGGGAGCCGGTGTAGAGACCTCAGGTTGGCTTTACACGGTTTGTTGGAGGAAAATCTGTTTAGCCCAGACTGCAAGCTAATGGATGATTTACAAAACTCAGAGTGACAGGGAAGAATTTGGGCCTCTGTCCTTCAGGAATATTCCCATGGCTTGCACATAACGTCTTGGTGTGGCTAAAATGCATGAGCAGACAATGATAAACTCAAGCAGGCACCATTATAAAACGTGACAAATAAGCCATGATGCCAAATGCAGATTACCTTTAGGTACTTTTGAACTATTGCTGCCATGAGTTCTGCTGCCAGGCTGTGTTCTGAGGATAACCCAGATATTATCAGATTTATCACCTTTTCCTCCCTCAATTTCTCACAGCCAAACACACCAGCAATTCACCAGTTCAGTGACCACTGCCAAATTTTTGGCCTATTCATATATCTTCTGAATAATTTTGCCATGTTATTTTTATCGTATTTAGATAACGAATTCTACTACAGCACCTTTCTCCCTTTACTTCACCCTCACCATAAAGCATGAAGGAAACTGGAAACTCCTGGTCTGTGGAACACCTCTTGGAAAGACAAAGCAAATCCAGGTGTTGCTGGGAAAGCTGCAGTACAGCAAAGTGGCCCAAAAGTCCTGCCTCATCTCATCTTCCTCTTTAGGTGTGATATACTCTAAAAAAATACCTTGAAAATATCTCTGAAAATTATATGTACAGGCTGTGAAATGAAAGGCAGGTCTTTTACCTGGCTGGAAGAAATGCTCTGTAACAAAACTCCCATTTGCCAGGGGTGTCCAGCAGCCGTGAGTGAAAACAAGGCTGTACTGGGTGCAGACAGAGAAACAGTCAGTCAAATTAAAGAAGACGAATATAATTTGAAAAGGACAGTGTTTCCAGCCACCTCTGAACAGGGGGCATTGCCTTAAAAGCAGGTCTGTGGCAGTACCAGGATATGGGTTGGAAAGGACATTAAAGTTCATCTCGTTCCGCCCCCTGCCATGGGCAGGGACACCTTCCACTGTCCCAGGCTGCTCCAAGCCCTGTCCAACCTGGCCTTGGACACTGCCAGGGATCCAGGGGCAGTCACAGCTGCTCTGGGCACCCTGTGCCAGGGCCTCCCCACCCTCACACACAGCAATTCCTTCTCAATATCCCATCTGTCCCTGCCCTCTGGCACTGGGAAGCCATTCCCTGTGTCCTGTCCCTCCATGCCTTGTCCCCAGTCCCTCTGCAGCTCTCCTGGAGCCCCTTTAGGCCCTGCCAGGGGCTCTGAGCTCTCCCTGGAGCCTTCTCTTCTCCAACCTAAGCCCAGATATTCCCCCCTCCTGCTCCCTCCAGCCCGGGGCTACTCAAAAGAAAAACCACTCTTCATTTTCCTTTGGACAGGTGGGAGGTTCAGCAGAGCTGAGAGACGGGAAAGGAAAGGTAATGGAGATTTTACAGCCACGGAGCTGATATAGCTGGAGAGAAAGGCACTGCGAGCTCTGGTGTCACAAACTTTATTGCAAGGATGGTGTATATAAAAGAAGAAACACAACATGGTTTTCAGACAGATAAAACAGAACTTAAAAATCTGGCAGTTAGAGGAGAAATAGGTGGTTTTTAATTCACAGGTGGTGAAAAGTTAGACGTTAATAAGAAAAAAAGGCAAAAGAAAAAGGTGTGATAACAGACGAATTGCATGAAATGGGCCTGTCTGGCAAAGGAAGATGGTGGGGTGCTCCTGGTTAGTTTTAATTTATGTTATAATAATGGTCCATCACTGTCCATCAGGGCAGCCCAAAGGGCTGGAAGCAATGTGCCAGGCACAGGCTGTTCTCCACGTGCCCAGGGCTGGTGGAGAGATGTGAGAAACCACCCCTAATTCATTACTGCCTCTGCCTGGTGAATGCACAGGTTCTTCTGAGAAGATAAATAGTCAATAGCTATTTCCTATTCCTGTTCCTTATGCCTTTCAGAAATGCAGATACCTCTATAATATTCCCCTTCAATGGCCTCTTTCAAGACATCTCAGACCCCTGTGATAAGGAAAACTTATTCCAGCCCCTAACCTGTCCATTATTGCCTTCCCCAATACCCTTATCAGAGAAAAATACAATCAGATTGCCACCGAGGACAACCCACTCTCATTGACTCCTCTGGAGAAGCCTCACGGGCTTGAGATTTCTTTCATGTTTTATGCAGGATTATTGCACAGGATCCATTTCTTTCTCTACCACAAGGATAAACAAAGATATAATTCTTTCTTCTCCGTTAAATTTATTTGCTCTTATTTATTGCTTTTGATTTGACAGGATTAGTCCCACACCTCACAAAATTTAAAGGATATCTGTTAGGTATAAAAATTCTAACTATCAATAGAGGAATTAAGCTGCTTAATAAAATATCCATCCCCCCAGCTGTCCATTCCCCAATGCTAGTGGTCTTTATGAGCTCCTTTATCCAGGATGAGTAGAGGTGCTAACCCTTTTCTCCTTGTAAGAGAGAACAGGAAGATGATCTATGCCAAGCCAGAAAGGAATAAAAAATGGTGTAGGGAAAGAAGTAATATTCAGACAAGGCAATGCTCCATGATTGGCAAAAGCAAAGACAACATTTTTTTTTAGAGATGGACAAAAAGCATTCTTCTCTTTTTCAGTAGTGACAAAGAAGAGTGAGAGCATGACGTAAGTAGTTAAAGGCTAGAGCTCATCTCAGCCAAAATGAAGCTCTTACCAGAGACACCTGAATATGGAGTTAATTATCCCCAGTTCTTCCACTGGAGTTGGCACTTCTCAAGCTAAATCAAATCCCCTGCCAAAGGTAAATCTCTTTGTTCCTCACTCTGGCAACTGTGTGTTGAAAGTTAGGTAGGCACTCAAAGATATTAGCAGAGATGTAGGAACAGATCCATGTCAGTTGGAAATTCCTCCAGTCAAGAAATAGAGCAGAATAAAAGAGTTGAAGCTGAGAAGAAATATTGACCTGAAAAACTTCTGAATTTGTTGATCAAGGGCTTCATGTAGCTCTAACTAAATTTTACTTCTCCCTGTGGTATCAAGGGATCATTCTTCCTGCTGCTAATGACATGAGGGGTCACAGTTGCTGGTTATTATTAGTGACACCAATAATAATAAAAAATACTGAAGGTACAGAACTTTCATCACATGTGCATTCTTTGTCTGCTCCACTAATCCTACATCCAAAACTATCACCTTGCCTCCCTTGCTCCCCTTCCAAAGATGATGAATCACACAAACATTGCCCAGTGCTACCTCTGCAGTGAAACCCAGTGATCATTTAACTGGAAATCTCCTTGTTTCAACCAGAACCAGGAAAGCTGTGATCAATAATCAGAGCCATCCTAGACTGGGCTGTCTCCAGTCAAGGACAGGGTGCAGCTGAAATGTAAATGAAACTGGAGAACTATCAAGGCAGGTATAATATAATCACCTAGGCAAAGATCCCAGATGCAAATGGTCCTGCATGATGCTGACTTTTCTGAAATCTGAAGGGTCTTTTAGATACCTAGCATAAAAAATATCCTGCCTTTCCATGTCAGCCATTCAAGTGGGTCTGGCTCCAAATCATGTGCTTGACTCAAATGCTTTTTCTAAGGAAGAAAACTA
>VWZT01005335.1:24558-40924 GCA_013397055.1 Pachycephala philippinensis | reverse complement strand
TGGGCACATGGGCTAGTAGCGGCCTTGGCAGTGCTGGGGGAATGGTTGGACTGGATGGCCTTAGAGGGCTTTTCCAATCTAAACAATCCCATGATTCATTTGACCCAGTGTGGCTGCTCTTAACATTTTCACACCAGAGCACTCATCACACTCAGGGCTGTGCATTTGCTGAGCTGCCACTCCCCTGCTATAATCCTAATAACAAATCCATCTGCACGTTGCCACCAGCATGAGCCACCCACACTCATTTAAGAGGTTGAGAGCTCATTGTTGTCACAGTTGGGTTCTTTAGTTATTCTGAGTCCAGCTGGAAAACATCTATAAATACAGACCAGACACTTCTGGTGCATTGAGAATGCATTAGAAGGTGTTAACTCTGTTAATAACTGAGTGCCAATACCTGATGTGCAAGGAGCTGATACTGCAAAACTTTGGTCCCATCCTCAAGTTAATGCTAGCAAAGCTGCAAAATGCAGAGCAGAGGAACAAGGCTGTAGTTTATGTTAAATCAGCTCAAACTGGCATTAGATGACTTGAATTAGTACACAGAGAGCGTATGAAACATATTCATTTTGTTAATAGAAATGCCTAGTTATATTAGCCCCTTTTTTGCTTATTATTCATAATATTTTTCTGTAATACAGAAAATCAGTTTTTATTTTTAAAATGCAATCAAATTATATTTCCTATTAAAACTTTAATATCAAAACAAATTAACCAATGCTGCAGATTACACATTAGTAATGTAGCTCTGACAATAATTCATGCTCCTCTCGATTCTGTTATGAACTGTAGCACTGCTGAAGTGCAGCAGTTCATAACATATTCTTAAGGGGAAGTGACTTTTTTTTTAAGGAAAAAAGTGAATTAGACAGGATACCTCAATAATAACAGAAAGTGTCTGGGCCAAGCTTTCAGATAAAAGTATTCTCAGGTGAAAACAAGGCCGAACCTTCTTTAACTCTGCTAACCTGCTTTTACCAGATGCAAAGACCATCATTTCAGAGTGCACATCACAAGACCAACGGGATCACTGCAAGACACTGCAAATCCCTGCTGCACAGCAATGTCAACCGCTCCAGAAACAGTACCTGAAGCAGGTCAGGAGAGGAAAATCTTATTAAACAGGGCTGTCGAGGAAGAGACACTTGAGTGTGCTTTTGTGCAGGTGGCCTGGTGAAGTGATGCTTTTCCAGACATGAGAATAGTGCCCAAAGGTGTAGTAAATGGCATCCTAAAACCTTTCAAGGCCACTAAGCATGTCTGTCCATGATAGCTGCACCTTCTTCATCCCTTTTGGAGGCAGTTTCTAGCTCACAGCTTGACAGACTTTCTGAAATAATCCACCCCTAGCTCAGGAGAGGCAGGTCAGCTCTGATCCACATGTTAAGAAAGGTTCACCTCAATTCTGAGTGAGTGCATATCATAGAACCCTAGAAAGATTTGGGTTGAAAAGGACCTTAAACCTCATTTTATTCCACCCCTGCAAAGGGCAGGGACACCTTCCAGTGTCCCAGGTTGCTCCAAGCCCCGTTCAACCTGGCCTTGAAGAGGTCACTGTGTTCAACCACACCTCAGGTACCTGACATGGTTCCCACACCACCTGGGGCTCAGATGGAGGTAGAAGCATTACTTAAAGTAAAATTAAATTAAAATAAAACAAAAGCAGCAAGAGATATGATAATTCTCAGAATAAAAAATTCCAAGCCAAGCTTCAGTAAAGAGAGGGTACACCAAAGGCAGACTGAGCAACCTGCTTCCTATAGTGAAAACAAGGACAGAGAAGATTCTTTATGATGCGTCCAAGAGGAGACTAAATTCACAAATATGATGTTACACCCACAAGAAAAAAAATGAAGTGGTTTTCAGGCTGGGAGTGAGCAATGTGACCAAGGCAGTTGTCTGCCACATCAGTCCTGCACTGAACAGAACGGTACAAGTTGGGACCGGGGATGGAAAGTCCCGAGGGATGGAAGGTCCAGTGCCTGAAATTTGTTCCTTTCCTCGAGTATATTCTCTCTGGCCAAGACTTAGGGCTTTACAGCCCTGCTTTGCCAGCAGGCTCTGCTGACCCACAGAGAAAATATAAAATCCTCAGCCCCTTCTCAGCTCCAAATAGGTGGCCTGCATCTCCCAACCTGAACCATACATGCTGTTAGTTACCAGTTGATGATTGTGATGCTAATTAAAACATACTAAGAGACACACTATAAACATGCGCAGCACATGAAGGAAATTAGCCAAGTGAGCTTGTCTCTCTTATTGTGCTTTTATTATGATGCTCCTTGGATGATGTTTTTAAATGAATTTTGAATAGTTTTCTTAATTTGTTTTATTTTGCTTCATGGTAACAAAACTGCTGGAGCCCCACAGGAATGATTCAGAGAAGTACAATATTATTGGAACATGTCTCCTGCTTTTCTTACTGCTTACTTATAATTAAGCTTTATTGAGGTGTAAAATGAATAACAATTAAAAAAAAATGTTTATTGGTCCAGGTGCAAATTCAGAGATACTCCTGAAAACTTCTTTTTCCATGACCTTAAGGAAACATTGCTGGTTTCTACCAGCTCCTATCAGTTTCTGCTGAGGCACTAAGTCCCCATCCTGCTCTGTCTCGTGCCCCAGCGGAACATCTCTTCAGAGCCTCTTGCCATTGCTCACTGCACACAGATGAGTGGAGAGAGTATTGCTGGTCTCTGCTCGGAAGTGAGCACAAATCCCAGCTGCAGTGGCGGCCTGTGGCACAAAGGTCCTGGTATCCAGCCTCACCTTTCTCTGCCCTTGGGAGTCGAGAATCAAGACCCCGCTGTGAAAAGTACCTACTATAGACATAATTGTAATCAGACACTAACACATAATGACTAGGAAAAAAAATGGGGAAAGAGAAAAAAAGGCTACTCAAAAAGATAAAGTTCTCATAGACCCCCCCCTTCAGCCTGGTTTTAGATGTTAGTGGAACCAGCTGTGATCATGCCTCCAACACCAGCTTTATCTCACCACTGGTCCAGGCTCTGATTGCCCTCTCTTGGCTTTCGGTGGTCTTCTGACTGGAAAATATTTGGCCTCACCATTCGCAGAGATAGCTGGTTTTGTTATTATTGTTTGGGGGGGGTTGGGGTTTTTTGTTGTTTTTTTTTTAAGGAACATTTTTTTGGTGTGCAAAGAAAGTGTGTCTGCACATTCAAATGGATTTTCCAACCTGTAGCACTGTTCAAAGCCAAATCCCACAGTGGTCAGCAGTCCTTCTGCTCAATCTGGGATTTTAGCACTTACAGGATCCATTTTAGCACCGTGCTGCTCCCCCAGAATGCAGCACTAATGGATTACTGTGCATTACGTCCCTCATTACTGCTTAAATATTTATCATTACATTACATTATGTATTTAGTGGCTGGGGGAAAAGAGACAATCCTGCCTTTTGCCATACAAAAGGGTTAATTACAAGCTGGATAAATCTCCATGACTTAAAAATTGATAAAACAGATAGAGAGATTAACAGGACAATGTGTTATTTACAGCTAAATAAACAGCTGCATAATCCCAGTCTGGGATTTCCCCATAGGAAAAACAACCAAAGTCAGTATTTTATATCAATGGTCTACATTTCACACCACTGAAAAAACAGAGGAGGCTGGTTTACACTGAAAACTGTCTGAAAACAAAAAAGTTCCTACCCTAGGCCTGGTGTTCTTGGAAATATTTGGAGGAGTTTGTTAGGAGCAGATTTGCTCTGGCCTCGACCTGAGCGTGTTCAAGGCAGTCATATCTCCACCTTTCCCTGCTATCTGTGTGCCTCTCTCCATCTTTTTCAACACTGAATCCTGAATTTTAAATGGTTTTTTTTCAGTCTACACTTCGCTAAAAACCAGGCTCATGAGGTGTTTCCATGAGTGTCTGTCATACCTGTGTATGAAGCACCACTGGAGACAAGCACAGGTACATGCTCCAGAAGAAAAAGTCAGAAAACAATGTTTAACATGAAACAAAGCAGCCTCTGTTTGCACTTCAGCAGGAATTAATTCCCTGGTTCTAACACAGAGCCTACCACCATCACTTCTATCACTGCAGAGGTCCACATGTTACAGCCATGTAACACACACATCACCATAATGATGGGCTTATTTACAATTAAAAACCTTACTTAAGTTTGGGTTCTTCAGCAGACAAAAGACACCAGAAAACTCCGTTGTTTGTGGAATTCAGCCAGTGTTTGTCTCATAAAATAAGTTCTTAAGGTAACTTATACTGGCACTGTGAAATATTGTTCATTATAACGGAGCAGCTGAGATAATGTTGTTTTCTAATTTCCCTTTCTCAGTCAGAAATTAAATAAAAAGTCATGTCTAAATTACAATACTGGATTGAACGCAGACAAGGACCCCATGCGGGGAGCTTATGATATATCCTTCCCACGTTTTATAGCCATTAAAAAAGATTATAGGATTTTTTTTTCTTTTCTTTTAGGCCATTTACATTTGTTCTGAACTCTCACTGTGTTTTATTTGAAGCTCTTAAAAGTGCCAATGTACATAATAAGTCAATCAAGAAGTTAAATTAAGAAAAAAAACAAAAACATATTGACTTGTCTATACCAAACATGCACTTGGAAATCTGAACTCTGCCACCTAATGACTTTCTGACTTTGCAATAAATATCACTGAGCAGGGGTGGTTGGGTTGTTCTGCACAAGGAAGTATGTTTATAATCTGATTAAGAGGTCTTCTCATATATCTCAGCACAACCCAAATAATGGGGTGCTCTGCCCCACCAAAGCAGCCATTAACGTCTGCAGAAATGCTCTGTGTGGGCTGGACTCCTTCTAACCATGGTTTACAGCCTCAAAAAAGGTCTCTTTGTTGCAATTTATCTCAGCAATTGCCTGTTTTGCCCATGTCCGTGGCCAAACACCCCCAACACCTCTGTTGCTCTTCCTTTGCTGTCTCCCTGCTTCCCCCAGGCCCCAGACTCCTCCTGCACGGGGCTAAAACACGACAATTTGGTCTGCAGTATTTTCCAGCTGCTTTCTCAACCATCTAACAGCGATCACCATCCTGTGCCCAGGTTCTCCCTCCCCACCCTGCTCTGGCTCTCATCTCCTTCTGGGAATACACACTGCTCCTTTCCCCACAGAACCCTTGAGTCATTCAAGGTCATCTTCTCCTGCTGTTGTTATTCTGAGTCTGTAAAAGATTTTTGACAATGCAGAAATTGGTTCTTCCTTTTTAAGCCTGTGGGTTTTCTCTTTTTCTACAGGTTTTCAAAGCCAAGCCTCTCGCCTCACTCAGTTTAAAGAATATTTCATGAATCCTTCTTCACTTTGGCAGGTCACCTTGGAACTGGCGGCATCAAAGAAGTTTGAGGCAGGCTTCCTACAAGGCTTCATTAGCTCAAGGTGGGATTTATCTCGCTTTCACATCTGAATGACATCTCAGACCAGTCAGCTGGACTCTCTTCCAGTCGGCGAAGAGAAACAGGCAGCTTCAGGGGCAGATTTAGCCAACCAAATCGAACCACTCTTCAGCAAGCACCTCTTTCTTTCCATTGACTATGAAGCTGCCAGATTGGCCCTGACTATTTAGCTTCAGAAATGTAGGCACTTGGCCTGAGTTTTCCAACACAACATGAAGATACTCTGCTGTTGGAAGTGTGATGTCGGATCCACCACACAGTAGCTGCACAAAGCCCTCACAGCACAGCAGCAAGGTCAGGGCACTGGGAAAATTCTGGCTGCTTTTACTGCATTGGTCCTTTACTGACAGCTCACATCAGAAACCTGATGCTTTCACTGGATTTTCACACCTTTTGCTTCACTCTTTTTCTATCCTCGTGAAATGATTGCTGTGTTTCGCTCCAAAGGAGGCTGCATTCCAGGGGAAGGTGAAGCTCTCCTGCACACGAGTTCCTGGACCTTGTTCAATTAACATAAAACTTTAATATTGTATTTGGATTGCTACAAATGGAAGGTGCTGTGTTATCCTAATGCATTTTCTGGGAACATAAGCCCACTCTATACCCCGGGACTCAATTAATTAAACAACATTAAATACAGTACAAGGTCTTCCTCCCAGCAGCAGAAACACCTGCACTTCATTGCACAACTTGTGCCTCTCCTAATAGCTACAGAGATAGCTAAGGCCTCATCCAAAAACTATTAAAGTCCATGGAAAGGTTCCCATTTACTTCAGCAGGGCTTGGATCAGACACCAAGGCAACATCGTGAGGATAATCAACTTGGAAAGTAAAGCACAACTAATTTGCAACTGGGAAAGCCTGGAAAGAGACACTCAAGCTTCAAGCCCTAGACTTTGAATGTCTCGGTGCAGTGTGAACAAAAGATAGTAAAAGACTTTGTGATTAAATAGCTGTGAGGTTGCACTCCAGAGATGTTTTCTTCTCACTGAAACGTGAGGGTCCCTAGCTCCAATACTGTTCAGCTGTTCTACTAAGCAGAAGATGTTCCAGTCCTCCGAGGAGGTTTTTAATGCTAATCCTTTGTAAACACACAGATTTTCAGTTCCCTAATTCCTCTGTCAACAGGTTTCAGTAGACAGTGACAGTGGAAAAGATTAACTAACCTCATTTTAAAAGACCATCAGACCAGCCAATGAGTTGTCTGGTCACCACAACAAATAATTACTGTCTGTGCCTGACTGAAAGATCAAGGAACAGCTACGATGGTACCAAAAGTGAGATTGATTCATTTTCTCTAGACTAGTCCCTGACCCCACTAACCTGTGGGCATACAACATAAGGTGCCATACAAGCAAATACTTTATCCAAACATATTCCTTGAGTATTGTTCTTTAGATCTTGTTTTCCCTTTAAGGAAAGCTATGAAACCACCAAAACCAGAAGGAAACTGTGTACATCAAAGAATTTAAAAAGCAAGCATGGGCTTGGGTCAGATTATTTAGTGGATATGGCATTTGGCTTTGCAAAGAGAAGTTTTGCACCTCCTGCCTCACCTATGTTTATGTAGAAGCCTCCAGCTACAGAAAAGGAGTTAACCAAGATGCTTCTCTCTTGTAGAAAAATGAAGAAATGTTGGTCCTTAGAAAATATAGTTACATATGGTAATGATATGTTCCTGCTCATGACAGGGAGGTTGGAAATAGATTATATTTCATGCCCCTTCCAACCCAAACTGCTCTATAACTCTGTCTTGGTTTAATCCCATCTTCTCCCCAAGAATTATGTCTGTAACTGGCTATAGAAATAATATAATTTTCATGCATTTCTAGCCCAGTGTTCACAAGAGGTACTTAAACCACTGGAATCAGAGCATAAAAACATCTGATAATCTCTAGCATCCTTAAGGAAAAATGTTGAATAGGGACCTTTTCTACCTTACAGAATGTCTTAATAAAAGAAAAGAATGGACACAAGGATTTTATTTCAGTTGTGCTATCCCTGTAGTCTGTGGCTGAAATACACTCTAGGTTCTGAGGCAGATTGTATTATTTCTCCAAGACAGCAGCTACAAAATACAGATTCCTATTGATCCCTAGTGGCACAAACTTAAGAAGTCAAAATAGGAGGTAAAACAGGAAACTAACATCCTAGACACACAGTGAAATGGAGCAATGCAGGGTAGGAGGCTGTGGAAAACATTTAGCTCTGTGACCTTCCATCTCATTTATTTCAGTCCTACGAAATTAACTCTGCTCCTACTGAACTGAATCGGAGCTTAAAAGAAGGGAACAATTCTCATACATCTGTTTCAGTCACTCTCATTTCCAGCTTTTGGGTTGATAATAAAGCTGGAAAAGACCAAGTCACAGGAGGGACTCCATCTGCTGTAACGTGGTCACCTGAGGAGCAGGTCACATCGTCAGGGAACACGACTACTTGCCAGACCAAAGGAGAGGGCTTCCTTAGTGCTTTACTGGTTGCAAAACACTACTTTTATTGCTGTGTTGGTAAAATAAATCCTTCATCCAACAGCACAGAGGCTGCTCTAATAGACCCGTGCATCTGAGTGTGAAGTAAAGGATCACACACAGTCCTCAGCAAACCCTGGAAAAATAGGAGCCCAATTGGGACACTTCTGTGGAACTGGTTCATTACACATCCCTGTAGGAGGTTAGCCTGGAAAGGGGAGAAACCAACCTCTCTGTCCCCACTCCCCTCTCCACTCTGCCTTTCCTCCTCCCTACCATTCCTGCCTTCCTTAATTATTTTTTACTTCTTTCTCTACGTGTCATTTTAATAAATGCTGTAAAAATACTTGTGCTGGAAATCTTGCAGCTAATATGTGGCAAACAGAGCATTCTGAAACTGGCTTGGTATGATAGCTGAGCATATTATACCGCTGTTGTCACCCGAAATTTCCTTGGGTCCTTAGAAAAACACTGGAAAATGTCAAAAAATAGAAGCTGTTTAGGTATTTCTAGTCAGTGGCTCAGTTGGTCTGTACAGGGGAGAACCACTGAGACACAAGATTCTTTCTGCACATTCCATGCTTTTTTTTAAGGCAAAGCCTGATACGATTTTCCCACTTTAATATTCCATTCTTACTAAGATATTTAATACTGAAGAAAACTACTTCTGATAGTTTCTTACGGAGGCAGATAGTGAGAAGATTGGGGGGAAGAGACTTATATGAAAAGAGGGGAGATATAGATTGGATGAGAGGAGGAAATTCTTCCCTGTGAGGGTGGTGAGGCCCTGGCACAGGATGTGCAGAGAAGCTGTGGCTGCCCCATCGTGGGAAGTGTCCAAGGCCAGGTTGGATGGGGACTGGAGCAACCTGGGTTAGTGGAAGGTGTCTGTGTCCATGGCAGGGAGTGGATGGTCTTTAATGTCCCTTCCAGCCCTAAGCCATTCCAGGATTCTATTATATTATCCATGGGACATATTATCCAGGGAGAAATTGATACCTCATAGCCACGGAAGTGTTCATGACTGGAGTAGCCATGCACGAGAGACATTATCAGTGGTGACAACAGTTCTATACTCCAACAAGAGCACCAGGGCTGTCCTAAACCATGACTCCCTAGTAATCATCTCTGTATAATCTGTGGATGCACAGATGACAGCAAAATAAAAGCAGGGCTCTGAGATCCCATGACCTCTATGGGTATCAGGTGTAGCCTTCCACCACAAAGATTTTCACCACGTAAATATTCGTGCCAACCTGAGAAGCTACCAAGACCCAAACGACCAAAACAGAGGCATTTCTATCTTTCTTTACAGTATGTTCCAATATATCTTTTAATTTCAGTGTCTTAAATTTCCCCGTGTGTCAAACTCAGCTTTGCTTTTTCATGTTGATTATTGTTTGCTCAGATTGCTCAGCCTCTTCTATATGGGAGCCATCTGCTGTTTATAAAGCTCTCTTACAGTCAAGTTTCCTGTAAAATACAACATCTTTATTGGTATTTTTTCTCTTTTTCAGAGGCCACCTCTGACTCTGATCCTTTAGTTTTGTTTTGAAGTTTATTTCTCATTAAAAAAAAAAGTCATCCAATTTTCCTTGGAGAGTTAGAATCACTTTTGCTGAAGGGAATATAAAAATTTCCATAACCACAATTGTTTTCATCAGTCTGTAAAACAGGAATATCCTGGTGGCTATTTTAACTAGACACAGTGATTTAGTCATTTTGAACAAACACTGTGAATATTGCAGTTAGTTAGAAAAATGTTATATTTCTCTAAGGGTAGATACCAAGTAAAAGCAAAGGAAATTAATCAGAATCTAAACTTGATAAATTAAAATAATTTCTTTAATCATATTCTATGAGTCTATGATTCCATGAAAATATTTTCTTTAAGAACGGAATAAAAAATGTAATGTGAGGTAAAAAATTTTGTCTTAGGTTTTAAAAATGTTATAGAGTCTCTGAAGAAAAATTTTGGCACCCATTTCTTTACTCAAATGAAACCTTTTCCTGTGAAAAATTCTGTTGAAACCAGTCCTAGTGGTAGCAACATTAGGGAATACCTCCCAGGCAGCTCCTGAAAGAACAAGGAATAAAGCTTTTTTCCTTTTTAACGCTAAGGTACTTGCTCTTTCTCCATAAATCATCAAATAATTTAATAATAAGTATTTTTTTAAGTGTTTTCAAAAGTACAGGCAGCTGGAGGCAAAGTTGAATCCTTAAGGAAATTCTATAAATGCATATATCAATACATAAAAATAACTATAACAGAGCTAACTGCAGTAATATTTAACTAGTTTGCATGGACTTTTCAGCTATAAACATGACCTTTGCCTTATCATGTTTAAATCTGTCATGGATGTCAGATATTGCCTTCTTAAGTGGACTCAACTGTATTACAGGCTTCTGTGGTAATGCTGGGCTGGAGTGTATCTCCATTTTATGTTCTTAAATATTCATAAGAAGCTTTGCAACATTAATATCTTAGAAGGCTTACAAGAACACTTAAATAATGTGTCTTACCTCCCTTCGCCCCTCCCAAAAATGTCCCAGTCTTTTCCAATTTATGTAATGCATTGAGCCATTTTAATAATTGTTTGGGGATTTATTCCGTGGTTCTGGAGTTCGCTCATAGCCAGTGTAATTATTATCTCCACTGGTCTTATCGTGTGCTAATCCTGCTCGTTTTACCAGCAGAAGAGACAAGATTTGAGAGCATAAGCATGAAGCAAGGGTTTTGCCCTGGAATTACACCCTATGGGTTCCCCACTGCCTCATCTCTACATAAGAAATAAAAATGAGAATAAAAATAAAGTTGGAATAAAAATTAAACCTTACTCCAGCAGAAATATTTCTAATGTGAGGTGGGTGAAGGAAAGTAGGCATTCTGTGATTGTAACCAAAATTATAGATGGTGGAAGTTTAGCCATATTCACATAAAATCATCATTTTTTTTAGGCCTTATTTAATCTAGCTGCTTTAAATGATTTTTATCAGGTCATTATGGGGAATATGTGTATGTACATATGTGTGCACAGATCATATGATGCATGTTGAAGCCATAACAAATCCTGCACAGGACAACGTCTGCATAAATTAAAGTTTACTTTGAGATTTGGCATCTAAACCAACTTTTCCCCAAAGATTTAACTGAATTCCCAGCTATGGAGTTAGAATAACCCCTAGAAGTTTTCTGTGCATGCTTCTAGGAAAATACCAATTTTATGGGAGAAATATTTAAGCTACTCTTTTTTAGTGGATTCTGCCTTGTTTTCCTGACAATCTTGGATGTCTTTTGCACAACAAAACCCTGTTCCTACAAATTCTGCATTTCACACATGTACATTTCCTGTACTACTCTAGCCAAACCTCTCTCTGAACTTTCAAAATTAAGCACATGAGGGCTGTTCACCAAACACATCACGGCCTGAGTTTGCCATGATGAGCTTATAGGATGTTAAGACCCACTTTCTACTCCTGCTGGCTGATGTTACCAATCTGCTTCCCGCCAAGGGGCAATATTTCAATGAAAAGCAATACAGAAAGTATTTTCATCACAATTTTATCATCGTGCTGCTGTTCCAGGGAGCCCTCTCTCCCATTCACCAGCTACAAGCAGCGAGCTGATGTGCAGGAATGTGCTTCATTCCCTTATCTCCGCTTTTCGGTGGTGTTTACATAAATGTAACTCAAGGCTACCATTTGCAATTCAGCTTCTCACTGTGTTTATCCAGGCCAGCATGAAAATGCATGCAGAGCCCCATGCCTGCCATGAGATGGTGTAGATACGTGGGGATTCGGAGGATGGATTGAGGAGTTGGCCTGGAAGTAGGGAAAGCTGGGCTGGGTAAGGCTTGGCAATGAGTTATGGGGTCAATGGGCAAAGTTGAATCTTTATGGCAATGAGTTGGTCATTCAGCTGTGGGCAGCAGGGGAGGGGGGATTCTGCCCCTCTGCCCCTGTGCTCAGGTGAGACCCCACCTGCAGAGCTGCCCCAGCCCTGGGCTCCAGCAGCACAAGGACGTGGAGCTGCTGCAGCCAGTCCAGAGGAGGCCACGGAGATGCTCCCAGGGCTGGAGCCCCTCTGCTCTGGAGCCAGCCTGGCACAGCTGGGGCTGTTCACCTGCACAAGAGAAGGCTCCAGGGAGACTTTATTGTGATCTTTTAGTACTTAAACATTGCTTACAAGAATGACAGGGACAAACTTCTTAGCACAGCCTGTTGCAATAGGACAAGGGATGATGATTCTAAACTGAAGGAGGGTTGATTTAGATGAGATACAAGGAAGAAGTTTTTCACAATGAGGGTGGTGAGGCCCTGGCACAGGGTGCCCAGAGCAACTGTGGCTGCCCCTGGATCCCTGGCAGTGTCCAAGGCCAGGCTGGATGGGGCTTGGAGCAGCCTGGGACAGTGGAAGGTGTCCCTGCCCTTGGCAGGGGGTGGAATGAGAAAAGCTTTTACAGGCTCTTCCAACCCAAACTGTTCCACGATTCCCTGCTTTTGGTGGTTTCTGTGGATTGGGATGCACACTTTGGCCAGCTCTACTCAATGTGGTTCATGTTGAGACTGCAAAATGTTCACCAGAGGTGAGGTAGAAACAGAGGATGCTGCAGAGCCCAAAACATCACTTCGCTTGCACTTCACAGCAGGGCAAGCTCAGTGTCAAGCTGGATCACACACCCCGCATCCCAGGGCACACTTTGGAAACTATGTGGGTGCCCTGTGGAACGAGCAGAACTCGTCTGCCTTCAGGTCCCCACGGACACTAAATGCACTTTAAGCAGGAGATTTTCAGGAGGTGTCAGTCAGAAGGCACCACAACAGATATAATTTACCCTGGCAAAGCAGAAGCCCTCGAGAACATGAGAAGATAAACCCCAGCCTCACCTGCACTGCATTTCTTATTGCTAGTCAGCAGGGAAGGATTCAAGTGTTGGTGGGTCATGCCAGACTCCCTTTTTGGGGTGAGCAGCACTGTCCATGTCCCTTGGTGGACAGAGGTGTGTCCCCGTTCCTAGGACAGACTGTGACATGCTGCATGCTTCCCTTTCATTTATTCCCATAAATAACAGGAATGCCAGAGGCAGAAAAGAGGGCACAAATCCCTATTTCTCCAGCACAGCTGGAGCGGCTGATTGAAAAACTCATACAACCCACCTCCCCTATTCAAACTTTGGGGTGTTAAATCCAAATCTAAATAATCCTGCATGTTTCTTCCTTGACTAAGCACCTGAGCACTAATTACATGCCTGGTTAATTCGGTAATGTACATACATTTCTGGGCTCCCTCTGCTTGTATTGCTCTCTCTCCGCTTCAGGAGATTAATGAGGTGAGGAAACAGAAGATTGTTACAAACCTGCAGCTCGCTGTACCTCCTAAGAAGATGATGGGAAATGTACCAAACATCATGTTATTTTGCTAACACTGCTGTGTACAGTACATAATTATAATTTAGCTGTTGTATTCCTTGCCTATTAGAATAGATAAGCAATGATCCAGGACTACAATGAATGGCACAGCTTCACGGGACTGGTTTCTTGCTGTTGTGCTGCAATAAGTTGAAGCAAATTTTTGTCTAAGATTTTTGGCAGGATCATTCATAGGTAGATTGGTTCTGAAAACACATATTCTTCTAGGTTCACCGTCTTCAGTTTCTTTGCTTTCTCTTTGCCTTTGGGATTATTGTCACCTTTACATTTTTTGCTTTTGTCAGTAAAGAGGTTTGGGCTGATGCTTCTTTTATCCATTTGCTTGAGGATCTGTGGGAATTCTGGGTGTACAAGGTCATACTTATAGGACAGTTTTCATTGGAAGAGACCTGCAAATCCATCTAGTCTAACCCCCATGCTGAATTGGACCCTATTGTGTGTGTATGTGAGTTTACCCGTGCTTAGTTATTCAGTATATGCTTATGTGCTGTGCTGAACTGGAGCAGCCATCTGCAGTGACAGCCTGTATGTTCTCACCACTAAGAGACATGAAAACTGGGTTGAGGTCACAGAATCACAGAAAGATTTGAATTGGAAGGGGCCTTTGCAGGTCGTTTAGTCCAAAAACTACTAGACCAGGTTGCTCCAAGCCTCACCTGGCCTGATCTTGAATATTTCCAGAGATGAGGATCCACCACCTCTCTTGGAAACCTATGGCAGTGTCTCACCCCCTCAGCATAAATGCTTTGGGGTGTTACTTGAGGGTCCTGTATCCCAGCCAAGCTGACTCATTCTGATATGCTTGAGAGCATACAATGATGCTCAAGGCTCATTCTAGATACTTTTCTTTCTCTGTTTTACCTGCTTTCGTTTTCTTCTGTTTTTTTTTTAAGAAGGCTCCTACGAGCACAGCACTGATGCTGTGCAATTACCCAGTTTTCTCATTCATCAAAGTTTTATGCCTCTTAGTTTAGTGCTTACACACTCATTATATTAAAGAAGAAAATAAGTCTAATGAGCCCAATTAATAATCCAAGTAAGACCATTAACACCGCAACAGCCGAGCAGACACAGCAGTGTGGAAGTGAATGCTGTTTAAAGAAGCTCAAGGCAGCGATGTGGGCTGATCACAAAGACAGAAAAAGTCATGTGCCCAGCTGATAGAATCTGCATAAACATTTACAGTGGGACCCAGCTGTTGAAATGCAGGCACTGGCTGCCATTCAAGATGCTCACGGGTGTTCAAGGCACCTTCACGGTTAAAAAGGTTTCTTTTGTCCTCTTGACAACCTTTCTTATGTCCTCTTGACAACACTGGAGGTTCTTCCTTTGCTTCTGTCTAATGGATGCTCAGAGGAATCTTGCCTCATCATCCTTCAAGATTACCTCACATTTCAGGCACCTGCTCAGAAACTGCTGAATTTCTTATGCATCCAAACCAGAGGTGGAAATGGGATAATAAGATTACATAAATGTCACACCTGGATTTAAAACCAGCGCATCCCAACCCCAAATCTAGATGGATTTTATACTCCTTTTGAGTTCTGAAGCAAAGCAAAAAGTAGAGATACAAAAATTCTGGTCATGTGGTTCAGAAGATACGGACTGAAGATTATGGAATCACTGAATCACTGAGGTTGGAAAAGCCCTCCAAGGTCATTAAATCCAAGCTGTGCCCGATGCCCACCTTGCCACCCAGCCCAGAGCCCTGAGTGCCACATCCAGTCTTCCTTGGACACCTCCAGGGATGGGCACTCCAAACCTCCCTGGGCAGCCCCTTCCAAGGCCTGACCAACCTTTCCATGAAGAAATTCCTCCTGATGTCCAACCTAAACCTCCCCTGGTGCAGCTTCAGGCTGTCTCCTCTTGTCCTGTCACTGGTTGCCTGGGAGAAGAAGGCAACTACCTCCTTTCAGGGAGTTGTACGGAGTAATAAGATCACTTCTGAGTCTTCTCTTCTCCAGGTTAAACGAATTTGAAAGTTTAAGATCCAGGCCAAAAGCTGATGGTTCTTCAGAAAACCAGAAATTTTCACTAAATAACAACTAAATATCCTCAAAGGGCCGTAACCTAAAACACAAGGAGTTTCACCTCAACATGAGAAAGAACTTTTTTATGTTGAGGGTGGCAAAACCTCTGAACAGCTGCCCAGGGTGGGCATGGATTCTCCCTGTCTGGGGACATTCCAAACCCACCTGGATGCATTCCTGTGTGACCTGCTCTGGGTGACCCTGCCTTGGCAGGATGTTTGGACTGGATGATTTCTAGACGTCCCTTCCAAACCTAACAACTCTGTGATTTTGTGAAGATACATACCAGGCCTTTCAAAAGTCATTGACCCTTTCTCCTCTTACTAAAAGTTCAAATGGCCTCTTTCTTCCACATCCCAATGAAAATATGCTTACCCATACACATACACATAAAAAATGTGTATGTTTACACGGATATGGACACAAATTCATCTCTCTCTCTACGCACAGGTTTCTTTTTCCTTCTTCCCTGGCTGAGATTTGGAGAAGCCGCTCCTCTGCTGTACAGCAGTGCACCAGGAGCAGCCCTGTGGCAGCCCTGCAGTATTTCCCTGGTGTAACCCAAGCCCTCGGTGGGAGCAGAGAGGGCTATCAGCTCTCTTTGATTAACAGGGCGGGTATGCCTGGCGTTCACTTACCAGAACAGGGAAGATAACTTTGTAGACCACATTAATGGGGATCTACCTCCCTTGCTCATTGATGACATTGAGCCTAACCATGTGGGGTTTTAGGAGCAGAGTAATTCCATCGTCTGCCTTTGATTACATCATAAATTGACACCTTGCCAAGTTATAAAAACATGGTTTTAGTCTGTGGGGGCCAGGGCACTTCAGATGATGCCCTCTCTCATTTGCTGGGTCTTGTGCCACAGCAGAGCTATAGATCACATCTGTAATCCTGTGGAGTTCATTATCTCCTAATGCTATTTGCTTTTTTAGATCATTAGAATGAAACTTGACCTGACCTGTGAACTATGAAATTGATTGTTGCCTTTAAATGGTCAACAGCCCATTTTCTAATCGA
>VWZT01005335.1:0-10460 GCA_013397055.1 Pachycephala philippinensis | reverse complement strand
ACTACAGAGAATACAAATGGCTACACGTTTCACAAACACTTTCCAGGATATAAATTTGTAGTCAGGGAAGAATTTACTGATACATCATTGTTTTGTTTTCAAGTCAAAGAAATATATTCTTACATTTCATGCGTAAAATTGTATGCACTGCTCTACTGCAAACACATCAATTAATAATAGAGGGCCAGATTTTGTGGTTCTTTGAGCTTTTTCAGGTTAAATTCTCATAGGCAATCAAGAACTGCTTAAAAACGTTGAAATATATTTATCTTTATGAGTTGTTTGATTTCATTTTGTTGGTTGAGCACCACCTACGAGTTCACAGTGCCTCATGGAACATTCTAAGCAGAAATGGTGGGAAGTCTGAACCATAAAGCATCAAAGCCTAGTGTGGCAAGGACATTCTTTAATCTTTCATTTTGAGAATACCTCCTGTAAGCGGTGTCAGTTGCCTGTCAAATCTCACAGGAGCACCAAAGATGCTGTCTCAGCTTGGTGCTGTTCAACCATTTCTTTCATGCCTTGGAAATGCCACACAAGCACCTCGTGTCTCTGAGTGACATGACACTTTTGGGAACGGACAAAGAGACAGTCAAGGATTTAAAAAGGAAATTGGGAATTGTAACCCCTGGGGAGTCAGCTCCGATGTCTGCCAAAGCCTGACTGTGGTAGGAGGTTTGCCCCAACCAGGAGTCCAGGGATTGGGTCCCATGTACTTACTTTTCATTATTCTTAAAATCAATAAGTAGATACTGACTACTCTTAAAGTGAATATCAAGATTAATTGACCCAAGTGGTAAGTATTGATCCAGGAATGGCCAATCGATTGTCAAGAGATGATAAATCTTGAATTTTATAGGAACACGAAGCCACAGGCAGGAGCAACCCCAGGTTCACAGCGGTGGATGAACACACAGGGAGATCCTGGGCTGGGATGCACTGCCAGAACCAAGCTTTGCAAAGTGAAAGTGCTCAAATCCTCCCTTTCTTTCCCCAGAGGAAACTTGGGGAAACTTTGTCACATATGCCAGGTAAACATCAGAGTCTCTTTATTGCGGAGTGCAGCAGAAGAGTTGTCTGAGTTGAGTCTTCCTCTGGTGTGGACTGACATTGAAAAAAATATTGGGAGATCTGTTGGGATAGAAACCTCCAGAAACGCACCTGATTTCTTTGGGCACTGGAGCTTTTTTAAACAGCACTCTAAAGAGATCTAAGTGGAAAAACGACTGTTCACCTGGGATTGAACACCAGCTTCCTTGGGGTAGAAGTCAGACAATATGGATGAACTTTAAATAAAATTATACATGTAACATTGCTAGGTAATGTGGTTTATCAATAACGTTTCATACCATGGTATTACTGATTTCTGGGAGTTGCAAAAACCCGGTATTTATTGGTGCTTTGTCCATTTATTTTTGGCCAAGCACTGCTCAGAAGATCTGGAGTTTATGGTATTTTTGTCATGAACTTCAGAATGAATTTTTTTAAAACCAAAGCTAGTAGCAAATGGTTATAATTACATTACACCAGAAGAGGTTTTTAAATCAAAAGGGAGTTATTCAGTGCTGTAAAACCACAGTCCAGGACAGTGAATGTCTATCCAGACTCCCTTCTCCAGCAAGGTTACAACACAAAGAGCAGAAAGACACAGGGACAGGCTGTGACCTTCAAGATAATCTCTCCCCTGCCTGCCCTGATCAACACAAAACCTAAAAGTCCCCAACACCTGGGGCTTCAGGCACTGCTTTTGGGAGATCTCCTAACTGTCTGGAGCAAATGCCCTTAAAAGGTTTCCTCCTTTTCTCCCCCAGCAGCATTTCTGTGCCTCTTTAGCCACGTTCCCTTTCCCATTACAGCGGTGCTACCCCTCGCGCGCATCCGCATCCGTAACGCTTCTTCAAAGATGGAACCACCTGGGAGCTGCCAAACAGCATCTACACCTCTGGGATGTGAAATATTTGTATTTTAATTGCATTCTTTGTTCTTATTTCTAATAAAGGATGATATTATGAGGCCTGAGGGCCATATTCCTCTTTCTAGGGATTGTTACTGTGCGATGATAAGGAAAATGCTACGTGATGTGGAATATGCATTCAACAAAAATGTCCTTCAGTGTGAGGAAATATTCTGTCTGCCTTCATAACCTCAGATGGAGGGGAATACAGCTGAGAGCTCTTCCCTTAAGCACTGCTTCTTACCCTGCATTTACTCTTCAGTCTTATTTTCTATAGACTGCCATGAATGACACTTGGAGGCAAGAAAGAGAAAGGGAATTTTCAAAAAAAAAGTGTGCAGGAGGCATGGGTACAAAACCAATTATTTATTAATAGGTTTTGTCCACACACCTCCTGTGCATCATTTGGAACATTTACCCTGTAGGCAGTAAGGAGCAATCAGGTGAGAAATTTGGGTTTGCATCTTGCCAGACGGGCTTAACAACTTTGTGCTGAACTTCAGCTCCCCATCTCCGTCCTTGCAACACAGGAGTATGTTTAATCTAGACAAAAATGCCTAGCAGAAGATTTTTTTTTTCTCAAAGTGTTGATTTTATACTCCTAAAAATGTATACAGACATATTTATATCACCAATTAATTAATATATATGTGTAGGAGGATATATATGCTGTGTATGAAGTGCTCTTGGGTTTGCACTGGAAAAGGACATTTAGCCAGTAAGAATTTGAGAGCAGTAAGAATTCCATTTTCTTTAAAAATTGAAAGGCTAATTGAAAAATAACAGCTAGGCAAGGAAAAGTGACACTTTTAATAGGTCCCTAAGCATCATTTGCACCCATAATGATCCAAATATCTGTCATTAATGCACAGGTCTGCTAGTGCCAGTTGAATCACAAGTGTTGGAGGACTTTGTTTTGGCATGAGCTATAATCCTCAGGATGGCACTAAAGAAGATGTTTCTTAACACTTCTTGCATTAAAAAGCATGAGGCAGCAGTGCCTCATTTTGTGCAAAAAATTATTGCATTTCATGCACTTTAAGGGACTTGTCAGGAATCAGACAATGAGTCAGGACTCAGCAAAATGTTCACTCCTTGTGCTCCTTTTTTCAGTGCTATTCTGATCTCTTTGGTATGCTGTCCGGAGTCAGAAAACACCTGAGGGTGCTGAAATTTCTTAGACTCACTCTATAAAATACAGTAAAAACTGTACCAGGAAATCCTCCGATGATGTTTAAGCTTGAACTCAAACACTGCTCAGCGTGGCTTTGATTCCTGTGGGCTGCTGGACTGAAGTTGTTTGACAGCTCCAGGGGGAACTGCTGTAAATAAACAGAGAGAGAACTCAGGAACAAACTTATGTGTGCAGTGTTGAGAATATCATAGATCAGAGGTGACCAGGAAAATCAGAGTTTTAATCACCTGCCAAGGAAAGGAGCAAATGAAACAAAGCTGGGTGTGAATTCCCCCTAATGGGCCAGTTCCCATTCCTTCTATACAGTTTCACAATTTAGTGACGAGTTAATCACAATGTTTGAGCTTCAGTCAGTAACATGTGCTCCTCAAAATAAAACGGGGCTTTGCTTTCTGGTTGTCCATTGGATTACAACTAATCTTTCAAGCACAGAAGCCACAGGCAGGCACAAAATCTTCTGACAGCAGCAGGACAACGAAGACGACGAACTGTAGGATTGTACCAAAGTTCTGATTTCTCATCATTTAAAAGAGGGAGAGAAGCTGGGACTCTGAGACCAGTGCTCACCTCTCATCCTTTCCCAAACCTGCACATGTAAATAGTAGACATGAAGGGTTCTTCACATATAACCTGGGTTATGTGTAAAAGATCTACTCAAAACAGATAAATGAAGAATCACAGACTCACAGAATGCCTTGAGTTGAAAGGGACTCACGAGGCTCATCGAAGCCCAGCTCCTGGCCCTGCACAGGACAGCCTCAAGAACAATGCCTGAGAACTAATTTAATTATTTAGAAGACTAGAAAATTAACCAGAAGAGTTAATTTAACAGCACCAGCTACCTGACTTACCTGGCCAGCCTCCACTCCGTTGCCCTCAGGTAAACATAGGCGTTGGGCATTAAAAGCTGGCAGCAGGCACCGTGAGGAAGACAATTAGCAGCAGCAAGGAAGCATTGCAGCCTGCCAGACTTTTACCGAGGCAGGCCATAAAATGCTTTTGTTCACATTTTCCAAGATTCATTGGCAGACTTGTAATTGATGACAGAGTTGAGAGAGAAAGCGTCTCTCTCGAGCGCTGTGCAAGGCTCCCCATGCCATTGATAATGACCTACTTGCATTTACAAGAAATAAGTTCCAGCATCCTTTTATTGATATAAAACTGCCCACCATTGAGGAAGTACAAACAGCTCTGCAGAAGCTAAAGATAAATAAAGCTGTTAAAACCTATTCCATTTCTCCTGAGCTGCTAAAGTCTGTGGCCTCTTAATTGCTACAAAGCTATAGACGCTGTCCAAACTCATTTGAAAGAATAATCATATACTCAATAACCAGCACATTGGAATAGCAATAATAAAATACCACAGAAAAGGAAAGATGACTAAGCAAAAAGGCATTGCTTAGTGTAATTCTATTTTTAATACTTGGCAACTTTTGCCTGGGTCATGCTCTGAGGATCTGCTATCAGAGTGATTCCCATGATAAAATTGCCTCAAAGACAGTCAATAATTTTGAACGTGGATCCACAGCTGGCTACTTTTTTAGGGTGAAATCCTGGGGAGTTTGTTTAGTCCCTGTGATTCCATTAGATTTGACTGAAGACAGACTTGGTAAATTATGGGTTTTTTATACTTTATAGTAAAGGTTGTACTTGATGGTCTAATGGTTGGACTCGATGATCTTGCAGGTCTCTCCCAAATTTATGATTTTTAGTCTCGTTTGTTCTTCTTTAGCTCTTTCATCCTTTCAAGACAGTGGGACAACTCCTCTACAAGGACATGCTTGTGAGGGCAGGCCACAGATGTCCTCTCTGTGAACCACCACCAAAAGGACAGGATAAATATCTGATCCAGGGCCACCCTTCCAGTGAACTGGGCACCTTCCAGTTTTGGGGCCCCTGAAACCAGTAGCAGGTTGCCCCAGACACTTGAGATCTCCTGCTAATTGACTGGCTAATTTGGTCTTGCTCCTGCAGCCTGACCATGTTTCCTAAAAGGGCCCCTTGGAAATGCCTGACAGCTCCATAGATTCAGACCCTGGTGGCAGAGCCTTCCAAATTAACCGATGCACCAAAATTCACACCAGCCTTTCAAAATCCGCTGTACCTACGGGCCAGTCAGCTCTGGAGACCACTGACACCAGTGGGGCTCAGCTGAAGTGTAGGCTGATAAGCACCACGGCAGCACTGGAATTCTGCAGTGATGGTGGAGAAGAGATCATTTAAAGTCGCTGCATTCTGTTGCATCTCTCAACCTGTTCCAAGGAAAACGATCTCAAATTTGCAGATCTCCCCATAAGTCACCATAAAAGCATGTCATTTTTCCTCTGATCTTTAATTCCTCGAGTAGCTACTTCCTTAATTGTAGTTTACAGATAATTCCAGGTAGAATAGGTGTCATTAAAACCTCATTTGTCACTCCGTAGTGACTGCAGTAACGCGGTGTCTCCTACTGTAACTAGGAGAAGGCTCCACAATAATTGCACATCCCCAGGCAGTGAACACCGAGAGTTTAATGGTGCCAACTGTAACTGCAGCAGAAGGAGAAAAGCCCAATGTGCACAGCACAGAGCCTGCTAACACAGCAAAACCTCCTCTGGCAGACAGCACCGAAGGGCAACAACCCCAGTCCCGGAGTCTGGACTGCAAATTCAGCCACAGGATTCAAACCTGGAGCCTCTGTGGTAGGAAAAACCTCGTCTGGTGGGACATGCACCTTCTGTCAGCAGGGCTTGTTAGAGCCACAGGGCTCAGCTTAGCTGAGGCAGGGTCTGGGCTCTCTTTTCCCAAAGGAGAAAGGGGGCTGCCAAGGGAGCTGCAGCCACCCGCAAGTCGGGGGAAATGTCATTAAAAGGTTATCATTTGCAATCGAGAGCGTGCCACTTAAAATGTAACTGCCAGGATGGTAAATGCATTAAATCACATTAACTCCACTGGAGTGAAGGGAGTGTTAGAAGGAGAGCAGATAGTTTGTGTGGTTTATATCATCTGCGAGAGAAAGCAGTGGAGCAGAGAAAACTTCCACACTGCCATTTATTAAAATTACACTCAGCGCTTTCCTCCCTTTCGTTAGAAACATTAACAGATCATTGGTCCTGTTCTCATCTCACTAGTGGGGAAACAACAGCGCAGAGATTAAGTGGCAATTTTAAGGTGAAGTAAATAGCTACAGCAAGCCCATGGGAGCCAGAGACAGACCTGGCTGAAAGTAGAAATTAAGTTACTTTGCATGTTCACAACAACCGCTAGTGGCTCTGCAGGCTGAGGCAGAGTGGCTGGAAACTGCCCTGCAGTTTGTATTGGATATTGGTAGAATTCCTTCATGGAAGTGGCTGTCCAGCCTGGCACAGCTGCCCAGGGCAATGTTGGAGTCCCCATCCCTGAAGAAATTTAAAAGCTGTGTGGATGTGGCACTTGGGGGCATGGGCTGATGGTGGCCTTGGCAGTACTGGGGGAATGCTTGGACTTGGCAGTCCTGGAAGTCTTCTCCAACTTAAATGATTCTGTTTTTCTATGATGTTGACCTGACGGAAAGATGAAGGGGTTACACGGCACCATAGCTGGGCTCTGTAGTTTGGGGAAGTGCATGCCCTAGTTTGTAATGCCATGGACTGCACATTCTCACCTAAAATAAACCCAAAAGCCAGGTGCTAAACATGTATCTTGTTGTGCCTTGCACAGAGCATAATAAATACAACTGAAGTCATTCACTACAGAGCTTTGGAAGCACTGGCTGTGTGAGACTCAAACAGCAAAGCAAGTTTGTCTTTCAACAGAATATAAAATTTTCCCTTACTTTTAATTTTAAAACCAAAAAAAAAAAAAAAAAAATCAGGGGTATGAGAAAGAAATTTTCCACATGCTTGTGTGGGCTCTGGAGATGTGAAGATAACTTGACATTGAGGTGAACAGAGGGAGTACTTTTCTTAACTTCTTCCCATGCGTTCATGCTTGTTGTCCTCACATGGGTTTCTATTGAGGAGTCAAGTAGAATAAAGCAAAGGTGTCAGAGTCCTAAATCAATAGCTGTGCACACAGGAGGAAGAATTAGTACAATTAACATGTAACCGCTGGGTAAATTTGAAATAGCTATATCCAGATCTCTGGCTTTCATCCTTTTTCCATCCAAACTCTCACAGCCTTTTGGCATCTTGCTGTACCAGTCTGGTACTCGGATCTACCTACTGGAGGCACAGATTAGCAAAACGCTTCCTCTGCTCCTATCTGCTGCTGTCTCTGTCAGGAACAGCCTCGGGGAGGCAGGACAGATGGATGTCACCGCCGCCCCTCTCCGGGGCTGGCTGGGGACGGCGGTAGGACTTGTGCCGGGGGGGTCCGTGGCTCCTGCAGGGCACCCTGTGCTGTGCCCCCCTGGCACAGGAGAGCTGCCCTGGCTCCACAGCATCTGCGACTCCCCGCCCCTGGAGAGAGGCGGGAGGGCAGGAGCAGCCCCTCCATTCCAACCAGGGAGAAAAGTGGCAATTTGCATTTAGCCANTAGAAAGAAAGAAAAAAAAAAAAAAAAAAAAAAAAAAGGCATTTTTGAGTCAGTGCCACGTCCAAGGGAAAAGCACGGTGGAAACAGCAATGAAATTTGAAATTTACAGGTGGAAAAAGTGTTTAAGGTTTATTTGCCAAAAAAATGGTTATTTTGATATGTACTCGCGCACAGCACTTTGTGCAGTGGTCTCCAAATGGCACTTTTAGATGCAACTACAGTATGCATAATAAATAAAAAATAACAAAAGAGTCCTGGAAAGCAAGGAACTTGTGCCCTTGCCAGGAATGGCATTGCTAGAATGTTGTTTTTAATCCCATTCTGTTTTTTATGGGTTTGAAAAAGTACCTCATTGCATCACAGGAGACCACTAAACCTCATCAACTTATTCAAAATTCCTTTATGTGCCACATAAGGGAAAGAAAGCAAGATAAAAAGTAGCTGGTACGAGCTCCCTGATGATAGAGAGGCACACACCTGCCTCGCATTCCCCCATTGCCAATATCCATGCTTGCTCTGGAAGCACAATGCAGACAAATACAATGCTTCAGGTATTGATTAAACAGACATTAAGAACATGCCCAAAACAAAGTGCAACCAGGCAACTGCTTCAGTGTGGGAACTGTAAATATAAAACCACTGGGAAAACCTTTTGTCCCTTTGGAAAGAGCCAGAGGCAGCATCCCAACAGACCTCCCGAAGAAAGAGACCTCAGCCATCAGGTTGGTTTTTGCAATCTTTTCCAAGGGCCAGAAAGACCTGGGAGACAAGGCAGCTGTATCCTTCATACCTCAGGTTGTGTTAACTGCAGAAACTTGGTTTCTGTCTAGATCACACTTCTGGAAAGGCCTCGGTGTTGGGCTGGTGATGCTGGTGCTGGCTTCAAGCACAAAGCTGTATTTGTCCAGAGCAGAAGACTAAGAAGGGTGGCACAGTCACAGCTGACAGTGGCACACACCCAACGGGTTTTGAAAGAAATGTGCTGCTGCAGAAAATCAAGTTCACCAGGCAAGACACTGACCATACGTCTGGAAATGAAGAGAGCTCCTTGACCACGGGTGGCCACAGCCCCGCGGGCTGGGCAGGAGAAATGAGTCCTATCTGAGTGCAATTTTCCCAATTTCCCCGACCTGTTCTTAGCATCTGTACAAAGGTGAAACAGATTTCTTTTTTTTCTCCATATCCCAGCAACGGTTTAGACCTGAGACACCCAGAAATAGTCAGGTGTCCTCCAGGAAGAAGTTACCCTGGAAAAAGGAGATGTTTAATAAATGACCTCTAAAAGATACCTCCCAAATCAAACCATTTTATGGTTCTGTGAACACCTGGCAACTTAAAGGTTCCTCCTCTCTATGCAGATCTCATAATTTGCTGATACTTACCCTCAGAAAGGTGCCTGACAAGGATTTCCAGTCTCCCTTACCCAGTTCTGCATTTCAGTATGATTCCAGCGTAGCCCAAACCTTAGGCAGGACACACAGAGGATGGGATGGCTGCATTTTATACCTCTGTCATGCCAAGGACTTTATTGGAAAAGCACTGAAATCTCTTTCTCTCTTGCCCACACTAATAAAATAAACTCGGACCCAAGACTAGGTAAAAAATATTTATAGCAGAATTTTTTAGGGTCTGATTTTGAAAAGAGCAGCTAATAGGAACCTCACACACTGAGCTCTGCTACCATCTTTGTGGAGCAGTCTAGCCAGAGCCTCCCAAAATCTGGTCACTTAACCAGGTTCTTGAGGGGAAACTATTAAAGGCGTTTTAAAAAATGCAGCCCTATAAATAATTACTCTTGGAGGTGTGTGCTTGGTGACACCATTTCAGAAGACCTCAACAGTAAATTTCAAGGTAACAGGAAAAATTATGGGCCTTTAATTTTTGATCTAATCACACAGCTTTTATTTACATGATCTACTAGTTAATGCCACCATATTGAAGCTGACAGACTGTCCAAGTTGCTTTAGTCTCTAATTACTGAAATGAAGCAAGCACCTCTGTTGAATGATGTGTATTTTTTCCTGTCACCATAAAACAGACCCCCCTCCCTGTGATTTAATCAGGCCCATGTCCTTTCTGTAAATAACGTTTAATCATCTTAGCCAACCTCATTTTTATAATGGCCCCTTTCACTGGAGCTCAGAAAGATATTAATCCACAATCACACATACACACACACACTAAAGGATTGTTTCTCAAGATCTGAAGATATTCATGATCTTCTATTTACTACTAGGAATTATTTTCAAGATCAGATTAAATGAGTCACAGAGTATTTGGGGGATTTTTTTCCAAAGCCCATCCTTATGGTGGGTCTGATGGACTGGTACCTGCTGCCAATGCCCTGTGAGGGCAGATCAATGACTTTGTAACACCAAACCATGAATTAGTTTCTCACAGAGACATCAAGAGATGATCGGAGGGCTGGAGCACTTCTGCTATGAGGAAAGGCTGAAAGAATTGGGATTTTCCAGGCTGAAGAAAGGAAGCTTCAAGGTGACCTAATTGTGACCTTCCAGGACCTGAAGGAGCTGACAAGAAAAACAGAGGGGACTATTTACAAGGGCCTGGAAAGACAGAATAAGGGAAAATAGCTTCCAGCTGCCAGAGGGCAGGGTTAGGTGGGATATTGGGAAGGAATTGCTGTGTGTGAGGGNCAACCCAAACCGTTCTATGATTCTGTGATTCTTAGGGAGTTACCAAGGTGGGGAAAATCATTCGGAAATGTAGAAGTCTTAAAAACTCTTGAGTTACTCAGAAAAAATTTCAGTCACATGCTTCCTCCAAAGTAGCTGTGTTTTGGTATTGCATATCTTT
>VWZT01005332.1:273729-291793 GCA_013397055.1 Pachycephala philippinensis | reverse complement strand
ACTGAAATCCAGAAAGATTACATTAACAGGCTTCCCTTGATCGGCTTGGTGGGTTACCTTGTCATAAAAGGAAATCAGGTTTGATAAGGACTTCTCTCTCATGAAGCTGTGCTGGCTGTGACCAATGACTGCNGGCTGTGACCGATGACTGCTTTGTCTTACAGGTGTTTTTCAATACCTCCCAGAATAATCTTCATAACTTTGCCAGGCACTGAAGTGACACTGACAGGTTTAGTTCCCAGGGTCCTCCTTCTTGCCCTTCTTGAAAACATTTGCCAGCTTCCGGTTAGCTGGGACCTCTCTGGATTCCCAAGACAGCTCAAAAATCATAGAGAGAGGCTTTGTGATGACATCAGCAGCTCTTTGCGGATTCTTGGATGAATCCCATGAGGCCCCATGGATTTGTAGGCATCCAGCTGGAGCAGCAGATCCTGCAGAATTTCAGTGTCAGCTGGGAATTGATCGTTCTCTCAGTCATGGCCCTCCACCTCAGGGCACTGAGGCCCCTTTGGTCTGTCATCCATGTTGAAGACAGAGGCAAAGAATGCATTAAACAGCTCTGCCTTGTCCATGTCCCTGTTTGTGAGGTGACCATCCTCATCCTGGAATGGGATGATGTTATTTCTACACTGCCTCTTGCCATTATTATATTTGAAAAAAACTCTTTTTTACTGTCCCCTACAGTTCTGTCAGCTTCAACTCTAGTTGAGCTTTGGCCACACGAATTTTATCCCTACAGTGGCAAGCAACATATCTGTATTTTTCCCATGTCTCCTGATCTTACTGCCACTGGGCACACACCTTTTTTTTTGGCCTTATTTCCAAGCGAAGATTCCTGTTTGGCCAAGCTGGCCTCCTGCCTCACCAGCTTGACTTCCAGCATTTGGGAATTGCTGCTCCTGTGCACTTAGGAGGGAACGTTTAAACAGTGACCAACGCTGATGGACCCCAGCACCTGCAAAAATATATTATCAGGGAACCTTGCTTACTAATTCCCTGAACAGCCTGGAGTCTGGTCTCCTCATGTCCAGGGTTGAAGTTCTGCTGGCACTTTTCCTCCTGTCAACAGGTTTTAAACTCAATCACTTAGTGGTCGCTGTGGCCAAGACGGCCCCAATCCCCACTTCACTGACAAGATCCTCTCTGTTGACAAGCAGCAGATCAATGAGGGCATCTCTCTGAGTCAGCTCCCTTAGGACCTGTTCCATAAAGTTGTCATCCAAGATTTTTAGGAGTTTTCTGGCCTGGGTTGTACCAGTTAATTTCTGGCAAGTAGAAGTCCCCCACAAGCAGTTGACTTGGAAGCATCCCTTAGATGCTCAAAGAAAAAATTGTCAGTGTCATTGTCCTGCACAAGAGCAGATATTAGACTCCCATGATGACATCCGTGTTACTTGTTTGCCCCTTGATTTTATCCAGAGGCTCTCAACTGTGCCATTGCCAGCTGTGAGCTCCGTACATTCTAACCCTTCTATTCCATACAGTGCCACCCCTCTGCCTCTTCTGCCCTGCCTCTCCCTCCTGAAGAGCCTGTAAGCATCCAACAGGGCATTCCAGGTGCAAGACTCATCCCACCAGGTTTCACTCATACAATGATGTCAAACTCTGGTACTGGGCCAAAGCCTGGAGCTCCTCTTGTTTGTTCCTGGTACTTAGTGCATTAGTGTAGAAACATTTCGGGTGTGGTACTTTGTAGCCAACACCTTGTGAAGCAGATTGAGGGATCCATTAGTGCTCATTCCCTCAAGTTTTGGCACAGCATCCCATCCCTCAGCACTGGCGAGCCTGGTTATGTCCCTTTCCCTCTTCCAAGCTGGTTTAAATCTCTGCCAATGAGCCCGGTAGCTCCTGTGCTAGTGCTCCTTTTCCACTGTGAAATTGGTGCATCCAGTCAGGTGTCAGAGTGGACCAGCTCTTAGAACAGAAGAGTAGATCTTCCCATGGTCAACAACCCCCACATTTTTCCACTGACACCAACCTCGGAGCCATGCACTGGCCTGATGGATCTGCCTATTCCTATTTCATTCCCCACTTTCCATGGGCAGGCAGGTGTTCATCCATCCCTAGGAGAGCAGGGCTCCATCACATGTAATGGTGACATGGGAAGACAAAACTCCATGACTCTGAATTTCCCTGGAATGTCCTTCTTCCCCCAGCTCTGTGTGCTGAGCATGGCCCCACATGCTCTGGGATATCCCTTGGGTCACTTGGTCTCAGCTGTCCTGGCTGTGTCCCCTCCCAGCTCCTCGTGACCCCCAGCTCCTCACTGGTGGGGTGGGCTGAGAGATAGAAAAGGCCTTGGCTCTGTGTAAGCCCTGCTCAGCAGTAATGAAAACATTCCTGTGTTACAAACACTGCTTCCAGCATAAATCCAAACCACAGCCCCACACCAGCTACTGTGGGAAAAAAATGTAACTCTATCCCAGGAAAAACCAGCACAAATACCCTTGTCAGAATAGCTTATGAACAGGAGTTTGTGGTGATGATATTGAAAGGTTGTGTAGTGACATCAGCCCTTCTTTTGTGCACAGGTGAGGCATTTTATGGGTTGGGTGATGCCTAATGTAACTTTATACCTGGACTAGAGATCTAAGGTATTCTTTATAGTATCTCTAACAGTAGATGAGAGCCATACAGTGCTGGCAGGACCGGCCTGTTGATACTGTACCCTGTGCTGCTGTGGTTGGGACAGTGTCTGTAGATGTGTAGGCTACAAAGTCTGCAGCCTGAAAATAAAGTCTGGTGTGTCTGGTAATAATTGTGAACCTATGGGGAGTTCTGCTGAGATGCAGTTACTGCCATGAAGTCTTGCTGCTTGTGTGCTGTTTGTGAACTGCTGTTTGTGCATGATATGCAAAATTATTCAAGCTGATAAAAAAAATGCAAAAAATTTCCACTTTAAGACAGAGTTTAAGATGCTGGAATTGCGAAATCATTGAATAATCTGAGTGACAAATAAGCTAAGGGTTATGTAGAAAGGATAGCATTGAGAAACCACAAAAAGTTATGAGCCTTTACTGTGGCAGACAGACTGACCATTGTAATAGCAGATGGTACAAAGCCAAAACTTCCAGGAACCACAGAAAGTTGGAGCATACACAGCGAATGTGCCAGGTCTTGCAGAGCTGGTATTTTGATAGAGCAACACCAGAGAATTTCAGATTCACTAGTTTGTAACTAACAGTATAAAGCCCATAAAAATACTGTGGTTCCTCTGTCTACAATTATAGAAAACATTCAAATCAGGCTTTTGCCTGCTGAGCACTAAAAAAAGCACTTCGAAGTATCATGACCTCCAGCTTTATGTCCTTTTGTCTTTGCTGGCTGGCAGAAGAATGAGGCATAGTGTCCTAGAATAAATTATATGAGCACTATTTCTCTCCAGATCTTGGCTGTCAAAGCCCAAACTACCTTCACAAGCTCAAACAAGACTCACAAGAAGGGAGTTTAAAATGGAACTTTGTACATGGCTGGTTGGCTGTTATTCCTCAGTAGGATTATCCGGCTGTATTTGTAAACCTACAGACTCATCATAAATGGAAAATTCTTGTTTTTCTAGATACTAGGATGAAATTAATACTATTCTATTAATGGCATGTGCTGAACCATTAAATGAGAAATTAGACATGCCATTTCTTTGAAAGCTTCCTTAAGGCTCTTTACAGTCAAGTTCCAGTGATTTTGCAGATCCTCCAGAGCCCTGTGAAGCAAACGTTTGCTACTCACTCTTGGTTTGCATCCCACCAACCACTGATCTTGTTCTTCCCAAGGCTGATCTCATTTCTTTCTAATGGGTAGTGTGTAATAGGGCATTAGCTGAGTTTGTTCTAATGGACTGAAGGAGAAGAACCAGCAGAAGAGAGGCTTAGACTGTGACCATTCTGTTGGTCAAATATGAATGTTGACTCATAAAGTACTCACTTTGCCTTTTGTTAGACGAGGTTGTTCCAAGGGCAGTGAATTGCTCCCTACCTGTGCAGCTTTGGGCAAGAGCAGTGACGTCTTTTTTTGAAGCATCAGTGACTGGTGCTGCTTTAATAACTAAAATTAAAGGCCCGGTAATTTGAGCAGCAGTGGAAGCCCTATATCTCTTTTACAGATTTTAATGAATTATCTTAAGGCCATTATCCCTTTGGTAAGAAAAGTGTTAACTGCAAATTTCTGGATGTTCCTGGAAAAGCTATTTCAATAGTGATTTACAAACCTTGTGTAAGATGAGTTGGGTATTTTCTATTCATATCACTATGCAGCACATCTCTTACCATGAGTCTGCCAGGTATTGTGTAATTCTAATTTGGATTCTAATTTTAGAAGTGGAGACATATTAGAAGGATGATAGAAATGGTACCTCTTTTCTATAAAAAGTACAAATAATAATGTTAAAACATTCCTTGAGTGCCTATTTCTTTTGCAGCCAGCCCAAAACAGGCTTTATCACTGCCCAGGGCAGCTTCAATCCTCGGCTCATCTGAGGTTCGCCCAAGTGTTACTAGAGAATTTTTCAGTCTCATGCATTATTTAGATGAAATGTACTAGTGATTTAAGGGGCCTGATGCTGTTTCCAATGAAATCAGAGTTTGTTCTGTCACTATCATCAATAGGAGAGAAGTCAGACTTTTCCAGAAAGTTATAACCACAGTAAAGAAAGCAATCTTCCAGTCATCCACACAGAGCTACAATCTCTTGTACCCCAGTGTTCCATCTATTTGCTTTTCACAATTATTCAATAGGTTAAAATGCACCAGTAGTTTTCTTTGTTGCAGTAGACAAGGTACAGCTGAAAAATGTTATAAAGATAGATAATCCCCAGAACACGAAGTAATTGATGTTACGGGTGGCAATTGTAAAAGTAGATTTGTAAAATCCCTTTTTTGTAAAAAATTTCTACTCGTTATAAAAGCATCGGATTCTTTAAGGCAGGTTCCCTATCTAAAGAACATGGAGGACACTGTGTCCTTATTTCAAATTATGGAGTTTTTTTGTCGATTATTAGCCATTGTACAATATTATCTTATATAATAGCAACGTTTCAAAAATGCCTGTGATACTAAAGAGTTAGCAAAAAGTGTTCACAGGCATTTCACTGTTCCCTGTACAATTAATATTTCATCAACTTCTCCTACATTCTTCCTTTTCTAAGGGAAATTACTTTTATTTTTTTTTTAGTGTTGGGGTATCTAACCAACATTTTACAAACTGCTAGCACTGAGATTTTAAAGCGGATAGTTTCCCCTTATGGTTCAAACAGAACATGCATGAGCTCTCCCTGGAAAGGCTCATGTGGCTGAGTAGGATCTCCTGGAAGTTACCATGTCTGGGTGCAGAGTTTGGCTCACACCAGTCTTCCTCCTGTGGTCAGCACCCTCAGACCTCAATGATTTGTACAGCACACGGCAAATACCAACACACAGAGACTGGCAGTTACCCAAAGAAGCAAAAGTTTGATGCAACCTCTTATATCAGATTGGCTTTAAAAATAATTTAGAAATTGAGATAAAACTAATGAGGACTCCTATCTATACTATCCAATGTCTTGGAGACTATGTCTGGTAATTGACAGAAACATAGGATCAGAAATCAACGATTAAAATTAATAACCCAGAAGCTGGGTTTGATTACTGGGTATGTGCTCTTCCGTTCGTGACTTTCTTTGGGCAAGTGAAGCAGGAGGAAGCTTGATTTGACACTGATGCCAAAGAACCAGCTTGACTGAAAAGCGTGAGATCTACAGTCAGGCCTATTGCATCACCAGAGACTATGGGATCCGTTTTGGCACTATAGCATTTCACTGTCCCGATTGCAAGGCATGATTAGACCAAAACAGACCACAAAAGGGGATCTGATAATGCCAGTTCTAGTGTCTTTGCTTCATTTGGGACACTTTGTGATGTGTAAGATTTGCCTTCCTACCATGACCCCTCTCCTTCCCTGTCTCCTTTTACTTCCTCACTTTATTTTTTGTCTTTCATGTCTTTCCTTCTCTTGTTTTTGATAAGAACCTGGCGTAGCAGACAAGGCTAATTTTGCTGTGTTCTTTCAGGTCTCCAACTGAGACAGCCCCGGCTGGCACTGCCTCAGCCTGATGCTGGTACAGGTGTGCAGCATCTCACTGGAGCTGACACACCGATGAACTTTTTCTGGGATTTCAGGTAAGAGAGGGCACTAAGCCAAACACTGTTGGGACTTTTGCTTTTCCTTTATGGGTTTTGCTCTCCTCGCTCTCATGGCTTATCTAAATTGTTCTTCAGATAAAGCAGGATTAGACCCTAGCAGCTACAGATCCATCAATTTCAATTTGTTTTCCCTTTCTTCAGAACATTCATCTCCAAAACATATAATAAGGATATTCATAGCCATAATTAATACCAACTGAATGTGTTGTCAGAGTGGCTGGTACAGAGTGGAGGTATCTGCTTACCAGAATCTAAAGGAAAAGGAAATACAGGAATATTGCTACAGTGAAAGCCATATTATGTACTTTATATTTTGATTATTTGAACTTCTTCTTGTGTTACTTGTAGGAAAGTTTAATTTTCTTCTCCTGGTAGCTATTTCTGTGGTTGATATTAAGTTGATATTAAGTAGAGCTGACATCTACAGTGTCTGCCTTTGTTAACCACTTACTGTTGTCCGGAGACAGGAACATGAATGCTTTTGACTTGGGGTTGAGATTAACACAACAACATGTTGTGAATTGTATTTTTAAAAGTGGATTAAGAGTCAGTCCAGGGAGGCGTATTTTGTAATAAGTCTCTATTTCCAATTACACATTCGTCAAACAGAGATTTACAGTTCGCTCCTGATTCTTATCACTTAAATGGCTTCATACATGTAGAACAGAGAGCAGAATTTAACCCAGGCTACTTGCAAAGAAATTCCCAAACCCTGAAAAGGTTAAAAAGGAGATTTCACTGGGAGTCTATTTGCAAGTGGTTTTAACAACAAAGAACAAAACAAATTATTTTTATTTGCTATTATTTGTGGAAACCTGATTAATGTAAGTTGTGTGGTAATGAGAAAAATAAACTCAAAGATTCTTTACTTCTGTCTGAGCTAAAAACATACGTACCCTGTATAAAACATATGTACCCTATATATGAAATATAGGTATCTTCAGTATCTTTTTTGTACTTAGGGGTAGCATCTTTCCAGTGTTGTTTGGTCTGTATTAGAGGCCCTGAGGCCTACAGCAAATTAACCCTAAAGGGCTGGGCAGATGGCAGGAGGCTGAGGCAGCTCAGCGTGGTAGCAGTGTAGATCAGGACTCTTAGGATTTTAGATAACCCAAACCCAGAATGAATGGCTGGCATTTTGAGCATCAGAGGCTTTTGAACCTGTTCTAGACAACCAAAACTGTACAAAATACTAGCTCGAGTCAGATGTTTAATAGGAAAAACCGTTCAATAACTCAGTTGCCAAAATTGTTCTTCACAAGATACACCCCTAATTAGAATGTCTTAAAGTGTTGGTAGATGAAAATAAGGAGAGGACGTTCATGTATAATCTACATTTTAAAAATAATGTCTTGAGACCTCTTGCTTTCCAGGCACATTCAGATGAGAGTTTCAGTGTCTATCAGTGGCATGACAGTCAGCTCACCTCTGAACCTGCGGTCATGGGATCACCTCAGCTAGGTAGGCCTCAGATAAATAGTCTGGAGAACAGCAACATGATAGTTCCGTGAGGTGACTAGAAGAACTGGCTAGAGATAAGAGCTTGGTTAGGCAGATTGCATAGAAATGCATGGCTTAGGTAGCAGGAGAGCATGGTCTGCCAACAGTTTGCTAAAATATGACAGAAGCAAACTCCATGGAAAGGAGAGCCTGTGTATAGTGTATTGCAGTGGTGCAACAGGGTGAGCTGAGGGAAGGGGACAGAGCTGGCCAAGGCAGGTTCTATCCACACCTCCAGGGAACCTCTCATCTCGACACATGGGGGCAGCAGAAAAGCGTGGCAGTCTTTGTGCCAACAAATAAAAGGCAGGAATGGCCCGTGGTGTTCGGGAATCGCGTTGCCAGGTTGTACCCAGGGGAGTGCTGCTGAGTGCTCTGTGCACAGCGACCTGCCTGGCTCTGACTGCACTGACAAGGGGAAAAGCCCTTGGCAGGAGTCCTAGGGCTTTGAAAATTTTCCTCCTTTGAATTAAAACAGGGTCATTCGATATGAAAACACAGCTAGGATATCATCCCCAAACTCTGACTCCCATTAGGTGGCTGAAGTTCCTGTTTTCCCAACACTTTAGTGTGTCACCTCACTGTGCACACTTGAGATCAGTTTACCGGCCCCTCCCGGTGATTCTGGCACTCTTGCCCTCACGCTGCCTCATCTGTCTGGAACGCCTTCCCTCAGGCCACTGAGTCACCTTCCCATTTTAAATGTTGCATTGTAACACTAAACTGACTTGCATTATAACATAAATTGTAAAAATGTATATGACGATGCCCTGCAAAATTTTATCTATAGATACTGATGAAGCTTCAGAACACCAAGGGACTTTAAGCACTACTGAACGATTTAATGGATTTAGTTTTTAAAAAATGGTCTTTCGTGTCAAAACACAAGCAAACTTTCAGAAGTGACAGAGATGAGAATTAAAGGAAATTGTTAGTACCAGCTTATGAAACACCATCAGTATCAGAACCATTCTGTTTAGCTG
Source organism: Pachycephala philippinensis (assembly GCA_013397055.1). Classification (NCBI taxonomy): domain Eukaryota; kingdom Metazoa; phylum Chordata; class Aves; order Passeriformes; genus Pachycephala; species Pachycephala philippinensis. Next base: position 283,137 of record VWZT01005332.1, on the reverse strand, counting down.
AAGAACAAATGGCATTCAGGTAATGTAAGCTCACTTACATGATCATGAGCCAGAAAGCTCCCTCAGAGCAATAATAGTGGGAGGTACTGGCCATTCTGACTAGCCAAGCAGATGGTTAGCTATGCCAAAGGTGACTTATTCACAAGTATTTAAGACAGATAAAGAGTGAGGGTAATAAAAAGAAAGGAGGATATGACTTTTCTTTTAGGAACTTAAATAAGGCCTCTAATTTATTTCAAATAAATCACCTTGTAATCAGAAATATCGATGAATACTTTCCCAGGCCAGTGGTTCTGCTTATTCAGTTGTCAGTCTCTAGAACCATCTAATTTCATACCAGTCAAAACATTAGTTACTCAGTGGAAGGAGTCAAAAGATCTATCACAGAATTTAAAATACATTGTGATCTGATAAACCATGCATATTACAAGCCAAGTTTAGATCAACTGATACATCAGTGACATATATTAATGCCTTGTGCTATGCCACCAGTTATAAAAAGGAATTCTCTTTCTGGCTAGGGTGCCTTTGAAAATCCTTTTTTAAATGTCTCACTTTTTTTTTTTTTTTTTTTTTTTTTGCTTTAGAAAAGGAAGAATATTGGAAGATTTCAAACTGTGATACTTAGAAAGAAAATGCAAATATGGTAAGTGTTTTTCATTTAATCTGATTAGCAAAGGCCTTTTAAAGCACAACAAAACCTTTCTGGCATGCTTAATTGTTGATGTGGGGCTGTGGAAATTCAACATTTGAAGTAAATTTTAGATGTAATGCTCTTAATGTTAAATCAGGACAACATGGTAAATCAAGAAAACATCTATTTTGTGAAGAAGTATTTACTAGTTTGGAAAGTCAAAGACAGGATATGAAGACCACGACTATGTTTCCATTAAATAGTTAAAAAGATATGCTTTGAATTTTACTAAATTTTTGTTGAAAATTTAAGGACTTGCCTGTGTAGATTCACATGTACATTCCCATTTGAGGCGTTTACATACCTTCACATTGGCCAGGAGTTTGACATTAGAATGACTAGAGGCAGTCACCTAAATCTTTACTCACCATTTTTTGAAAATGACAATACACATTTTGAAGGCACATAGTTCAGAAAGTCTCAATCACAATGTTTCTAACCTGTGGGTATGAACACTATTCCTGCCATGTGGAGCAGATTTGTTGTGCGTTTTGCTGCTGAATAGGATTTAAAGGTGTTATAGAGAAGTGTAAGTGGGGGCTGGAACTGGAAGGGGAGCCAGAAGTGCTGCTCTCATGCAATGCTGGTAGAGTTCACGTGAGATGCAAGCAGTATAAATGTGGCTTTTCATACTTGACATACTCAGTTGTGGGGTTCCGAGCTGTGATACAAACCCATCAAGACTCAGCTAGTTTAACTTGGCCATTGACTTCCACTGAGAAATAGCTGACCTGTCTCAGGGTTTGGCTTAGAGGGAAGGGAAGCAGGGAAAATGACGGCTTTGAGTGGCTGGGGAGGGTGAAGAGAAAGAACTCAGTGGGAAGAACTTCCAGAGTTTTCCCAGCTGTAGTCAATGCAATAATAAAGTTGAAAATCCAAGAACCGATGGATAATTTGACTCCCAAGAATGAGCACTCTAAGAACAGTCTCTTGCAGATACAATGGCTTTCTGTGCACTCCCACAGGCTCCTTTCAGTTGTGTTATTGGAAGTATTAAGGAGGGATAACAATGCTCCAAACAGGATTGTTTCCTGGGTTTGGAAAATTCAGGCAAGAAACTCTTTATATACTGCATGCTTCCTGATCCTGAAATACTTGGTGTCTGTTTCTGTGGCACAAGAAAAAACCTTTGGATCTTTTGCAGAGATGTGAAGATCTCTCTGGTCTAGATCCTGAGATGCAGGATTTGATGAAGCCACAGTTTTACATCAGAAAATAGTTGATGAGGAATATATTACTAGTTTCTGGTTTTATTCTATTTATGTTGATCAGTATATGTCCAAAGGAAGTATGGCAGAGTCAAGCATGCCATTTGAATCTTTAATATCTCAAAAATGAATGTAAAAAACTTGTAAGTTTCTTGAAATAAATTTATTTGATAACTCTTGAGCTTTTAAATTTCACTTCAAAATACATATACTTAAATTATATTTAAAAATCCATTTAATTCTACTTGTCAAATGCTATTTCTTTAACTTGCTGTGGGTTTTTTAGCAAACATCAGAAAATCATTATAATAAGAGTATCTGTTTTGTGTTACTTGGGCAAATAGTTCTGTATCCAGTCAAAATTAGCTGTAAAACTAATGGTGTGGGAAGTTTCAAAATGAAGATTTTAAAACTGTATGTGTTGCTATTAACTATCCTAAACTAAAACTTTGCCAAAAGATAACAATGTTCATAAATTTGAGTTGAAAATGTGCACACACTTTAATCCCAAATACTGGATTCTTAAGGGGTCATTGCTGATACAACGCACTGGAAATTACAACTGTTTAAAATGGCTATAAATGGAACATTTCTAGGTTCTTGCCTATTATAGTTCTGCAGGAAAGTGAGTAGGGATTATTGTAGTTATGAATGGACTATTTTGATGCCTATGGTTATTATAAACACAGAAGACAACACAAACAGATTTATAATGGTGATGAGCTATTTAGAGGCTCAAACTTGAACAAGAGGTCAGGGAAAATGATAAAGATCACATAATTTGCCTCTCAGAAAAGTGATTTTTAATCCTAATGCTGCTTACTACAAACCAACCACTTGTTCATGAGACAATTAAGCATTCCTTTCCTTCATTTTATTGAAAAAAAAAGAAATTATACTCAAAGGAATTTAATTTGTAATATTGATACCATCTGTTAAAGAGCCAGTTTGCCTGGCTGAGTTTGCTACAAGCTGTAAGCACCTAATAGCATTTGTATTGAATTGTTTGTATTTGCAGAAGTTATATCACATTTGGGCACAATATTTTTTGACAAGTCTGCTGGCTAAAATATTATGTGTAACTCTTTTCTGATGAAATTGGTGTTTCAAGCTGACTCTCCTGTAATCTGTCTGGCTTTGGATGTCTCCACTGGGTCATGGGGTAAACAGAAGCTGCTGTGTCAGTTGGATACTCTTGAAATGATCTGTCTTTTCCTGAGACAGTCTCAGGAACAACCTCACTTAAATCTCCAGGGCCCCAAGCTCTAGGACTACTCTCAAATTCATGTCTGTGTTTGTTTAGGAGTAATTTTGCTGCTCTAGAACCTTGCCCAGAAGCTGAAAATAACTCTGTATCATTCTTCTATGAAAGTAAATACATATGTGTAAAGTGGGGAGTGTCCAGTACCCCTGAAATGATCATTTCTGACTGGGACAGTGATCATATTTAGTGGTGTCTAGTGACGTGCTGACATTAATGACAAGAAAGCCTTCATCAGGCAGACATAGGTGATGAATCACTGCTACCTCCTTCCCAATCCAAGAAAAAAACACAGCTAAATTCAGTGTTGGTTTGGCACAAGTGGCTGCTCTACTGTTTCTGCTTCCAAAAGATATACAGTTGCTTTGGCTTCCCCTTTCAAGCTTGAAGTTTTAAATGGAAGCAGTTTCTTCTATGCTGGTAGACCAAATAAACAAAGAAACATTATCCCAAAAACATTGACCCAAAGTCTTCTGCAGTGAAATAGGAGCATCCAAACCACTCATACTAAAAAGTCAACAACAAAATTGGCAGCACTTTCCACCACTCCAGTCTCAGTAAACAGAAACAAAAGATTACAAATTTGTGGCAATTTTTCTTTCCTATATAAATATTAACCTGGGAGACCTCTGGGAACATAAGGAGTCACTGGGTTTCTCTACATAGGAATTGTGTGTAGGTAGCAGCAGTGATTCCATTTTTCACACAGTTATGAGGATTTGATTGCTCAGCTCATACAGTTCACTTACTTTCTGTCTCCAGTTTTGTTTTTTTTAAATTTTTTATTCTAGTGCCAAGGTTGAGACTTATAGGAAATTAAGGGTTACAGCCCTTCAAGGACTCCAAGCTCTGACTGCTCACATACAATTTCTGTAGAGCTCCTTAACAACATCTGCAAGAGAAATATAATTTTCCATCTGTCCAAGACTCTTCGACCACCGTAAATATTTAATCCCCTTTATGAACAGAGATGTCCTGTACTGTAGTTGATAAAAATGTCATAGATTCACTCCCACTTTGACACCACACTTCAGTTCATGCTCTACCAAATATCTGTTGGTTGCTAACAGCACAGAAGAGATCTTATAGAATCATGCCTCTCTGGGTTTTAGTAATACATGTGAAATCATGAATATTGTCTCGAATTAAATCACAAAAGCTGCAGAGTACTGTCCAATCATCTTTACTGAACAAAAATATCTGTGTTGCAAAATAGTCCCATATTTCTGAATGATAACTAATAGCAGAAACAGCTGTATGTAGTTTGAATGTACCAGTCATGGTTTATGCCTCAGTGTTATTTTCTTCCCAGCTATTCTTCGCAGAGTGCTACCCCAGGAATAGAGAAAACAGCATGTACTGACAATTGTTTAGGCACGGGGCCACAGGCTGTCACACCCAGCTGATGGGGGGGTCCTCTGCTTCCTGGAGATGTGTGCTGTGCCTCTTTCCCTCCTAGCAATCAGTGCTCACATCCCTTTCATGGCATGCCTCTTGTGCCCTCTGATATTCAAATGCTTTCTCACAGTTTCTCTTTTCTCCTCATTGGCAAGCGTTACTGTGGTCTAGGATCTTTTCCTTCACTATTTCTGTTCCCGTACATAGACACATCCATGCCTATCTTCCTACTGCCTGGAAGTTGGATTTGGTTTTTTTGCTCTCAAATCTTACTCCTTGTAAAGCCAAGGGCTTTATCACCCCATAAGTGGGGTAGAGATAGAACTGAGTTATCAGGAAAAAACCAGTGTGGCTTAATAGAAAGGGACTTTATCATGTTGTTTCTGATTTTCGTATCAGCCCATTTTTTTCTTCCATTCCCAGTTCTATTCCAGTACAGACAAACTTAGTTCTGTGAATTAAATGCCATCTCCCACCACACCCCTAAGAAAAGAGACCATCCATGTAATTTTCACAGTTAGTTTTCCCTTCTGCTGCATCCCAAGCCCCCTGAGAGAACAGGTCCCTCTTCTCCACCTCTGTTTACACAAGCACCTTTCTTCCTTCACAATCAGGTCACCCTGTGCTTGGGATAAGAAATTACACTAAACAATCCAACATGGAAATTTGCAAAGAAGCCAAGAGTGCTCACCATGAAGTGTTGTGACCAGGCTGTGTATGAGCCTCAGTTCTGGTCCTCTCCTGTGCCTCTTTGTTCTCCTGAGTGCAGGCTGCTACCTTTCTGCCTGCTCTTTACGAAATAGTAAGAAGGCTAATTTTAGGGTGCTTCATCATGCTGCCATGCAAAGACACAGTGTCATGTCAGAATCAGCAGCATGTGGCACCACTTGGAGCTATTTTATAAGCTGAGGTTCAGCGTGTTACCAAATTGGTCTCTGCAGGGCACAACCCGCTCAATTATTGATATTGTATTCCTGTAGGATTGCATCTTAAAAATCAAAGGTCAGCTTTGGCCTGACAAAAGCCCAGTTTAATGACTTAGGAACCGTTGTCTCGGCATCCAGCTGTTAAACCAAAAAACCCAAAAGATTACATGGCAATTTCCTGGTGCTCAGTTAGCACCTGGCCTGCTGATCTATTTATAACAGAAAAATTCATGTAATAGTGTGAAACATCCCTTCAATAGGAAGAAAATATGCCGCATGTGGGAAGGGGCTGCACTCCCAACCCTCTGTGTAGGATGTTCAAGAATGTTCAGCATCTTCAGCCCCAATCTGCAGTTGCCTGGGCACTTGTGTGGCTTCTGCTCTACTGCCAGGGCATGGGGGAGTCACTCAGTGCCAGCTTGTGTGGGCTTGGGGACATTGGATCCACACAAGGGTTTGTGAGTGCAAGAGCTTCATCCCTAACACAAAGGTCAGCTGGTTTCCTTCATTATAGATTCCATGTCCAGGGTTCATCCTTGTCCTTCACTGCTTTTTCATTTTCTTAGCATTCCTCATCCTATGACTAGCTTTCCTTTGGCTATTTCAGCTATAGTTTGTGGCCTGAGAGGATGAGGGGAGTGGGGGGTTGCAGGTTTTTGGTTTTGCTTATCTTAATTTGAAGATGTCTTCCCAGTTTTCCCTTACCCAGCTCCCTTTATCAGATGCCTTGAGTTAACCACAGAACTTGCAATGTTGTCAATTTAGTATTTCTATGGTGATTTATGTTCACAATCAGGTCAAAAACTGTTCAAGTTGTTTCAGCATGTTGCCATCAGTTAATAAATAATTGGTCTTAATAATTGGTAAGCACATCTGCATTTGCGCTAACCAGAATTGTTTGTGAGCAGGGTGAGCAGGCAGAGAACTACAACACGCTCAGCTATAAAGTGGCAGAGCGTATAAAACACATACTCTGTATGTGTGAGTTGTCTACATGGATACTGTGAAGAATCTAAGGATCAAATGTAAAACAGAAATGGCATAAAAGGGTCTGACCATCCCTTGTTTGTAAGGCTATTTACATTCTAAAGCCTTTTCTTTGTCTTAATCAAGAATATTCTACACAAAGGCTTCACACAAAGGTTGGTAATTTCTCACAACAAAATGCTGACATCTCTAATTTCATGTTATCAGCTGTTCTGGACACCCATTTCTATTTTCTGTAGTCTGTGACACATCAAAGTATAAAGCAAAGGGGTTTGAAATGTGGAATTAAAGTTTATAAAAGTATGTCCTGGCTGTTGCCAGGAGAAAATGGAGGCAGTTAGCAAAGTCCATCTCTGTTATTAACTATACAGAAAGTTTTATGCCATAACACTGTAGCCTTCAAAAACATGTATATTAACTGAAAGATATTTTCTAGTATCTAAGCATAAAGTATATGTAAGTTAACCCTATATATGATTATTTCCCCATTTTCATATTATCTCAGTGGGGGATTAACTGGGGTACAATTTAAAAACCACAATTGTGCTGACAGCTCTCACCAGGCAGTAGCCAAGCATTGCTATTTTAATAATGGTAGGGGAACTGAAAATAGTTTCCTGCTTGTTGTGACCATAAGTAAGAAGACTGTGCAATGGTAATAGGAAACCCTCAGTGCTAAGGCACTTACAAGGAAATAAATTCCATCCCTGAAGTTAAGCAGATTTACATTTCTTGTTTTCACTGGATTTTGCATCTCTGAGGTTTTTTTGCAAGTACTAGAATGGACATTGGGAATTTTGAGGTGCAAGCAACCCACAGATCTCTTGAGCACTGCAGCTCCAGAACCCATTGCGACAGGTTTAGTGCCAGTGGGTGCAGGATGGGTTGTGCCGAGTGGCAGGGAGCCCGAGCTGTGCTGTGGCACCAGAGCACGTACTCCCTTCCCCCACTGCCTGTGTGTCTTTAGCCCCAAGAAGGGGGCATCCCCTAAGGTACTAAGGCAGGTATGATACGGCTTCTCTGGCACAGAAAAGAAAATTCGCTGAGATAGGTGATAAGTGGAATAAAAATAGGGCTTATACTTTATTTGAAGACACATTTGAATTATTCAATATACAGTAATCTGATTTTTGGATTAAAATAATTCTTTTAAATAAAATAGCTGTCTATTACAGAGGGAAGTTGAGACTTATGCAACACTGTATGTTGTTTCATGCTTTATATATTTTTTATTTTATGTGTTAAGCCGGTTATACCAAGTGACTTTTCCTTGTATAAAATTGTAGTGGGCATATAATGTTCTCTTCAAGTACATGGGCATATCCCCACATGCTGGTCAGAGGACACATTGCACAATTAAAATCCACTTCACAGTGTAGTTATTCACAGTTACTACTCCGTTGGGCTCACAAATAAAGGGAAAAGGAAGTTTAGAAGATAACAACTGAAATGTTTTCCACCATTTGCTCTGTGTCACAGCTCCTGCTAACCTTCCAGTCTTAGATGCAGAATGCCAAAAGGCAAATCACTCACATTTCTCCTTTAAATAGCAAAACCAGGTATTTGCTGCCCTGAAAAGTGCTGCATCATTTAGCTTGTGTCAGCTATGCAGCAATCGCATTTTCTCTAGGTATGAATTTAGTATTTCTGGTTTGGATCTTTACTGATAAATCTACAACCACAAATCCCGAGAAGTCCTGTAGAATTTTACCTATTTACATATACAAAGGAGTGTTTAATGGCTGGACCAAGACATCCCATTTATTGGGATGTTGTTAAATGATTTCCCTTTAACAAAAGGGCAGAAGGACACCAAACACAGAACTTTCCTCACCCACCGTTTGCAAAATCATTTCCTGTGAAGTATGCCTGGTCCTGGCCTTTTTTCACTTCCTGACCTACATAAAGGTGGATCCTACTATAAAGAGGCTGCTAAATAAGGAAATCTCATTTGGATCCCGACCCGGTCCAATTACATAAATTGCAATGGATTTTCCTGCCAGTACGAAGCAAAATCCCAGGGCAAAAAAACAAGTTTAAAAATGTGTCTCGCATGTAAACTTTTCTTTTAGTGGTTCCACTAGAGATACGTGTTCAGTGAAAAAAAAAGCGTTTTACCATGCCCACCTTGGGTATGCTCTGACACGGAGAAAAGCTTGTGGCCAGACTGGAGGATTCAGAAAACTGCATTCCTTTGTGCGGGAGGGACAGAGCGAAGGCCCAGAGCCACGCCGTTCCCTGGAGCAGGAAGGCCGTGAAAGGCTGGCGTTCACACCGCTGCCGCCCGCTGCAGCAGCACCACCGATCACCCGCGGGGAACGACTCCGTGCTGCCACAAGTTAATGACGCGTAATTGGAGTATGAAGAACAGTTTGTTCCTGCATTCCCTGGCGGATCCAGTTCCTTCCCACTCACTGATCTCATTCTTTTCGTGCCCTCAGAGATCAAGCAGAGGCTTCTGCAGATCTCCGTAGATCTGGGTAAGGAACAGCAACACGCGCCCAAGTATCTGAAGAACTCTGCAAGGCAAGCGAAACACGCCATACCTCTTGTCAGGGAGCTATTTGCCCAAGAACACACTGAAGTTTTTTAATTCAGTTTAAAAACTGTGATGTAACACAACGACGGCTCTGTGTTTTTGCGCTCACATGTGTTCCCATGCCAAGAACGCGTACAGCTGCAGTCACCACCGGAGGGAACACCCGAGCTCCGTGCCCAGCCCTGTGCTTCCCCGAGCATACCAGGAGCACGAAAACATCACTCCGGCGCTCCTCGCTTCTTGGGCCTCTCCTAAGACTCATTTTTGCTGTCAGCTCGTCGCTCCGCCTCCTCACAGCCCAACGGCGGGAACCGAACCACGCGGTGGCTCCCAGCCCAATGTCCCTGTCGGAGCCCCGCCGAGCCCGGGTGACGGCACCGCACCGCGTCCCCGCC